>OY856414.1:70053700-70498700 GCA_963693085.1 Alisma plantago-aquatica | reverse complement strand
CATTGTCTATCCCTAAACTGAATAATGAGGGTTTGAAATAGAAATGACACCACTTTCATCAATACTATGTTATCATTTCTTATATATCAATGTGTCGTGATACATTAGATATTCACTCAAGTTTTAGCAGTGTAATCCTTTCTAACTATCACTTGTGCATAATTTATCCTAAATGCCTAATCATGTAAAACATGCATTTCTCTTGCTCAAATGTAATATTTGAGTTGATTTTTATATTTCTCATGGTATTTTATCCAAAAAGCCAAATTTCATTAGAATTGTGTAGCCCTAGATATGCCTATTAAAGATAGGATGAAAGAGTGAAGATCATGTACCTACTGAACTAGTTATATAATAAATACACCTATTTATCTTTGATATACCTAAGTCGGTGCAAATTGGCCTAAGTTGGGATGTCACACTTCTCTCCTCGTGTAGCTTCCTTATATGTAGTATACACATGCTCATGCCCAGCCATTCGAAGGTGATCAGAAGGTCAGATCATTGCTTTCTAGCCCCGTGAAGGACATGGTTAGGGAGGAACTAAAACCTGAGATTCCAGCCCCTCAATCTTCCCCTCATCCCCTCGTTTTCCCTTGATCGTGTCACTATCAAGTCTGGGATCTTATTATAAGTTCAACAACCCCTCAATTAAGCCCTAGGCCCCTTATAACAAAAATGCCCAATTTCATCTGTTATGTCCCCTCCAGTGGAAAACACATCGGCCTCTTCATGCCAAAATCTCAATCACATCTTCATCCAATAAATATGACACAATCATCAAATTCTCACGAAGACCCAACCATGTTCAATTTTTGTTGAGGTTTCTTCAGGCGCCAACATGGAGTCAACCTCCTAACCCGGCTATGGTGACATGGTTTAAGGAGATAGGGTCACCATTAAAAATCAAGATGATTGTAAGCTTCTCTACCTCCTCCTATTAATTATATTAGTGTTTCTAAATGATGCTTTTTATCCCGGTATTGGGATGATGAGCTCTGCCATTTCACCAAAAATTGGGATAGTCGCCGGGCCTTTCCTGTTGATTTTTTCTGCCTTCGACAGATCATAGAAGAATAAATGTTGTAATCAGTCTGAGATTTCATCTATAATGGGGAGTTTTCCATTGCAAGCCTCATGGCTCTATATTTCTGGCAAGACAGAGTACTCACACCTATGGAAGAAGAAAGACCCCTTGCATTTGAGTTTGTCTTGCTAGGTTGAAGAAGACATTTAGTGTTCTTGGTTGATTGATTTTCCCTAGAATGGACTCCTTGCTCCTTTGTGTCTTCCTACCATGACCATAGTTGGGCCACAGAGGCATAATGTCCCATTCATGGCTCTCTAGAACTCCATACAACTCAATCCAGGGCTTGTCGATCTTTTAGAAATATGGGTAAGCAAGGTTAAACCCCTATGCCCAATAATGATGGCAATTGTTAAAGCTTGGTTTTTAGCCTCATGCTCTTCAGGAGGTAGCTCTGTTCCAATGTACTAGAGAATGTGTTAGGCGTGAGTTTAACCCAAACTTCCTTGTGGTTTTAATCATTGTGTCATCCTTATTTGAGTATTCTCAAAAAATTTCATACCACTTTAAATATCAAACTCCTCTTGATTTAAATGGAAGAATGACTGAGATAGTCCATGTCATACTCTTGGCTAGGAATTTAAATAAACGGCATATCATTACTTATGATTTACTTAATCTGAGATTTTCTAGAGGTTTAAGAAATCGGTAAAACTTGTTTATGTTTCCTCTGATTGGTAGATTAAAGCTTGATCCTAGATAATTCATATAAATTGATATGATTCTCATATGAGTATGACCGATATATGAAAGTTTATCAATCTTTAATTATCTAACTATAGCATAAGTTTCAGGAGCTCATTTGGCCTTTTTTAAGAAGCATTAGACTTAATGTAATTAGGGTTTAGAAACCTAATTAAGAAACTTTGGGCTATTATCACAGGTGGATTAAGATGTAATGTCAGGGAAATTTTAGGATCTTTCTTGCTACCGATCCAGGTAAGTGGTACATGACCATGAGTATTTAGTATATATTGTTTCTAGCATGTTTAGTTGTTCATGTTGTTAAGTATGGTATTCATGATCTTATTTTTAAGATTTTGAATCAAAGATATGTTTATAAAGTTTATCAGTAATGTTTATGATTTAAGAATTTAAGTTCATGCTAAGATTATTATGTCATATTTCGTTAAGATTCAAAGTTAAGAATTAAATATAAGAAAACATTAACATTTGTGCATTAAGATTCTAGTTAGTATAAGATTTAGTTGTAACAAGATCATGGAGTTAGAGCCATACCCTTAGTGTAGGTCAACTCAAGAGACATGACCTAGGCCCTTAGTATAGGTCATAAGGCCTAGGACCTTAGTGCAGACCGACTCAGATAAGATGATCCAAGCACCAGAATTTAGGTCATGTGACCCATGTACTAGAGTGCAGGTCCCCAACATAAGTTACGTAAAAAATAAGAACCAATGCTAAAGAAAGATTATATGTTCATGTGGAAGGTTTACATAAGTTTTGAATGGTAACTATTCATGCATAATATTTAGATCTTTTTTTATTCCAATATTGCAAATATATAGAATACTCATGTCACTTACTGATTATCATTTTTCCTATGCATGACTATGTACGATATGTTCACATGAGATGAGCATGAGAAAAAGTAGAACCAAAGAGTTCAAGAAAAGGACAAAAAAAGTAATAGAGGGTGCCATGGTGGGGTATCATTATCCACACCTTTCTTATTTGATTTACCATGCTAGTTTTTTAATGTTCAGGTTTTAATCTATAATTAGTTGTATTACCTTTCCCTTTGCATGTAAACTATTAAGAATGTAAATTTCAATATGATCATAAGTTGGTTATACTTTCAATTATTGCTTATACATGATATTCAAGATATGTGATACCCCAACAATATTATGAGTCAGGAATTTATGCTTCCTCTCATGTGAATGAGCATAAAATTCGGGGTGCTACAACTTGGTATCAGAGCAACAGGATAATTGTTCATCGGGGACTCTCATATTTCTCAATTAGTTTGATGTCCTTTTAGGTTTACAACGAATGAATATCCTTATGCGTCTTAGATTTAAGCAACAAAGTCAAGAGGTTAGAGTTGACATTTGTATAATAGGTGGAATGGTTAAGGGTAGAAACCATGAAAAGAATATAAGTCTAGAGGTTTATGTATACTAGGTTATGTGCATTAGAGATAGATTTCCATCTATTTTATATCTTGTGTATTAACCTTTGCACGGATGGCCTTTCTTTTCTCAATGGTGTTGGACAACCAATTGAGGGGCGTAGAGGGGATGTCATCAAAATCAAGACTCATTATATTCCTCTTCCTTTCTTACTAGTGCATATGGTATGGGACATGTGTATTATTGAGTTGGTGGATAGTTGAATAATGAGGTGTGACGTCGTTGAGTATGTGTCTGGTCAACACATATTCAAGGATGTCACGAAGATGGTGATATGAAAAAACTAAATTAGCTTGTCACCTAAACCTAATACATTATTTAGTGAAACTTCATTGTCTATGCCAAGGTTAGACATCAAACTCATTTCTGATTAAGTTATGAGGATCAAGAAAGTTAACAAGAACTAATTTTAAGAAAATAATGTTGATTAAGTGATTCTCGATGGTAAATGTGCATTTTGATGCAATGAGAACTTGGTTACAATGAGTTATTTAGAGCAATGAGCACTTTCGAGCAATGAGAACTTTGGTGCCATGAGCTCTTGGGAGAAATGAGCACTTGGGTGCAAGGAGATTAAATGAGCACTTTGGTGCATGTTTATATGGATAATTCACCTTAAATTACTCAATTAGTACGAAATTTATGTTGATGATGAAGGTAAGCAAATATTTTATTCACGGTAAATGGTGTATGTATGCTTTTAATAATGTACACACATGTTAGCATTGCTAATCATGTTAGATAGAATATATGTGTCATGTTAATGCCATGTAATGAACATGTTAGTATAGAATTATGAGTCTTTTTGACATGATTAAGGTGTTAGTGTACATATGTGTGAAACCATATGGTGGGTAGTACCATGATAGTGCATGCAAATTTAGAGGAAGAAATTATATTAAGGTGGGTAGATTGTAACATCCCTAAAATTTCAATGTAGAATAAACATGTCCAATAATGTTAAATCAACATTTTAATTTCTTATAATTATGTGGAACCCTAGATAAGTCGAACACATAATGATTTAGTGCTTTATCAAATTTTACATTTATTTATGCACACGGCCTAACCCTACATTGAATATGATGATTTGAAATAGAAAATGACCCTACTTTCATCGATGTCATGGTCTCATTTCTAAAAAATTAATGCATCATGATACATTAGATATACACTCAAGTTTTAGTAGTGTAAATCTTTTTTTAATATTACCAGTGCATAATTTACCCTAAATGCCTAATCATGTAAAACATGTATTTCTCTTGCTCAAATGTAATATCTAAGTTGTTTTTTAGATTTCTCGTGGTCTTTTTAGCGGGCAAGCCAAATTTAATCAGAATTCGATAACCCTAAATATGAAAGCATGAAGTATCATGTACCTATTGAACTAGTTATCTAATAGATTTCTCATCATCCATGGGCATGTTGACCTCCTGTGATGCCCAATTGGTCTCTAATAGGTCCTTTATGACCTTCTTCGTATCATTATCCCACTCCTTGAAAACCATGAAATTCTTCCCATCATACAGGGGAACCTTGACCTCCTAGGATGGATAACCCCCTCTATTGGGTCCTTCACGATCTTCTCCATACCATTATCACACTCCATGAAATATTTGGATCTTCTTCTCATCTTCCATGTGCACCTTGACCTCCTGTGATGCACAGACCCCCTCTAATCGGTCCTTCATGACCTTCTCCATACCATTATCTCAATCCTTGAATACCATGATATTCTTCTCATTATCCATGTGCACCTTGACCTTGTGTGATACATGGACCACTAGCTATTGTTATCTAATGTTTTATTAGGCTAATGGCTAGTTTGACTTTAATGGCATCCAAAACTCACCCAATAGCTATCCAACGTATTCTTAAGTATTTTCTATAACTAGGATAGCCCCATGGACACCCAAAATACACTTGAGCTCTCCATTTCCTGTATATTTGAATCTTAAAACAAAGATTTGCCAATACCCATTAGATATAATATTCAAGTTCCCTATTCCACCATTCAAATCATGTTCTAACCTTAGTAGAAGTGATTCATATGCCTGATATTGGATATTTTAATATTTTGAGATTTGGTGTTTTCTTTCTCTCCAATCTTGTTCAACAACCTTGTTTGAGTGTTCTTTGACTACTTGTGAGAAGGTAGTTTGGGGACTTGCTAGAGAAGAAGGAGTCGTCTCATACGTACTCTTCAAAGTCGTTAAAGATGAGGTTTGGTGCTCCTCAAAGTCGTTAAATAAGAGGTGAAGTTTTGGTGTATTCCTTGATCGTGAAAGAAGAGGGTAACAATTTTACTTTGTACTATCCCTTTTGAGGTTAATAAAAGTTATTTGTTACAAATTCTATTTGGAAATAACCAAGTAGTGGACTGACGTCAATTGACGGAACTACTCTAAATCCTTGCCTCTTGTGGTTGTTGTTTATCTGTTTTTTCTTTAACAAATATTTTTACAAATTATCAAATTAGCTCTATTCACCCCCTCTCTAGATTTATTTGATAAAAAAATTATCATGTGGTGTGGTTTGATTATCTTTTCATAGTTCTCATAAATCTTTTATTTCAAAAAACTCAGTGGTAATGGTGTAAATATTTTACATAGTGCGACTATAGTGTGTAATATTTTATTATGTTATGATGTTGGAAATAAACCATATCCACATCACTAACATTCCTAGTCATAAATATTTTAAATGTGTCATTTATGAAAAATGAAGAATAATAAATGTATAGGAAATATTTTTCATTACTCTGGAACTCATTTTCTTCTCATTTCAAGAAGGAACTCAGGAACTGTGTTCTATAAGTAAGTTTGTAGCTCTCATGAAGTCATAGAACTCAAGTTTCAGCACTTACATAAAACCAATCATGCTAAACTACTTAAGGAACTCCATTCATAAGTTTTTCAGACTAGTTACGACAAACCAATTGGAGCCTAAAGAGAAGTGATCATGACCTTCTATGTCACCAGAAGGCTAGGCCACCTTATCCTTGGTATGTCTTTCACTAGACTAAAAGTTCTAAACAACTTTAAATCTTATACACTTTCTCAAAACATACTACTATTGATCACATGGTTGGACACACCAAACCCTGGTGAAGTTGTTTCTTGACTTACCACATACTAAGTGGAGTCACGACCTAGGTGCTTCCACTACCTCGGGGAAGGTACAGGATGAATGGCCTTAACCAGTCTACTAGTACATTTATAAGACATTTTGATCTTCAAAATGATAATTGTTATAGTGGGGTGTGGCTACTTTACTTACATCCCAACACTCTACAACCAACTTTATACCAAAGTTTTTTTGTCAAACACAATACTCACACAAGGCAATTCAGTTCAGTTGAGAGTTTGGGCAACATGTTGACATGGTTACAATGCTTGTTAAAGACCCTAGTGACCCTCTCATACTTTTTGACAACATCTCTGAACACCCATCTATTTGGCTAGCTCCCAAAACCAAAATAGATTGTCCACAAAGCAAACCTTACAACAATCAGGATGAATGTTTTAAATCTTCCTATCCACATAAAGTCATTCAAGATAATATGAAAATATAGGTTAGTAATTGTCATAGAGATAAACCAATCAATGACAAGATATATTCTTTCTTGTATGGGTTCCATAATAATCAAGGCACACACAACAATCACCAAAATAGAAGTTTCCAGAATGCACAACCGTATAAAAAAATCACGATAGACCTCGCATGTGGATATGGAAGATATTTTGGATAGTCCTCCTCAAAAATACCCAAATAAAGCCATTGAAAAATACATTAAAGTATTTAGAACGTCCTAGATGCGAAGACTAGTCAAAATAAAAGGCAGAGCAATTGGGCAGATAACCAGATCAATATAAAAGATTCTTCTCAAAGGTATAGAGATTTTATCTGTATAGGAGTCAAGACATGTACGATAAACCTTGTTGTCACAATGACATTTGTTATGATGTAAATTGTTGTTTTGTCCTCCAATAGACCCAACAAACACATGGATCATATCATCAGTGCTGAATAGAATACTTTTTAGAAGGTAGGAAATAGAAGATGTGCTTATCAAGGATAATGAGGTTATACACTCCAGTCAAACATTAACGCAAGCCTTATTGATTCTCAAAATGGGGTTGAAAAAAACTTTTGATAGTGTTAATAGAGATTTTCTTATTCTTTATCTTAAAGGCTAAAATTTTCCTCACAAATGGATTAGCTAATTAACACTTGCCTCAAATATGGAAAGTCATCGGTCCTTCTTAACAGCTCACCCTTTGGGTACATTATCTACAAAAAAGGGTTTATACACTAGTACATAAATGGCATATAATGTCACCTTTGATGGCGTCGATTAAACAAAAACACTGACGCCATAGATCAACAACGTCGATTATGTAAGATATATGTCACCATATGTGAAGTCATGCCGATTAAGAAAAGATAGGGGTACCGATTTTACTTCAATGTCGGTTTCTTATAATAGAAACCGACGTCTAAATTACCCGCAAAATACAATTTTTGAGGGAAAAATTTACCTTCAAAACTTTCAATACGTCATTGGTTTTTTCAAAACTGACGCCAAATGTTTCACGCCATGTCCCAACAAAACAATTATCCCCTCTTTAGCGTCGATGTTATCTCCAGAAACCGACGACTAAAACCCTAAACGAGACGGTGTAGATTTGGACATAGTTGTCGGTTTTTTACTAGTAACTGACGGCACATGTTTCGCACCATGTCCCCGTGGAAAATTTATCCTCTCATTAGTTGTTGGTTTTTGTGAAAAACCGATGATTAATCACCCTTCGCGAGACAAACTTTTTTAAGGGGATAGATTTGTAGCGTCGATTTATTATCTAAAAATTGATGACTAAAACCCGAACGAGGACAATTTTTTTTAGATTTGGACTTAGTTGTTGGTTTTTAGCAAACAACCGACGACTAAGGGTTTAATACCACCCGCGCAAAATAAACTTTCATGCATTCTCTATTTCATTGTGATTTTGGGTTTTACCCTCTGCTCCTAGTGATTCCACTCCTCCGCTCGTCCAGCCACCACCGCCTGCTACCATATGCTTGCTACTCACCGCCTCCTCCAGCTGCTCTTCCTCTAGTCTTCCTCCAACTGCCGCCAGGAGACACTGGTGGATCATCAGCTGTTTTTCTCACAGCCTGAGGACGCCAGCGGTCGGAGCTGTTGTGCTCACCGCCTCCAGAGCTCGGGCCTGAGGATACTTGAGCTCACTGGCTGCTTTAGGAGCTTTGTCTTCCCCTAGTGCTAGGTAGGTTTGATATTCCCCAAACAGCCCATGCATCAATAAATGTGTTTATGTATGTTTGAGACAGGAATCGAATTTGAAAAATACTTGAACTATATCTTAACAATGAAATGTGACTTAATGCGTATGTTGTTATATTTGAGACCTAATCTTGTACACATTTCACACTAATCTTGTATTAACTATATTTCTCAAATCTTGTGATCAATCCATCTAAAATATTAAAACCCTAATGTTAGATCTATGATTTGGCAGTGATGTGTCACCCTAACATCTACATGCATCCATATTATATGATGTATATTGATTATGATAATGTGTGAGCTAGTTTGAAATTTTGAAATCAATTATGAATCTCTCCCTCCCTAGGTCATGACTAATTTATGTGTAATGATTATCTTGATGATGAACATGCATGGACATTGGAGATGTTGAAATCAATGTTATAGAATATGGTACCTAGACTAGGATATGATTAAGCCTACAAGATGTTGCTATTGTAAATACATACATGTATTTTGTTGGCCTAGAAACCCGTCCGAGATTTACTCATTAGGAGTAAATCTTGGATAGTCCCCGGTTTGGGACTGTTCTTGAACACTTAATCTCACTTAGGATGTAAGTGTATAATGTATATTCAGTTTTCATGTTGTTTTGCCGACACTTCCTATTTGTTCTATAAGTACATATGTTGGTGGGCATATGCCCATGTATATCGGTGTACTCGGAGAACTGCGAGGGAATGCTGCCGAAATTTTCTTGAAAATTGAATACACATTATACACTTACTAGTGAGATTAGGTGTTCAAGAATATGATAGGTGGTTCACACATTTATTATATATAAGACCTTAAACTCTAATCTTTTAACCCTAAACCCTAATCTTTTAACGCTAAACCCTAATCTTTAAATAATTATCCCTAAATCTAAAATAATAAACCATAATAATATTATATTTGTAAATCCTTAACTTAATATGTAATCTCCAAACCCTAATATATACTTGTTTTCTCTTTGATCATAGAATGGATAGATCATGGATGTCCATTCCAAATCGCTGCACCCCAGAGTTTATTGTTGATCTTGATCATTTTATTAGATTTACGGAGGAACATAGGAAACAACATGTAGATAGGTTCTATTGTCCATGTAGGCATTACGGTAGAACTTAAAAGTCAGCATTGGTGACGAAATCAAAAGTCATGTCATTTGCAATGGGATTGTACAAGGCTATACAGAATGGTATTGGCATGGAGAGATTTCAAACCTGAAATCAATAGATGTCAATAGCAGTGCTTGTGAGGAAGAAGAAATTGCCTCCGATGACATAGATGTGAACAAACCGGTTCCAATAGACATCGTTGATGAGATGTTGGATAATTGTGAGGTAGAGCACACCGATCCACCTCCCATGTTTAGGAACATTGTGCATGATGCTCAGAGATCGTTATACATAGGTTGTACTAAGTTTATGAAGCTTAGCTCTATGTTGAGATTGTATAAACTGAAGGCTAACAATAGATGGAGTGACAAAAGCTTCGTGTCATTGTTGTCTTTGTTGAAAGAAATTCTTCCTGAAGGAAACGAGCTTCCAATCTCAACATACAAGATAAAGAAATTATTATACCCAATGGGAATGGAGGCTAAGAAGATACACGCATTCCCAAATGATTGTGTATTATTTCAAAAGGATTATGTGGATTTGAACATTTGTCCAAAATGTGGGGCGTCAAGGTATAAAATGATGAATTCGGGGAAGTCTAAAATTGGTTCTCCTACCAAGGTGATGTGGTATCTACCTATAATAGCACGGTTTCAATGCTTATTCGTCAATCCGATAGATGCGACCAATTTGAGGTGGCATGCAGAGGTTAAGAAAAATAATGATGGGATCCTATGACATGCATCTAATTCCCTACAGTGGAAGAAGATTGATTTATTGTACCCTGAATTTGGTGAAGAAGTCAAGAATCTAAGACTTAGGCTTTGTACCGATGGGATGAATCCATACGAGACATTGAGCATCTAACATCGCACTTGGCATGTTATGCTTCTTATATACAATCTTCTTCCCTAATTGTGTATAAAAAATAAGTGCATTATGTTGTCGTTGTTGATATCGGGCCCTAAACAACCTAGAAATGATATTGATGTTTATCTTGAACATCTGATTGATGACTTAAAGAAACTCTGGGGTGAAGGTGTCATAACCTATGATGCTTCACGTAGAGAGACATTTCGTTTGTATTCTATGTTATTTTGTATTATTAATGACTTTCCAGTATATGGGAATTTGTCTGGATACAGTGTAAAAGGATCCAAAGTGTGTCCTATATGTGAAGATATCATTGATTCAATATGACTAAAACATGGCGACAAGACTGTATATCTTGGTCATCGAATGTTTCTTTCAAAATTCCATTTGTACCGAAGCTTGCGCAAAGCGTTAAATGGATGGAATGAGGAACGGAGTGCGCCTAAACCTATACCAAGGGAGGTTCTTTATGAAAGAGTAAAAGACTTTTTCAATGAATTTGGTAAGAGATCACAATGTACCATGCCCACACAAAGTGACAAATCTTTATTCAAGAAGAAGTCAATATTTTGGGATCTTCCTTATTGGAGTTCTTTGGCAGTTAGGCATTGTATCAATGCCATGCATGTTGAGAAAAATGTTTGTGATAGCATCATTGGTACTCTGTTGAATATACTAGGTAAGACTAAAGATGGGATCAAATCTAGAATGGACATGCGTGAAATGGGAATAAGGACAAAATTAAAAGTAGTTAGTACTGATCGGAGAACATATTTACCTCCTCCTTGTTACACATTATCTAGAAAGGAGAAGAAAGCTTTTTGCGAGTGCTTGGTTAATGTTAAGGTAACATAGGGTCACTCTTCCAACATCCATATATTGGTATCAATGAAAGATTTGAAGCTGATAGGTCTTAAATCTCATGATTGTCACACTCTAATACAACAAATATTGCATGTGGCAATTTGATCTATACTGCCGAAGCATGTAAGGTTTGCAAACACCATATTTAATTTCTTCTTCAACAGTCTATGCAGTAAAGTTATTGATCCTGAGAATCTCAATAAGTTGCAAAGAGAAGTGGTTGTTACCCTATGTCAGCTTGAGATGTATTTTCCTCCTTTATTCTTTGATATCATGGTACATCTTGTTGTCCACCTGACTAGGGAAGTGAAAATGTTGGGACCAATTTTCTTGCATTGGATGTATCCTTTTAAACAATACATGAGTATTTTTAAAGGTGATGTTCGAAACCGTTATCGGTCTGGAGGGAGTATTATTGAGGGTTATTTGGCGACAGAGGTTATGGATTTTTGCAATGACTTTCTGAGTGGTGATGACACTCGTTTAAATGACAAGAATATTGAAGAGTATTTTGGCAAAGGGATTTTAGGAGCACGGATGAAAGTAATCAGTCGTGATCTGTTGGAACAAGCTCACTTGTATATTTTACACAACATCAATGAAGTGAGTGTTTATATCACGAAACATACTATTTCATCAAGAAACAATATCCTCGAGCCAATTCAATGTGTCTTTCTAGAGAGCATAACAAAACATTTATTAAGTGGTTTGAAGATAAAGTCTTACATCAACTATCTCAAACACCAAATAATATTGCGGAAAATATCAAATACCTTGCCTTTAAATCAAAAATGAATGTTATGTCTTTATCAAATACCTCGCCTTTAAACCAAAAATGAATGTTATGTCTTATGAAGGGTTTTCCATAAATGAGTTCTCATATAACACAAAGTGTCAAGATGATAAGAGCGTCGTCCAAAACAATGGGGTCACCCTTCAAGCGTCTTCATTGTTTTTAGTGCAAAAGATAAGAGTCCACGTGAAGCTAAAATGTCATATGATGGTGTCATTGAAGACATATGGGATTTTGAAAATGTAGATTTCAGAATTCCACTCTTTAAGGGTAATTGGGTTGATAACACCAAAGGTGTTATAGTGGATGAATTAGGTTTCACATTAGTAAATTTTAAAAAGATTGGGGAAAAGGGTGAACCATTCATATTGGCATCACAAGCGAAACAAGTATTTTATATCGATGATCCTGCAAATGAAAAATGATCGGTTGTTCTTCATGGTAAAAGATGGTTCATTAAAGATCTTATAGATGAAGAAGACTACTATGATAAGTATGATGACTCGAGTCCATTCTCAGTTGGGTTGCCAACACCAAATACTAAAGTTAATAATGACTTATATGTGCACGGAGATCACACTGAAGGAATGTTAATTGATAAAAGATCTCAATATTAGAGTCATATTTTAATTTTTTAAATGTTTTATTTTTTAGAATGTTAGATTGATGTGAACTTCACAATGTTATATTAATTTTTGTTATGTTAAATGCTAAATGTTTGATTTTTTTTTGTATGACACTTTCAGATGGTTGACCATGAGTATGATGATCGTGTGATGATTACCATGAGGGTGAGGTGCCGCCTCACAGTGTAAGTTCTACACTCTATCCTATATATAGCTATATATATGTCCATTTATAAGTTATATCCTATATGTGTTTTTTGTCAATTTTTAAGTTGATGGTGTACCCCCTGAAAACCTTGTGTCACTTGATGAGCAGCAAACAAAATTGAAAAAATCAGGGGCATCACTATGATGAACAAGTTACTACAACAAAAGAGCAATGGACCAAAATTAGTTGTGGATTTTGATCATGTAGGAAATTTAGTTGGGGTTAACCGCAGCTCGTTTGTTTCATATCTTAGGATTCTTACTCATAGCCATCATAGTGTAAATGTAGAATCTTGGCATACAGTTCCTAAAGGGAAGAAAGACTTAGTATGGAAAGAATTGTGTGTGATATTATCATTTGCAATTCTATTTTTAAGTTATTTATAATTTTATTTTTTAGAATACTCTATTAAATATATGAAATTTGTAGAGTATATTTGAACTGGATGAAAGCCTACATTGTAAAAAGGTGATGCAACATTGTGGGAGGGTCCTAAGAAACTATAAGACAACTCTCAACCGAAAATACATATGAGATGCTGATGAGAGGAAGAAGTCAACCCTTGAGCAATGGAACTATCTGGACCCGACTAAGTGGAAGGCGTTTGTTGCCAGGAGAAATATGATGAATTCAAGGTATTAAGTGTCACTCCCAATTTAATTAATATACATTCTTTTGAATTCACCTATTCACGATTGACCTTGATTATTACTAACCAATTCAATGTGATTACTAAAAAGGCTATGAGTGATGCTTAAAGAGCAAGGTGTGCAATGAATGTGCATGACCACACGATGGGTCCATGTGGCTATGCAGCTCTTCGCCAAAAACTATAGACGTCTTCCATTCAGCAGCCTACTGCTCCTAATACTGAGACTGGTGAGTCATCTACTATTACTCACGCACCTCTGCATCACCATAATGTGTGGATAGCTGGGAGGCAAAATAAAAAAGGAGATATAACCAACCCTGCAACTTTTGAGGCAGCTTCAAAAATGGTAAATTTAACTCTCAGAGCAATTAGATTGATGATTGTTATGTTTACTTACCAATTTCTATTGATGGTGATTAGCGGGAGCTTCACGAACAGAGGAAGCCAGGCCCGTTCATCCCTGAGGGAAAAAGGGATGAATTGATACTTGCTCTCGGTAATCCAGAGCATCATGGACGTGCTAGGGCTGCAGAGGCTGGAGTGGGCCTAAGAGTGTTGTTGCAACCCCAATTTTTGGGTTCCTTTGGTGAGAAATGTAATTTCTCATATTAAAAATATTTGAACAAATAATAATATAATTTGTTGTGAATAAATGGATTTCATTTACAATAGCCTTGATGTTTCTGTTGTGGGCTTTATTGGCTATTGGGCCCAATAACAAGGAAATTCAATTGGTAAATGAATGATTGAGTTTTAAGAAAAGAAAGGTGTGGAAACCTCTAGAAGGAAAAAGAACTTAATCCAAAGGTGGATTTCATCCCCATGGGTTCCTTGGGTCCCAAGGAGTCCAAAGTTTCAAAGATAATGCAAAAAGAAAAGAAAAGATCAATGAAGTATTTCCTTGTTAAGAAAGAAATTGAAAATAATGGTACAATGTGGAAAATAAGTGGAAAGAAGTATAATTGAGTTTTCTTTAGTGGAATTTCGTATCCCAAGGATTCCTAATGTTAAAAGGAATACCAATGAGGAAAATAAAAGAGAAATCCTTAAAAAGAGATATTTTTTAATGAGAAATAAACAAGATAATGTGAAATAATGCATATTGATGCATGTGGAAGGATAATGAGTATCCTTAAAGATGAATTTCGAAATATTTGAGTTTCTTGAGATCCAAGGAGTCCCAATAAAGAGGAAAGAAAGAGAAAATACCAAATTACAAAATAAAAGGATAATGGGAATACATAATTAATGAATTATGTGGTTTTGTTAAGAAAGAAAGTATTTCCTACTTAAGGAAAATATAATTTTGAGGCCAATGAATTAAAAAACATGAACAAAGAGAATAAGAGAGAGGATTTTCATATTTCTAATTATCCATGTAATAAAGAATATTAAAAGGTAAGTAGGAGAGAGAATCTTGCTTCTCTTTGAAGGAATCACATTCCTGATAGGAAAGGGCTTTGCTAATTCATGGATGAACGTCCTTAGGCGTGGATAGCCACCCCTATATAAGGGGGAAAGCCTCTGGATCAAGTTCCAGAGAGATCCCACAAAATTCTCTCTTCTTCATCTTCTTCTTCTTTTGTGAAAACCCTAATCAAGTGGGTAGTCCAACCCCTGGGACACGAGGAGCCACGGGCGGGAGTTCAATGGAAACACGATGCTTCCACGACACCACGAAGAGCGCAGCCATCTCCCCCGCACTCAGGAGCTTGCACGGCATCCGTTGCATGGCTACAGGTCGGCCATGAGTGGCGGAGCCTAGTAGGACGATACAACTGCTCAACCAGCGACCTGAGGGGTCCCCCGTGTGCGCTGAGGCACGGCGGAGCTGGGGCAGGAGTTGGCAGCAGGAACCGGGCCTGGGAGTGGAGGGAGGAGGCTGGCGTAGCCCTGCACTCAGCGGCTAGGACAGCAGCCGTCGAGCTGCTGGAGGTTGAAGAAGGGAGAGGCACATTGGACAGAATTACCCTTCCGCAGACTAAACAACCAATCCACTTAACTGAGGGTATTGTGGATATTTTGAAATGTCTCCAAAGAAAGCAAGCCGCATTGCATGAGATCGGCCACGTGGCACTCCTGGATTGGCCCAAAGTAAGTATTTTTGTGAAATTCGTATCTCATTAACCGTAGCTCGGATAGATGCGCATTATACATGAATTTTGCTCAGAAAAACGAGAGGAATGCAATAAAAATATATTTGAAGACTAATTCTAATTGCAATTTGAAAAGTAATGGAAGTTATTAATTTTAATGTAACAATGATTAAGAAACCCTATTTTGATATGATTAAAGTGATTAGTAGGGTTTAATTGATGATTAAGGTTGATATTAACCTGTTAATCATAAGGAGATACATTATGATTGAAAAAGATGAATTTTGCACGTAATTAGCTTAATTTAGAGTTTCATGCACATGTATATACTTTAATGGGCCTTGAAACCCTAATATTAGTGAATGAGACTATTAATAGCTTTAATTGATTAATTTCATGATTAAAGTTGGAATATTCTGAATCTAAGCTATTTCGAGCATTAAAGTTCCTAATTGTGGTTAAATACCCTTAATGTGGAAATTAGGATTTCCTAGTGGATAAAAGATAGAATTAATGATAAATAAAATTCATATGTGAATTAGATCATAATGAACTATGAATTGATGATAAATGAGCATAATGATCTCGTCATGGATTAGAAGGATAAAAATGGTAGTTTTAATATAAAAGAGGTTTAATTAATGGTTAATTATGCCTTTAATCTGGAATTGAGGATTAGATGTGGAAATAATTAGGGTTTGTGATCAATTGCATTAAATTAGGGTTTAAAGTAGTAAAAGATGAAGGGAAACCCTAATTGCAATGGAAAACCTAAAAGTGGACTAGAAACCCTAGGAAGCGAGCTAGATTTAATAGATCTTGATGACATGAGTAATAAAAGGGAATTGCATGATTGTTTCATGATCTTATTGAATGCTTGCTTGCCTATTGTTGCTTGGATTATTTCTTTCTCACATCAGCTTGACATGTATGTGGTTAATTATAATTAATTGCATTATTTTCCCGAGGGTTTTTAGAATGTTTCCTCGTATTGAATGCAATCTAAACAGTTTGGATGTTCATATTGCAATTATAAAGTCACTATGGCTATCACAGTTATATATACATGTGAATTCTCGCACCTACATGCCACCCTGATGGAAGATGCCATAAAGGTCAGGCCCAGGAGGGTAGACCAATGGGCACCATGAGAGGTGACCCCAAACACCAAGCTTGGGAATGTGAAGGTGGTCTATGATGCATGACTATGGAGCACCATGAGAGGTGACTCCCAGGCACCAAGCTTGGGATTGAGAAGGTGGCCTTAAGTCAATGGCAAAAGAGAAACCCTAGAGGGGTATGCCAGGGTTAGGGCAAAAGCGGTGGAGAATGACACATTGAAAATGTAAAGTGGCTTGTTAAATAATTTGATTGTGATTATTAAATTGTTAGCCATATTTGCAAAATTTTGGTTGTCCCCACATACCAGTATATTTCGATATACTGATCGACATTTTGTTTGTCGGCGTTTTAGGAACAACAATTGAAAGAACAAATAGTAAAGTGACACATTGTGGAAATAAGAAATAAAGTGCAAGGAGTATTAGATAGAATGATTCAAGCTCTGGATAGATAGATTTCCAAAGTTTTCAAAGGTAAGTAAAGTTTTAATTTTATACCAAATTCTAGTTAGTTAGTATAATTTCATAATTATTATTGATTATTTGTTGAACCTTTGATCCGAGTTATTGGATAACGGCTCTAACCTTTCGATCTCCCTTAATTGGGGGTTACCGGGAGGCGGGGTCGTTACAATTGGTATCAGAGCATAGGTTCCTCACTTAATCCTCAATAATTATTATATTTTACAAATTCCGTAGAACCCAAGGGAGTTATTAGAGGATTATCTGAAAGACAGAGGTGTCTAGAAAAGGATCACGACTGGGGGCTGGCAATATTTTCCTCCGCACCGCTAGTCGGAATACGAGGACTCCCGGATCTGTGTGACTGCCTGGCCAAAGTCTTAGGGTATGATTCAAAATAAGATACCTTTAGGACTCTCTCATCTTGTTCATCCCTTCTCAACTCAAATTCTGTTAAGGACCTTAAGGATTAGGGTTTCCTCTCTTCTCCCCACCCTCTTGAGGTATGGGTAAGGTTGATAAGGATTAAGGAATCCTCCACCAAATTAATAAAAAAAACATGTAAGTAAGATGTCATGGACATAAGCTTAATAGAGTAAGTGTAAAGGAATAGATACATGCTTAGGTCGTATGACACGAGTTGTCATTGCCCTCAGGAGAGACCCGAGGATAGACCTCTTTGGCAGGAGGATGAGTAGAGAGAGTTAGTCTTGGAGGCAGAGACCTCCATTAAAAGTGGAGACCTAGCACATCCTTTGAGGATGATGTTAACCATAACCCTAAGTGAAGGTTAGAGAGAGAGATGACATGATGAGTTAGATGTCATGGTAGACCAGGTGTTTGGATAGACATGCCTTGGATGCCATATGAGCCATGAGAGGTTGGATGACCTAGCACCTTTGGCAACCCAACCCGGAAAAGGGTCGTGCATGTTAGAGCAAAGCGTAGCTCCTTCATGGATGAAGTTAGAGAAGAACCTATAGGCTTATGCAGGTAGGGTATAGCTTGCACCTAGAGTACGTCAGTGGACGGTAGTAGGTTGAAACCATGGCCGGTATGCATGATTGATGGCTTATGGGATGAGCATATAGGGCTAGGTATAATCTTGAGCCAAACATGAGTTGAGCATAGGCTTCACCCACATAGGGGTATGCTTGTGAGCTTGAGCCTTCATGGAGAGAGGACCTCTAGTAGTATGGCTGGATGTGGGGTTAGCTCTAGAGAGAGAAAGCAGGACCCCAGCACGGAGGATGGAAGCTTAAAACCCCAAAATTTGAGGAACGGTGGGGAGTTCAGGATGATGCGACCTAAGTGGATGATAGTGGTTGCCTTATGCTTGATCCTTGGAGGTTGATGATGTCTTGGTAGCCTTTAGAGGAATCAAACCCTAGAGAGAGGATGATGCTTCTTGTACCTATGTTCCTATGGTATAAGTGGTTACCTGCTGAGATGAGACAAAGAGTGCCTTAGACCCTGAGGAGGTTTAAGTAACTAGTTGTGAGGCATTATACCTAGTTTGTTGTCCTTGAGGAGGACTCAACTGTGAGGTGTTGCTCATATAAAAGGAACATGGGAATACATGATCTACCTTGGACATGCTTGATTCATGATTAAGAGATTGAGCATGCAGTTGGACACCCGAAGGTGAACTTAGGGTTCCTAGGCCTAAGAGGGGAAGCAGTGTATCTGATGCTCATGATGAGATTTGAGTCTCTATAGTTTTGAGCATGATACTCCTCATGTGTAGAGGTAAAGGAAACCCCTTAAGTTAAGGGTATGTTTGATGAACCCCTCATAACTAAGTTGATCTAATGTTGAGGAAAGAGAACAAGTATGACCTAGAATGGTTTAATAGGTGGTCTGCTTGTGCCTTAGTAGCTGTTGGGTTAGGCATGCTCATGTGAATGTAAACCCTAAGGACGGTTGTGACCTTGTTGTCAAGATTTGTAGTTTCCTCCCATCCTGGGAGAGGGACCCTTTGGTAGGGTGTATACCAGTTTTTTTGGTTTTGAGGTAACCTAAAGAGGTTTCATAGGATCTTGAGAAGCTAAGTGAAAAGAACATGGTATGAGAATGAACCTGTAGACCCATGGATAACCATCTCTAAATGCATGTGGATGTGTTACCATGGAGGGAACCGGTATGGGGCCTGACCAAGGTAGGCAGGTTGTCATGACCCCTGTGAAAGGATGAAAGACAGCCCAAGAATGTAGAGAGAGATGATGAAGGATTGGGTAAGGTTCTATGTTGGACATGTACTATAATAGAACCCTAAGTCTGTCCTAGGGTCAGGTAGGGATAAGACCGATGGAAGGAGTTGCCTAATTCCCTAGTTGCACGTGACCATAGGGTCGGGAGGTAACAGCTATCATTGTCTGAGGGTCATGGGTTAGGAGATTGATCACCTTCATGAACTCATGGGACCCAAAGGGCAGATGAGTAGGGCACTCTCTGGATGCATGAGGGAAGAGGGATGACCCCAAAAGTGTCGACACCCTATAGACCCAGAGGAGATGACCAAGGATTGTGTGTAAACCCCAGTAGGTTCGAGACCAGTTTTCCATGGAAGTAATTTTTTATATCATGATGTTTGTGATGTGGAGACATGAGTTGCACGTTTCAACTTAGATTTGAAGGTGTACTGGAAAGGTGGGATGTACCATCTCTAATCCTGGAATGGGAAGAACTCTATATTTGGACGGCCGCCAAATGCTTATTTATTCTTGTTATGGGAGTGAGAGATAGGACAATATGCATGCCATACACCAAGGATAAAGATGATGTGAGTTGGAACATTGCTACAAGGTATGAGGATAGAGATGATAGCATACCCTTGTGGAGCAAATGATACATGGATGGTTTACAAACACTAAGAGTATTAAGGAGATCATCTTGTGGGGATGTGATACCATGAGCTATCTGGAATTTGCAAGATATGCAAGGTTGAGTTTGACCACTATGAAAAGGAGCTCAGAGTTTCTTGATGAAGACAAACTTAGAGATGAGATGATAAGTAGAACACATGGAGGTGTATGTCTTCAACATTACCTAACACCTAAGGATAAGAAGTGGTAATGAATGCTCTAGTTGAGATATAAGGAGCTCAGAGTTTCTTGATGAAGACAAACTTAGAGATGAGATGATAAGTAGAATACACGGAGGTGTATGTCTTCAACATTACCTAACACCTAAGGATAAGAAGTGGTAATGAATGCTCTGGTTGAGATATAGCTGCCTAGTTTAGCTGGAAGCTAGAAGAAGTTGAGGTTGTTTAGGCTAACCTTAAGAGGAGGAAAAGAGATAAGTTTGGCTAACACCCAGATGTATCAATAGGTGTTAATCAAGTAAATGACCGTTTGGTTAGCCAGCCTAGTCCGTAATATAATGAAAGGATGGTTGTGGAACCTCAGATGTACTTCTTTGGAAAGGAAAGTGATGAAACCCTGATGAGAGTGGTTTAGGGTTTCCGAGGTATCAAGCTTGAGGAATCATGGCATTCAGGAGATCATGGTTTTAATATCACAAAACAATCGTGATACTACAAAGATAGTAAGTGGTAGTAGCACTTTGATTGCTTGATGTGAAGTTGCATGTAGCATGTGGCCATGCAAGCCAAGGGTGAAGGACGGACACCAGTAACCCAGTACTTTGACACAGAGGATAAAGAGTCCCCGAGGGGGAATGGGAGTTCACCACTATGGATGTTGTGGTAAGTCTCCCCTTGAACGAGAAAGATCGAGATGCAATGTGGGTTATGGTAGATCGCCTTACCTAGATGACATGAGGAAGAAAGAGTACTGTCAAGGGACAGATCAAGTTGAACTACTTATAATAGAGAGAGAAATGGTTCAACTATACTATGACGTGAGTTCAAAAGTTCTTGAGCATGGTTAGAAGGTTTACTCCCATGCGGTGGAAGTAGGTACATGAAGAACTCGTTTTTAGTACCGCTTATCACCCCTAACTAATGGTTAGTATGATCCAGACTAGAGGGTTTGATGAGAGAAAGTGTGCTTGTTCAGGGTGATACAAAGAGACAATTCTTAAGATGTGATGTTAACCACCATAGCCTTTATCAGGATGCAAGAAGTTCTATAAGGAGGTTGTGTTGGTCACCACTTCATTATGATGATGTTGGTGCAGGAGACCTCATGAAGGTCAGAAAAGAACCACAGTGTGTGCAGATGAAGTCACTTGATCGTGCAAGGGCTGAGAGAGAGCCCAAGGGTGACATGAGTCACGAGCTAATGCAAAGTAGACTGACATGCAGTTCACTGTGGGAGAATATAATGTGAGAATCTGACCCCTCTGAGCTACAGTTGAGAAAGCTGAGTCCCTGATAGATGGGTCCATTTGAGATGGATTGGTGGAGAAGGTTGTGTTTAGCCTTACCCCTCAAGATAACATGATGTATAAGGTATTACATGAGTCCGATCTAGAGCACTATGTGAGGCACCCAAGCCATGTGTTGAGCCCTAAACCTATTCAGCTATTTGAGAGGTTGAAAAGTCCTGAGTCACCTATGAGGGTACGAAATACCAAGGTAAGAAAGAACTCAGATGGAAGAATATGAGATGAAGAGGTTCTTGGGAAGAGCCATGGAAAGGGTAAAGCCACATGGGAGCCCTGATGGACATAAGAAAGGATTATCCTGTTTGTTGCTTGCTTGATGGAATTTTGAGGACGAAATTCTTATCAGAGGGGAAGGATGTTGCAACCCCAATTTTTGGGTTCCTTTGGTAAGAAATGTAATTTCTCATATTAAAAATATTGGAACAAATAATAATATAATTTTTTTTTTGAATAAATGGATTTCATTTACAATAGCCTTGATGTTTTTTTGTGGGCTTTATTGGCTATTGGGCCCAATAACAAGGAAATTCAATTGGTAAATGAATGATTGAGTTTTGAGAAAAGAAAGGTGTGGAAACCTCTAGAAGGCAAAAGAACTTAATCCAAAGGTAGATTTCATCCCCATGGGTTCCTTGGGTCCCAAGGAGTCTAAAGTTTCAAAGATAATGCAAAAAGAAAAGAAAAGATCAATTAAGTATTTCCTTGTTAAGAAAGAATTTAAAACAATGGTACAATGTGGAAAATAAGTGGAAAGAAGTATAATTGAGTTTTCTTTAGTGGAATTTCGTATCCCAAGGATTCCTAATGTTAAAAGGAATACCAATGAGGAAAATAAAAGAGAAATCCTCAAAAAGAGATATTTTAATGAGAAATAAACAAGATAATGTGAAATAATGCATATTGATGCATGTGGAAGGATAATGAGTATCCTTAAAGATGAATTTTGAAATATTTGAGTTTCTTGGGATCCAAGGAGTCCCAATAAAGAGGAAAGAAAGAGAAAATACCAAATTGCAAAATAAAAGGATAATGGGAATACATAATTAATGAATTGTGTGGTTTTTTTAAGAAAGAAAGTATTTCCTACTTAAGGAAAATATAATTTCGAGGCTAATGAATTAAAAGGAATGAACAAAGAGAATAAGAGAGAGGATTTTCATATTTCTAATTATCCATGCAATAAATAATATCAAAAGGTAAGTAGGAGAGAGAATCTTGCTTCTCTTTGAAGGAATCACATTCCTAATAGGAAAGGGCTTTGCTAATTCATGGATGAACGTCCTTAGGCGTGGATAGCCACCCCTATATAAGGGGGAAAGCCTCTAGATCAAGTTCCAGAGAGATCTCACAAAGTTTTCTCTACTTCATCTTCTTCTTCTTTTGTGAAAACCCTAATCAAGAGGGTAGTCCAACCCCTGGGACACGAGGAGCCACGGGCGGGAGTTCAATGGAAACATGATGCTTCCACGACACCACGAAGAGCGCAACCATCTCCCCCGCACTCTGGATCTTGCACGGCAGCCGTTGCATGGTTGCAGGTCGTCCATGAGTGGCGGAGCCTAGCAGGACGATACAGCCACTCAACTAGAGATCTCAGGGGTACCCCGCGTGCGCCGAGGCACGGCGGAGCTGGGGCAGGAGTTGGCAGCAGGAACCGGGCCTGGGAGTGGAGGGAGGAGGTTGGCGTAGCCCTGCACTCGGCGGCTAGGGCAGCAGCCGTCGAGCTGTTGGAGGTTGAAGAAGGGAAAGGCACATTGGACAGAATTACCCTTCCGCGGACTAAACAACCAATCCACTTAAATAAGGGTATTATGGACATTTCGAAATGTTTCTAAAGAAAGCAAGCCGCATTGCATGAGATCGGCCACGTGGCACTCCTGGATTGGCCCAAAGTAAGTATTTTTGTGAAATTCGTATCTCATTAACCGTAGCTCGGATAGATGCGCATTATACATGAATTTTGCTTAGAAAAACGAAAGGAATGCAATAAAAATATATTTGAAGCCTAATTCTGATTGCAATTTGAAAATTAATGGAAGTTATTAATTTTAATGTAACAATGATTAAGAAACCCTATTTTGATATGATTAAAGTGACTAGTAGGGTTTAATTGATGATTAAGGTTGATATTAACCTGTTAATCATAAGGAGATACATTATGATTGAAAAAGATGAATTTTGCATGTAATTAGCTTAATTTAGAGTTTCATGCACATGTATATACTTTAATGGGCCTTGAAACCCTAATATTAGTGAATGAGACTATTAATAGCTTTCATTGATTAATTTCATGATTAAAGTTGGAATATGTTGAATCTAAGCTATTTCGAGCATTAATGTTCCTAATTGTGGTTAAATACCCTTAATGTGGAAATTAGGGTTTCCTAGTGGATAAAAGATAGAATTAATGATAAATAAAATTCATATGTGAATTAGATCATAATGAACTATGAATTGATGATAAATGAGCATAATGATCTCGTCATGGATTAAAAGGATAAAAATGGTAGTTTTAATATAAAAGAGGTTTAAGAGGCTTAATTAATGGTTAATTATGCCTTTAATCTGGAATTGAGGATTAGATGTGGAAATAATTAGGGTTTGTGATCAATTGTGTTAAATTAGGGTTTAAAATAGTAAAAGATGAAGGGAAACCCTAATTGTAATGGAAAACCTAAAAGTGGACTAGAAACCCCAGGAAGCGAGCTAGATTTAATAGATATTGATGACATGAGTAATAAAAGGGAATTGCATGATTGTTTCAGGATCTTATTGAATGCTTGCTTGCCTATTGTTGCTTGGATTATTTCTGTCTCACATCATCTTGACAGGTATGTGGTTAATTATAATTAATTGAATTAGTTTCCCGAGGGTTTTCCGAATGTTTCCTCGCATTGAATGCAATCTAAACAGTTTGGATGTTCATACTACAATTATAAAGTCACTATGGCTATCACAGTTATATATACATGTGAATTCTCGCACCTACATGCCACCCTAATGGAAGATGCCATAAAGGTCAGGCCCAGGAGGGTAGACCAATGGGCACCATGAGAGGTGACCCCAGACACCAAGCTCGGGAATGAGAAGGTGGTCTATGATGCATGACTATGGAGCACCATGAGAGGTGACTCCCAGGCACCAAGCTCAGGATTGAGAAGGTGGCCTTAAGTCAATGGCAAAAGAGAAACACTAGAGGGGTATGCCAGGGTTAGGGCAAAAGCGGTGGAGAATGACACATTGAAAATGTAAAGTGGCTTGTTAATTAATTTGATTGTGATTATTAAATTGTTAGACATATTTGCAAAATTTTGGTTGTCCCCACATACCAGTATATTTCGATATATTGACCGACGTTTTATTTGTCGGCATTTTAGGAACAACAATTGAAAGAACAAACAGTAAAGTGACACATTGTGGAAATAAGAAATAAAATGCAAGGAGGATTAGATAGAATGATTCAAGCTCTAGATAGATAGATTTCCAAAGTTTTCAAAGGTAAGTAAAGTTTTAAATTTTATATCAAATTCTAGTTAGTTAGTATAATTTCATAATTATTATTGATTATTTATTGAACCTTTGATCCGGGTTATTGGATAACAGATCTGACATTTCGGTCTCCCTTAATTGGGGGTTACTGGGAGGCGGGGTCGTTAGAAGTGTTCTTTGGGCCATCATAGCGTAAACATGTCCAATAAGAGAGAATTCAAAAGCTGAGGTAACCTATTCTTTTTTTAGAATGATATTGGAAAGGGAATTCATGAATCAAAAAGCATTTCTTTTGGCCATGTATAGGTAGATGAGTTAGTTGATAAGAGAGTCCAGGAAGCATTGAGTAACTGGCAGGCATCTCAGTCTGCCACTCTGATAGTACATGTGGCGTGCCACTCTTCCCCTATGATAGAGGTGGTTGGAAGTGATCCTGTAGAGGTGGTTGGGAGTAATCTTGTAGACCCACCACCTAGCACGTCCATTGTAAGTATTTTAGTGATATAGTATCTAGTATTTTCAAGATGATATATTTATTTATGTATATAACATACTCTATCTAAATTTATAGGGGTTGAAGCCATAACGTCTAAAATTAAAAGAATTTGTCATTGTAGAGAGTGAGGCTTACCCACGCTTTCCAAGGCACATGATTCATGGCACTCCAGTACCCGATGGTGAGGTTCGTGTGATCTCGAGACTTGTGTTCGCTACTTGGAGGCAGCATCCATTGTCATATCCCCACCCAGATGCTAACACGCTTGGTGAAGCAGAAGGCGGAGTGGTATTGTGGCCCAAAATGGATGTCATCTTACTAATCATGTATGGTAAATTTACATTATGTTAATTTGTATATATGTATATACATGACAATTGATATGAAATTATATATATATGACAAAGGGAAGAAACCTGCTACAGCTCATCCTCCTCCACCTCCACCTCCTCCTCCTCCTAGAGTACTTAGTTGGCTTGCAAAGGACCTATACGACTCGATAGGTCCTCAATGCAGGGTATGAAAATATGGATAGGCGAACATCTCGAACATTGTCCTATGATTGTTTCTATTAAGGAGGAGGTTGCAGGCCAATCATATGATAATAATATATTTATACAAGATATTTTAGAGTTGTTTACTTATGCTTGGTTGAATACATCTATGATAGAACTATGGATATGGTGAGATCTTTTTTATATATCTATATACCTTATTTTATGTACGGTGATTTGTTTTCTTATATATTAATGCATACGTAATATATGTTTTGCATCCACTTACATAGGGTCTGTACAGAATTTTTATTTATCCATGTGGAATTTCTAATTCCATCCTTGATCAGTCATGTACATAAAGACCCTTCATTAGTTACTTTATACTGCTCTATCGCTTTTAAATATTTTGGAAAAGCAAAGAAGAGTGTGATAATATCTCCATTCAATGTTGAATAAGTTTGCTTATAATTTGGACTTATGAAAATTATTTTTTCTTGTGGATTTTGAGTTATATATTTTTAACTTTTTTATCTCTAGTGGTAAGCATTGGGAGTTACTGGTTGTTGTCCTCAAGATGTTGACTGTTTATTATCTAGACCCTGAGGGAAGGAATTAGACAATTTGGGATACATAATGAAAAGTCCATTATTTACGTGAGAAATTTTATATAGTTATATTTGTTAACATCTATTATTACATTATTATTTAGTAATGTAATTTAATGTGTTACATTAACGTGTAGGGATTTAAAAGATTTTAAAAAAGCTGGAGGAGACATGTGTAAGAAAAAGAAAGTGTTAGTCTGGGAGAATGTGAAAGTAGTTTCCTGACTCCATTGCATATATTATTTATGTGAACTATGATTATTTTTATTTATTAACATTTTTTATGTTGAAATTTATAGTGTGTTGTACAAGACAACAGTTGGGCATGTGGATACTATGTGATGTGTTATATGGGCCTAATTGTCAGATATGTTGCACAAGAAATCAAAAACATACAACAGATATTATATAGTCTTGATAATCACATATAAGTATAGTCTCATTAGATAATATGAAAATATCAAACTTATTAATAATATATATACGTCATTCTCTTTGCAGGCGTTTAAAACTAGTGACTTCATTGTAGGGTAAAAGTTATTAGATGTATGTGATCCCTATACGTTGGAATAATTAGATGACATAAGAGAACACTGGGCAAAAGTCTTTGAAAGGGAGGCAATTTTTTATTATAATTGGGATACTGATGATGATAAAGAATGACATTTCTAAACTTTGATGTCATAATTATTTTAGTATTTGATGACATTTCTAAACTTTGAAAGACAAGCTTATATGTATGTGTGAATGACTTTTTTTTAATTGTCTTATTGAAATTTGATCTATATACATGTGTGTGAATGTGAAGATGAATGAATGAATGTGCTTCTACATGTGTGTGAATGTGAAAAGAGATGAATGAATGGAACTGTAGGTTGCTACATGTGTGTGAATGTGAAAATGGAGGAATGAATGGAACTACATGTTTCTACATGTGTTTGAATCATATGAATGAATTAATTGTGTTTATACATGTGTGTGAAGCACATGATGTATATATAATCTTGATCATCTTATTATTGCATATTTGTGGCCTGTTGTTAGCTGAAATCACAGGATGTTGTATACCTGCAATTCAGAGATGAACTGCAAGTTCTGCATCCTGCTGACCAGTCGGACAGTAGGCCTGCAAGCTGATAATTTAAAAAAATAATACTTAGTCGTCAGTTATCTAAAAAAATTGTCACGTAATATCAACGGTGTCGGATATTTATAGGAAACCGACAAGTATGCTCTAACTCAGGCCATTTTTTTAGTTTGGAGATGGGCATCAATTTTCTACAAAAAACCCGACAATATGGAGATAGGTGTCGGTTTTCTAGAACATAACCGACAACTATTTCCCTATTGGTGTCGGTTTTTTTTTAGTTGCAATCAGGGCTCTATGTCATCGATTTTAGAACCAACGTTGTAGGATTCTACCTTTAGTGACACTCACTTGGGTTTCGCTTAGAAATCGACGTACAAATGTCATTTTAACCGACGTTAAAGGTGGTATATGTACTAGTGATACAAGGTAATCCATTATCTCTGCATCTGTTTTTCATAGCTTCATTCTTACTTGTTGCTATGTTCAAACAGGGAGTAAGAAATAATTGACTTGCACCAATTCATAAGCTCCAATAGAAACACTTGATACAATTCACTAGTGATGTGATTACTTTAATAGAACCTCATGATCATAATGTGATCAATGTTGTCTAGATTCTTGGTATATTCCAACACCTATTAGGTCTAAAAATCACCTTTGACAAATCCACTCTGTTGGTTCATATCTTCATGATAGTGACATGACAGGTTCTATCATAGTTGACGTACAAAAAGAGAAGTATTTTCTATGAAATATTTGGGTTCACCTCTCTCTCCATATAAGTTACCAATCTATATTTGGAAACAAGTCTAAAACCAATGATTCAGAGACTAACCAACTGGAACCAAATTACCTCAATGAGCAGGCATGCTCACTCTTTTAAAAGTCTTGTTCCCTCCAATTATCTCTAGTGTAACCCTCTTTGGGTCCAAATTGAAAATACTACTGAGAAATTAAGAAAGGACTTCTTGTGGGATAGTACTAATAACCAAAAAACTCATCTCGTCAACTGGTAGTTTCTTACCAAGTCATGGGTGGTTGGGGCATTCTTACATCAGACTTGACTCAATGTTTTCTCATCAAGATTGTTGTTTAGTTGATTGATAGCATTTATAATAAAAATAGTACATGTGCGCATTTTATCATTAATAAATACAACAATAGATACCCCCTTGGTAACCATCATAACTTAACTAGGAGGAAAACCCTCTTGTTGTGGAAAAATATCAATAGAAATAACTATCTCATCAGAGCAATCATCCACACTCCTTTGTTTTGATGGGCTAACATGGCTTTTTGGACAAATAATGGTCGAGTTTGGATAGACCGGACTATCTCAAAAAAAAATAGAAGACGTGAAAATTTCAAAAAAAAAAAAAAAGTATAAGCCTACGTCCTGTTGATTTCAAGGAGGGCTCAATGTTTCCAAGAAATTCATGATTGACCATTACTAATATCAAAACAAGATTAATCAATAATGAATTACACGGACCCCATCAAGTCCAGAGCCCCTCATGGGTTTAGGGCTCTACTTTCACAGTCAGTTTAGCATACAAGTTCTAGGACTAGGACATCATTCACAGTACGAGAAATATTTTTAAAACATTTAACTTTTATCCAAAGTATGTGTTCTTCTTTGGCTCATAGTTCACAACAAAATATTTTTGGGGATGAATGTATGCTACGAGATTTTAATGGGCATACAAATGATTTCATTAAACAGAAAAATCATAAAATATAGAAAATGTGTTTATGATGTAACATTTATCCTTGGTCATTTGGAATCATTTCTACCACCAACATAATTACGCCCACCAAAAAAAAAACAGTTTTATGCTTGATGAACAATAAGAGTGTAGGTTGTGATAAAAAAATCGTTCTAGGAACCTACGGTCTTTATTTTCTGAAATATCTAGATAGAGAAAAACATCATATTCGAAATTCCCACACAAACAATAGTTTCTCAATTATTGCTATTGTTTATATCCCTTTTAACTATTGGCAATGGGATTTTATGCCACAGGCGATGCTGGGCCGGCCAGCAAGGGCATAGGCACCTCACGAGGCTTCGCCTTCTTCTCAGTAGAAGAGGACGATAACCCTACTCATAGGAACTTACAGTGTCGTAAACTCTGTTGCCATCGAAGAGATTCCCAGTTCACACGAGGGCTGTTCTCTTCTCATCCCTAACGGAGATTCCCCCGATCGGAGATGATATGGTCCATCCAGTGTCATGACATTGCCCTACATAGATGATGATGTTGAATTTGTTCCTCTAGTTGTTGACTAACATTGACGCTCATGTTCCATTCTCCACCTGTTGATGCCCCGAGTGGCTTCTATTTCTTTTTTCAGCTCGCTCAGTGATTACTTAATGGTCTACGGAGACCACATAAACCCCCTCTTGGTACTCTCTTTTGGGTGACCCCTTATCTTTTGTAACACTTGTTTGGGTCGACCCTTAATACCCCTCCGTCTGGGTTGGTTGCATGAGCTTGAACTTCTGCAACTCTGGTGCGCCACAGCCCTCTGTAAGCATTACGTCATCATGTGTCCCTCTGTAAGCATACTGTCATCATATATTGTTGCTTGCCTCACTTAATATAACTAGCTTTCAACAAAATAATAAAAGGAATATGTATAATTATAAGGAGTACGATGCTTCGGTCTACCTGTGTCAGTTTGTTTTGTTAGTCTGTTAGCTTTATATGTTAATTATTTACTCCGACATTTAGCTGTGATATCTTAAAAATACTGCCTTTTTCTGATGATTTGAATAAATGGTACATTACAAATAACATTTATGTTGTGTACAACGCATACTTAGTCCATCCGACATGTCAATCCAGCTACTAGTTATAAAGCGTCTAGCTTGTATGTTGTCTTTGCATTCAACCAACTACGTACTCGCATGCTTCAATTATATGTTTGTTTCTCCCGTTTATATTTCTGTTTTTAGCACATTTCTCACTTAGAATCTCATGACCATTGCTGCTCACAATAATCTCAATTATTGAAAATAATAGTTTTGAGTTGATTCCCAATCGATAAGCATGCAAAACAATGCAAACATCTCCAAATCAAAATAGTCACGGAACTGCGTTTAAAATACAGTGATAAAATCAAAATCAGGCACGTCAACAAGAGTGGTCAATTTATTTTTTAATCATCCTACTACTTACGTTCATGTTATTCGATTGATTAATTTTCTTGACTTGCAATCGTTTTTTCCGTATCAAATTTGTTTTATCTTTTCTTTCAACTAACATTATAAGCTCATTGGAATTCACGTAATGTCACTAACGGATGTTAAAATAATGTTGGATCGATTCCGATTCAGATAAGCATCTGAGCAGATGCAATACTGTTAAAACCAAAATCAACCTAGTAAGGTATTTTACAAACTAAGAATCAGACACAATTTTGTGATGACTAACTACATACGAAGACCTAAAATCTCGCTACATATTCCAATAATATATAAATAAGTGTCATAATGTTACATAAATAGACATAATTTTATTATCATATAGAAAAATATTAATATTTTGTTTGACAGTTAACTTCAATAACGTAGTTTTATTATCATATAGAAAAATATTAATATTTTGTTTGACAATTAATTTCAATATTTTTTGTAAATTATATACAATATATGCATCACTTTAAAAGTTAAATTGTGTGAATTTTTCAACCCAAAATAAAACCAAATTGAAAACAGTCAAAATCAATTACTTCCAGATCCAAATCTGACACAATTGACAAAATTTTGACTCAAGCATTGAATTTTTGGGGCTAGGTTCATATACTTGCACACATGTTACGCTATATATAATAAAAATATATATACAAATAATATGTTCAGCAACCAACCTTAAAAGAAAGTCTATTGAGTTAGGCTCATGGATTCAAAAGTACCATTGGCAACCCTACTCACACGAGCATCTCAGTCACATGTCATTTGACCTCTAGCATCCTAATAATCTCATGTGAACCTCTAGCATTCCCCATTATCTCATATGAAACCAAAGTTCATGTTTATCAAGCACATATCCTTGATGAAGTTGGTAAAACATGTTTCTTATTGCAATGCATGGGATCACTTTAGCATGATATTCAAACAATTATTTATATATGCTATGTCACCTAGCATTGATGCCCGGATGATTGGTAATAGTTACATCAATATACTAAAAATAATTACAAGTGTGAGGTCATATAGTTGGACAACAAATCAAACATTTTTTAAATTTATCTTTAATTTTTTGTGTAATATCACGTGATTTTACCAAGTGAAATATTTTATCGTGCTCATTCAACTACTACTCCCATGCTTAGCACATGCTTTCAGCTAATATAATATGTACTCGTGATCTTTCTTTCCATCAATTTTTCAACAGGCCATATATATCTACAGAAATCAGCCAACGCTCCACACCCCAGCCAACACAAAAAAAATACAATTTCTGTAAACAACCAACCATATGTCGGCGACCCTGTGGTGAGTACTAACAGCTGGGTCTGTAAAGGTAATATGAACATCAACACCATGATCCAGCAGATATTAATCAATTAAAATTTTCCTCAAAACTTATATTTCACGTGATAAAGTCACATCATAGTTGGATGACTCGACTAGGAATCAGTGTTGAATTGCATAATTTTAGGACTAGGGAGAAGTCTGCACTAGAATCAATTGAACAGTAGGATAAGGCGCACAGAACAAGTCAGTACATAAAAGCTTTGCCTGACTCGGTTATTTCACACGCCTGGTAGCATCATTATTGCATTTGAATGAAATCTGCAAACCGGGTCCTAGACGAAGTCCAATATTCAAGTCTTCTTAATGTCGTCCTGAAAAGAAGTTAAATACATCAATGGGAGGAATAAGAAAACATATATAGTATTGGAGAATAGCAGAAAGTACGGGATCTAATTAATATTTCATGTGTAGTCGTACGATTTTCTATATTCTCCAAATGGGGAGTATAGATAAACACAATCCAGAGACAAACTTACTAAACCATTCACGTCAGATACTGGAGTCCACTGACATTCCTAGAGATGTATCGAATGGGTTTTAGACACTGCCCATATTTGTCTTTAGTGATGGCAATTGGTGTGTTTTTTCCTGACCCGATTGAACCGGACCAAAACCACAAAAACCCGATCAGGACCCTAACCCGAACTAAGATTACAAATGAAACCCAAATTCACCCGAACCCGAAAGCAAAACATGAACCCAACCCGAAAAATCCGAATCAGGCCAAAACCATTTAGATGAATGATCTTATTAAAGACTATGCAGTCCAAGAGAACGGTTCTGAGTGTGGTTTTGACAGTCATTGACACAGCAAGGTTTTGACCAAGAAAAATGAACAAACACAAGTAAATACTGATTCAATTATACCAAAATCTGCAGTGTTTCACTTGGTTAGGTACTGATACAATTTATTAGTCCTTTGTTGTTTACCTTGATGTTGCAACAGTTAAAAGTTCCATTAACACAGTTGTGTATTTAATAATACTGACATTAATCATTACAACAAATATTCTGGTGACCTTAACTAAATTAAAATAAACAGGAACTACGTCAGAAAGAAAAAATCCAACCAAGTTCCGCACTTTTTTATATTGACTTGGAAAAGCTGAAATTAAATGAAGTGGCAGCTGGTGTTTCGAAACTGAGTTTGTTCGAGTTAAACTCCTCTTTCAGACATTTTTTTACTCATCCGGTGGTATCAGTCGCATTGCCAAACAAAAAGCAAAGCTTTTTTTATGGAAAACCAGCGTCAAGTCAATCCAGGAGTATGATATCAACCCAAACAGAAATGGATGGACTTGAGCTGCTCCCGCACCATGACCGGATCAAAGCTCGCCCTAACTGTCCCAATGCAATTTCTTCAGCTTGGGACGAGGCATGCTGTCGTTGCCCTTCTAGACAGCTGTAGGTGGAGTTATTTTCACCCTAGTGGGTTTTGGAGTAATAAGAGCAGGAGGATTGGAAGGTTCAGTTTTCGGTTGCTGGGTCATGTACTTCCAGTATCTCACTGGCGGAGGCAACATATCGATCCCTTCGATGACAAAAGTATTGTCCAATTTTGATTCAACCCAATTCCCTGGTAATTATACCATGATCCCCTTCACTCCCCCAGCAGCTTCCAGATGTTACAAGACAATATTTTAAGGCATGTTTGGTTGGGCACGACAAATTGTGAATTTGTAATGTATTTTTACACAGCAAAATCATAGCTTATAAACTAGTAGTGAACCTTTAGCTCTTGAACATTAAACTTAATTTCGGTTTCAGCTCGTATGTATTTCTGCTCCCCAGCAGACTTCTTACAGGGCCAGAGCTCTTCATCTTATCCCATAGGTGATAACCTACAAACACATCTACAGGGATTTAGACTAAGATCTCAGCAGCCACGACACCTATCAGCTGGGCTATGCCACTTCAGCAAGGAACTGGAGCTTTATACAGGGGCAACAATGGCGACTCTAGTTACACTGACAGATAACAAGTTTGGTCTGCAGCTCCGTCAGTTTCTCCAACTGTAGTGCAGTTCCATTACATGTGTGGCATCCCGCTCAATAAGAAACGAGTTCTTCCAAACAAGCTTCCGTTCCTTTAAATTCAAGATAGCCCAATTTTGACAAATCCTGACTAACCCCCTCCCATGTTTCATTCCAACAGCTATCGAAAGGCTTTTATTTTTCTTACGTTCTAGGTTATTATGCTTTTATTTTTTTGTTCTTTCTTCTTTTATGTGACTGATCATAGAAGTGTCAAGGAACATTATTTAGAGAAAAAGTATGTCAGGTCCATTTTTCACCATCTCAATATCAAAAGTAATTATCACTGTTTCAACCAAACTCAACTTGTCCAATCAAAATCAACTTTTTAGAAGATGTTACATGTGTAGGCCTTTGCATTGATATCGAAAAGAATTGTTTAGTATTTGAATCCAATTCGACAAATATCATAATGTAATATCCAAATTTACTCCGACCAGATAGTATCTGAATTCAGATAATTATCCAATTTGTTCTGAAATAATACACAGGTTAATAAATATTATATATATACATTATACATATATTTATTTATTTATTAATACATATATATAAATAGATATTTACTACTTCAGAGCCTGCTCAATGTAGGCGGTATCGGACTCACCCAGCATTGTAAACCTGAGAGACGGCTCACCCTGTCTATCCAATTACGCATAGAGGTGGATTGCATGATGGAATTTGTTTTGAGGAGCGCTTCCTAGGGGTCAAAAAAAAGTCCCTCCAAGGGGCATTGAGTTGCACCAATTAGGCTACTTCCCAATGACGTGTGTGTGTGTGTATAGAGAGAGAGAGAGTCAGGCTAGAATACACTCGAGTGTATTCAGAGCAGAATACACTCAAGTAGTTTTTCATGATGCAATATTTTTTTCAAAAATCTAATCCGTTGATCTTCTTAAACATCTTGTGAATAGCTCATATACAAAATTTGAACACATTTGGACATTTATAGGTCATGTTATAAAGACCGCAAAATTATGCATTTCAAATTAGTTTCGCGCGTCGATTTTATTGTCCTTGGATGAGTAACTTAAACTCATCCAAATGGGCTCAAAATTTGTATGTAGACTAGTTTATCCAAATGGGCTCAAAATTTTATAGTATTGACAGTGAAGATCAATGGTTTACATTTCGCAAAAAATAGTTTTGATATGCAAACACACTTGAGTGTATTCATGCGATCTGTACACTTGAGTGTATTCTAGCCTGACTATATATATATATATATATATATATATATATAGAGAGAGAGAGAGAGAGAGAGAGAGAGTTCAGTTGGAATACACTCGAGTATATATATATATATATATATATATATATATATAGAGAGAGAGAGAGAGAGAGAGAGAGAGTTCAGTTGGAATACACTCGAGTATATATATATATATATATATATATATATATATATATATATATATATCATTTGTATTGTTAAAATCAAGTACAATCATATACAATATATCTTTGAAATTCTGAGATCCGAAGTCAGAAATGTGGTATACGAATACGCTAGACATCAATTTTTGAAAGAAAAATGATGTGAATGCATATTGAATGCTTAGATTTTTAGACATCCATTTAGAGGCATGGTCTTGTGTGGTTGTACATGGCCTTATAGTGAATCATCATTGTCATATTAACTTAGGTGACCTTGTTACTTAGACGTGTAATTCATAACAAAGTCAACTACACATGCACAGAACTATCTCTAAGTGGTTGGCAAGTTGAGCCAAGATTGATTCAAGTCAAGGAGAATTAATCTAGGTTGTTAGTTGACAAAATTGACACGACCCACTGCCTTGCTTGAATCAACGTTTGGAAATAAAACTGGTTCCATCACGAACCTCCCATTATATATTGTTTGCATCAACAAATTGACATGGCGAAGAATTAGTGATTGCGGATCACCATCCCCAGATTTTACACCGAAAAATCATGTTTATCACTCAGTGGCCATTCTAAATTTTGAAAAAGCAACAAGGAACCGTCACAGGGATGCCCACAATTTGTTGTTGTGGCCCGACCACCTCCTACTACTTCACTAAACACAGCATAAATATTGATTCTGATACTCCTATGGTGGGTTGGATAAAATGGTGTGGAGGAGAAATAATGAAAACAAAATGACCACTTAAACAATAACCATTGTGGGGTGGAGATAACAAAATAGGAAAATGATTCATTTGCTGATGGAAAGATATGTCGGAGTAGTTCCTTTGGGATTTGTTAAAAGTGAGGGGATTATCTAGAACTTCATGGCACGAGAGTGAGGTTTTTAGAAAAAGCTCAAAATAAGATTCCCTCGACCTTTTGCGCAAGTGTTATGCAACTAGACATTGTGTCGCTGTGGGTACTTTGACGGCCTCGTGGATCAAAACATGCGTCCCATTTCACTTCGTAAAACCTAGAAGGCCTAACACCTATGACGGCTAAAATATGCACGTATTATCCCATTGGTATTGGAGCAACCTCAGACCAAACTCTTTTTTTGTTTTAGGTGAAGAAAATGCATATATTGACTGTCACGATGTGTTGCTTAGTATGCCTATTTTAAAATTGTGGTCTACACATAAAATGATCATGAAACTTACAAGCATGTTGCCATACAACTTGAGTACATATTGGAATAACTTAAATGCTTAAAAGATATATGCAAGTTGAGCATGGTCTATACAAAGCAATATAGATTGAGTTTTCTCATTAAGAAGAAATATAAACAATTGTTTATTCAATGAATGAACAAACAGATAAGAGTAAATTGCTCATGAAAGTCAAAGAGTTAAGTGATAGATTACTCAATGTATTAAAACCCTTGTCAGTTATGGCAGACCGATTAGACATTTCCCTATCTATAAAGAGTTAAGAGCAATACTTTCTAAGGTGTACATTCGGGCATATAAGTGGATACACACATAGGCGATTTTCCACACACTTTTGCCTTGCTAAATGTTTAGGACGTTCAAAATGTAAGCCAGTTTTCCACATTTTTTTGTGGTTTTTATGACTTTCGCACTTTTTGTGTCTTTGACGTTTTTTTGTAGTTTTTTCGTGTTTGGGGTGGCTTAGCAATTTGGGGCAAAACCAATTTCTCTGTGAACCGGTTAGCCCTTTTCACTTCTCCCCTTAATGCTGCTCCCCCCACCCAACTCTCGACTCCCAAACGCTTTCGTCAAAAACCCTACTACTCCCATACCTTGTCCCCTGAAACCCTCCCGCTCCCAGACCCCGACGCGGCTAGCTAAAGCAGCCAGCGACGACACCGCCGGCCAATGGAGCTGAATCAGCCAACGGCGACCCCACTAGCCATTGGCGTTGAAGCAACCACCACAAGCAACGATGCCAACAGCAACGAGACTTCAAGCAACAAGGACGCAAACAGCAGTGAAGCTCTGCTCCAAGCAGCACTGGAGCTCGTCGGGCCCAGGGAAGCTCAACTTTAATCCTCCCAAATTTGTTCTTGGTTGTCCTTCCTTTCTCAATAATCTCGAACCTCAAATTCTTTTCTTTCTTTTTTCTTGGCCATTCCTCCCTCCCCTTTGTCAACTTTCCCCTTATCTTCATGAATTCCTCATCCCCATTCTTCGCTACATCAGCCCCTCCCAAATCCAACGCAGTCGTTCCTTTTTTTTTTGTTTCCTCTTCCTCATTACCTCAACGAACATATTCCTTATTTTTTTACACATTTCATTCATTATCCCCCCCAATCCGACGTCGTTCTTCCAGTTGTTTTCCCCTCTTCCTCACTACCCCAGCCTTATCCCTCCAAATCCAACGCAACCTTACTATTTTTATCTGCTTCCTCTTCCTTAATACCTCACCCAACCTTATCTCTTATCTTTTTACACTTTTCCTTCCTTATCCCTCTCCCTCAACCCCTCAAATCCAATGTAGCTCTTGCTGACCCCCCTTCCCCAAATACAATGCAGCCTTCCTAATTTTTTCCAGCTTCCTCTGCCTCACTTCCTCAGCCAACGAATTCTTATCTAGTTTTTAGTCCCATGCACACCCACTCCCACCCACTTCCTCAACCACCACGTATGAGTACAACAGGTTAGTTCCTCTGCCCGCACACTCCCACTCCAAGTCCCAAATGCCCACTCGACATATTGTCCTAAAAATAACAGCAATGCAAAACTGCAGTTGATGTATTCAATTCATTCATCCCATTCCAAGGGGTTTTGAACTTGTGACCTCTCAGTCATACGCACCCACTCCCACTCCCACCCACTTCATCAACCACCACGTATGAATACAACATGTTAGTTCCTCTGCCCACACACTCTCACTCCAAGTCCCAAATGCCCACTCGACATATTGTCCTAAAAATAATAGCAATGCAAAATTGCATTTGATGTATTCAATTCATTCATCCCGTTCTAAGGGGTTTCGAACTTGTGACCTCTCGGTCATACATCATCAACTTTACCACTCGGGAGCCACTACATTGATTGCATTTGATGTATTCAAGATTAGCAATAAATAATGACAGAATTATAAATAATTCTATTCTACATGTAGGTGTGCATATCTCTCTGTGTGTATATATATGTGTATGTCTATATCGTATTTAATCCTTTTTTTTTAAGTTGACCGAGCTTTGATCAAATTTTATTGATGCTTTTCTCATTTGTCACAATTTTTTCTGAATCCTGATTTTTTCTAGCTAGCCGAAAAGTTGTGAATGTCGAATTTGTCACTACAGATACACGGGCATCAAGATACCCTAAGGGTGGCATGCTAAGCACACATACAAGGGGATGGGGATACAACAATTTTTGAAAATATTGGATACGAGTATGACATGATACAGCAATTTTTTTAAGTTTATTTTAAATTTCATATATTCATATAAATTAAATAGAAAATGATCCAATGTCATTCACATAAACATAAAGAAAAATGACCAAATAGTTTAATAGAAAACTTAATTTATGTGTATATCGTAGCATATTATTAGCACTCATATTGATCAAGAATTTCAAATATAGTATGAAATTACGTTTAGGAATTAGAAGCCATACTCTATTGTACATTTAGAATTGGAAGTGGGCGTTATATCAAAACAACTCAGTAGAAGTATTTCAAAATCTATAGGCAAGTGTATGCAAACATCAAGAGAGTAAGAGAAGCTGATAAAATTAGAAATGCAAATAGTGCAAAGACAAGGCTGAGGAGACAAAAGGTTGAGGACGCAACGCTTACCTTTAAAGAAAATGAAATGGATATTGTCGAGATCGAAATACAGAATAAACCACAATGGATATAGTCATCAGAACAAAAGGTACGCTAGCCAACAATACCAAACTGAAGCCTTTTAAAGAATGTGGAAGACACCAATGTGTATAAAACATGCAGCTCGGCAAAGGAAAGTATTAGAGAGTCTGTTTATTTGTTATTAAGAGTTTTGTAATATGGGCCCAAGTATGTCTTGGACCCATAGGGTCTTGTATGCTTCCTTGTTCTCCTATATATAGGAGCAGGTTTTTCTCTTATCAACGACAACAAGTAGTCGTTCTCTATTATTTGAGAGAAAGAATCCACAAGTACCATGTAATAATGAATGAACTGGTTTGCAATAAAGAGCTAGTAAAATCCATGATTAGGGAGGGAAAGTCATTTAAAAAGAGAAATTCTAAAAAAATGGAGGCAAAAACAATAAAAAGAAGGAAGATGACATTTAGCAAGGGAAAGGGTGGTTGTATTGACTTTAGGGAAGCGGCTGCAACGGCCTTGTTACTAGCTGCTACTTAGTAGAGAGGGTTGAGAGAGGAATTGGTGCCTTGGGTTCTAATTATTTTTTCCATCTTTATTAGTTGGATACGGCCCGAAATGGCATGGATATGGCTTTGAAGCATAAGGTACGTATCCTGGAGAATCAGTATCCAATATGTATCCAGCATGGTTACGTCACCTATTTTGGAGTATCGGCGGTTCATAGGTGGCATGTAACTAATGCAACATTGAACTTCACTTATGATGCCTTGGTTATTCTATTGAAATGGACAGTCATTTCTAGGATCCTAATATCTTATTTCATATATTATTGTCCAACAACATTATTAGTAAGGATTCATGCATGAAATGTAGAGATATGTTGTGTTCTGTTATATTTTGTTGAGTGTCATGTGCATAGCATGTGCCTCACTTATGCTTTCACTTCTGTAGTTTAGTCCCATATTGCTTTACCTCTGCTTTTATCTCTATTCTCTTCTGTTATATAAGAGATTGCATTGTACATTGTTTTGTACACTCAATAAGCAATTCCCAGTTTCTTTATATGGTATCAAGAGCAGGTCCGGTTCTCCAGTTTTTTCTTTCCCACCTTGCCCCTATGCCCTGAGACTTCAACCCCCCCCCCCCGCCGCCAGCCGCCGCCCCCAACCCTCCCCACCCGCAGCCGCTGCCACTAGCAGCAAAACCACCACCCCCCCTCTCTCCCATCAGTCGCCGCCCGCCCCTCTCCACCCCTCCCTGTCGTCGCCGCCCGCCCCCTTCTCCACCCGTCGCCCCCCCTCCATCTCTCCCTTCCGCCACCGGGCTGCCCCTCCTCTCCTCCACCTTCCACAACAGCCACTGCCACTCCCCTCCTCCTTGTTGCCCCCTACTTATCGGTTTCCCCCCTCCTTTTTCGCACGTACAAACTTCTGGATAGCCATAGCCATCCCACGTTGAGAGTCTCCTAACTCTTCGGTTATTTTTCTGCTTGCGCCTCATGTTGGGATATTGATTTCCTCATGACGGTGTAGGTTTCTTTATCGATCTATCTGCCTGACACGGGTTCCTTCTGATCTGATGCGTCAGATCCCTGCTGCTGCTACTACTGCCCCATAGTGGATTTCTAATGTGTTGCATGTTGTTGTTGCGCAGCCACCTCATTACTACCTGCTTTTGCCCATCATGGCGTCAGTTGAGCCTCCTACCTCACTGTGTGTTACCACCATCAAGCTCGATGGTTTGAACTACCATTTGTGGTCGGCGTCCTTTGTTCTCTATGTTAAGGCTCAAGGTCGATACATCTTACCACTGATCCTCCTGCTGCTACTGTTGATGACAGGCCTATGCTCAATGGTCCAAAGACGACTCTGGTATTATGTCCTGGCTTCTCAATAGCATCGAGTCGTGCATTAGTCAGTCTCTATTATGCCTTCATGATGCTAAAGCAATGTGGGACCAGCTGTCTCATGTTTACTCCCATCAACAAAATCCTAAACGGGTTATTTGAAATTTTCAAAAACCTGGCCAAGGAGTTCTCTTCAGATGCTTCTATTGAGGATTTCTACAACCAATGCTCTGCTCTCTGGAATGAGTATGAAATCTACCATCCGCTGATTGCCGACATCAAAGAGGCTCAGAAGCAGCGCAATGAACTACAACTAGTTCAATTCTTGGCTGCCCTACCTACTTCTTTTTCAGGCGTGATCGATCAAATTTTGTCTAGTGACCCTCTGCCTACTCTTCGTGACGTCCTCAAGAGAGTTCAACGGCTACCATCAGTGTTCTCATATGCCCTGCATGACGCCGCTTATGCGGCCGCATATGCGTATGCGGCCCTCAGCCGCTCCGCATATAACTATGCAGTGCTATTTTTTAGCATGGACCGAATATGCGGCCTGTGGTCCGCATATGCGGCCGCTTAGGCCCCGCATTTCTTTTGGTGACTTAAGTAAATAAACAAATAAAACCTCAAATAAAATCAAACGAATTAAATGACAACTTCTTCTATATAGTTGGTTTTACATCAAATTTTGGAATTTTACTACCTCAGAGCGGTGCAAAATATATTATTACATTTTATAATTGTTAATGTTTCATTATGCTCTTTCCTTTACACTTTTTTTTCCTCTTCTATTTTGATCTAAGATTAGAACATGTTGCACTTGCAACAGTTCTTATTTTGTCTTGTATAAAAGGGGAATCTATTGCAGATATTAATTGGATATGATATTTATTTTTACAAAGTATCGAATTTGTGTGCTGTCTAGGAAGTAATTTATATTCCCTACGACTTTTTCTTCTCTGTTTATTACTGACTTGATTTCTTCATATCATTTTGATGTTTTGATTTTGTTTTTGATGTTCTTTTTCTATTTTTACTTTGAACTACCATGTGTTGTATTACTGTGATTATTCTTATTGTGTTCATTCAATAAATGTTCTGCTATGAACGGCATGTGTTAGTGTGTTGTATTACTTGTATATTCTAGTACATTATATAAGCTTAGGGTTTTGTTGATTGATTTTTCTTCTTGGTGATTGGAAAATATGTGTTTCTTCTTCTATGATGTAATGCTCTGTTGGTACATTTGGGGCTATTAGGCTACAAAACTAGATAATATGAAATTTATGATTATGATTTTATTTTTTTATTAAGTATATGTATAAAATATAGAATTTATTTTTAAAAAATCCAAAAACGCATATACCCCGCTTATGCTCCCGCATTCCGCTTATACTCTATGCGGTATCCTGACCGAACGCATACCGCATAACACATTTCAGAACATTGGCTACCATCTGTATCCTCCACTCCTGTTATTGAGCATCCTGCTTTAGTTGTTTGCGCTGTTGATTCTGGACGTGGTCGCGGTCGTGGATGTGGTCGTGGAGAACGTCCACCTCCTACTAGCGGACGAGGCTCCTTTGCTGCTCCTGGACGAGGTCAAGCCACTGGACCTCGCTAATGCAACTGGTGTGGTCGTGATAATCACACTGAAGATAGGTGCTGGATCAAGGACGGCAAGCCAGCCTGGGCGAACCAGGCCTCTACAGAAACTACTACTGATGTTGCATCCGATCCACCAGCAGCCTCTCCGACCACTGAATATCTTCGCTCTGAATTTGAAAAGTTCTTCCAGGAGCGCATGACTCAACTGCCTTCGACATATGTTGTTGGTTCCTCAGTCTTCCTCTGCAATGCTTGCGTCTCCTTCTGTTGGTAACCATAAGTGGTGCATTGCATCTGGTGCGTCTGTCCATATGGCATGCGACATCCACTTATTTTCTGCTCTATCTACAACCTCTAATATTCTATCAGTCACGGTTGCAAATGGTTCGAAGACGCCTATTTATGGCGTTGGCACAGTTCCTCTGTCTCGCAAGCTGAATCTTCACTCTATTTTATCCATACCACAATTTCTTGTTAATTTATTATCTGGCAGTAAAACTGTCAAACAACTTTAGTGCTCCATTAAGTTTGATCCCTCTGATTGTGTTTTAAAGGATCTCCGCACGAAGACGAGGATTGGTTGGGACCATGAAGGACCGGATGGACTATACTATTTGGATGGACCGCCTGCAGCTTCAGCTCTCTTGTCTACATCAGTCACAGGACTTCAATGGCACTTCCAGCTGGCCCATCCGTCTGCTGCTAAATTGAAACTTTTATTTCCTGCATTATCTGAAAACAATTTCTCTTGTGCATCTTGTGTTTTGGGAAAACAAACGAGGCATGTCTTTCCTGCTAAGAAAGAACTTCGTTCTAAAGAAATTTTTTGATATTGTTCATGCGGACATCTGGGGTCCATGCTCTGTCCCGAGTCAAATTGGTGTTAAATATTTGTTGACATTTATTGATGATTATTCCCGTGCTACCTGGCTATTTTTGCTCAAAGATCAGAGTACTGTTTTGGACAATATCCGCATTTTCTTTTCTGAAATACAGACCCAATTCAATAAAACCATTAAAATTTTCCGTACCGATAATGCCCTGGAATTTATGCAGAAGTTTGTCACTTCTTTTTGTTCTGATCGTGGCACCATCTATCAAACCACTTGTCCTTATACTCCACAACAAAATGGTGTTGTTGAACAAAAAAATCGCCACTTAATAGAGGTTGCTCGCACCCTTCTTAATAAATATAAAGTTCCTCACCGTTTTTGGCCTGAGGCAGTCACTACGGCATGTTATCTTATAAACCGCATGCCATCTTCTGTTTTACAAAATCGGATGCCTTACTCCATTTTGTTTCCTGATGCACCTCTTTTCTCTGTTCCTCCTCGCATTTTTGGGTGTACTTGCTTTGTAAAAACTTACACCCAGGAATGACGAAACTTGACCCTCGATCCACTAAATGCATTTTCTTGGGTTATTCGAGAACTCAAAAAGGTTATCGTTGCTTTGATCCGATACTCAGACAGTGGTTTGTCAGTGCGGATACGATCTTTTTTTAGCATATGCCATATTTTTCTGATGATGGAGCAAGACTATCCCATGATATGTTGGCACTCACACCTCTACCAGATATTGTTGAAGACTTGCCTTCCTCTAACCAGCCTGAAGATCGTCCGCTGCAAGTGTAGAAACGTCGGCCGAAGACAAGCACTCCTTCCATGGCCCCTCCCCAACCAATTCCTCCGTCTGCAGATGAACAAATAAACATTGAGGTAACTTCTGACTTGCACCTTCCTATCAGTCTGCGCAAAGGTGTTCGCTCCTGTACTAAACATCCTATCAGTAATTACTGCACTTCTGCCAATCTGCATAACAACTTTGCCTGGTTTACTTCTGCAATTTCTGTTGTCACCATTCCGAAAAATGCTGCAGAGGCTCTTGCTATTCCTGCATGGAAATAGGCAATGGATCAGGAAATGCAGGCACTCTGTGATCGCAAGACTTGGGAACTTGTGGATCGCCCTTCTTCTTGCCCTACTGTGGGTTGCCGCTGGGTCTTTACCATTAAATATCAACCTGATGGGACTATTGAACGCCTGAAAGCCCGCTTGTTGCAAAAGGCTACACGCAGACATATGGTGTTGATTATTTGGAGACCTTCACTCCTGTTGCACGATTAAACTCTATTAGAATTCCAATTTTTTTTGTTGTTAATAAAGACTGGTCTCTCTTTCAGTTAGATGTTAAAAATGTTTTCCTTTATGGAGATCTACAGGAAGAAGTATACATAGAGCAACCACTTGGGTTTGTTGCTCAGGGGGATTCTGCCCTCAAAGTATGTAAGCTGAAAAAGGCTATTTATGGTCTCAAACAGAGCCCACGTGCTTGGTTTGACAAGCTCAGTCAGATATTAGTCACTTTTAGCTTTCGTCGCTCTCATTCTTATCATTCAGTATTTATCCGCAAAACAGTGGTTGGACTTGTCATTCTTATTGTTTACGTTGATGATTTTATCTTATCTGCAGTGATACTATGGGTATACAGGAAATTAAAACATACTTAGAAAAACATTTTGTCACTAAAGATCTCGGAAAGCTGAGGTATTTCTTAGGCATTGAGATCTCCAGATCATCTGCAGGGATGTGTCTCTCTCAGAGAAAATTTGTACTTGATCTCTTACAGGAAACTGGTATACAGGGTTGCAAACCAGCCAACACTCCACTTGATCCAAACATGGACTGGGATGATGCAAACTCGCCTCCCTATGTTGATCATCACCAGTTCAAAAGGTTGGTAGACAAACTTATCTATCTAACCGTCACAAGGGCTGACCTCACTGTTGTTGTCAAATTCATTAGTCGGTATCTTGATAAACCCCGACAATGTCAATGGGATGATATATGTCATATTCTGCGATATCTTAAAAGTTCTCCTGAAAAAGGCTTGATGTATAAGAAGCATGGCCACTGCAACCTATCTGGCTTCTCGGACTCTGACTATGCAGGGAGTCGTTCTGATCGTAAGTCAACATCAGGATATTGTACATTTGTTGGCGGAAATCTTGTCACCTGGTGAAGCAAAAAGTAGACTGTTGTAGCCAGATCCAGTGTAGAGGTGGAATACTGAGCTATGGCTCATACTGCATGCAAACTTCTATGGGTTCAGAGTCTCCTACAGGAGTTTGATATATCCTATTCCAGCCCTATACCAATGTTTTGTAACAATAAGGCCTCCATTTTTATTGCGAGCAACCCCACATTTCATGAGAGAACAAAACATATTGAGGTCGATTGTCACTTTGTTCGAGAAACAGTCCTTTCTAACCAGATTTGCACTCCATATCTCAGCACTGAAAAGCAAGTTGCGGACATCTTCACGAAGATACTTCCCAAAGCTCGTTTTCGGACTCTAGTTCACAAGTTGGGCATGTTCGACGTCTAGGCTCTAGCTTGAGGGGGGGGTATAGAGATATGTTGTGTTCTGTTATGATTTGTTGAGTGTCTATGTGCATAGCATGTGCCTCACTTATGCTTTCAATTCTGTAGTTTAGTCTCATATTGCTCACCTCTACTTTAGTCTCTATTCTCTTCTGTTATATAAGAGACTGTATTGTACATTGTTTTATACACTCAATAAGCAATTCCCAGATTCTCTAAACATATATTATTGTCCAACAACATTATTAGTAAGGATTCATGCATTAAATGTCGGCTTTCATTTTTCAAATTTGCTTGGGTTAGCTCTATCATAAAATAGTTTCTACTTATGTACCTCTTTCTTATTTATTTTATATGTTGGGTGACTTGGGTCTATTATGTAAATGTTCAGACCTTATATAATAAAGGAGAACTCAATCGAGTATCGCTTTGCCTCAATACTTTCACATGGTATCAGAGCAAGTCTTGTTGTTGTAACCCTAACTGTCGGCTTCACCCTCCTCTCTCTCTGTCTCCTCTCCATTGCCCCCATCATCACCACCGTCGAGCATCGTCGTTGCAGCCGACTTCGGTTCTCGTCGGTCGGTCTCCCTTCGTCTCCACCAAAGCACGGTGGTTACTTGAATGAGAGGAGGAGATCTGCTCTTTCTATCTCGTACAAGGAGGAACAACTCCCTTCTCATTTTCTTTCCTCTCCACGTAATCCCCGCATGTAGATGAGTCCCTAAGTCAATCAGGGGTTGTTAAATGTGTCAGATTCGCATCATGTATTGATACAAGTAACGGTGCTAATTCCCATCACTTCCCCAGTGTGTCTTCTTGGGGTTATCTTCCTCCTCGACGCATCTACCCGAGGTCTTTTACCTCTGTGACGGAGCAAATTCCCGTCCAAATATGCATCAACCGCCACTAACACAGCGAGTTGCAGTCTAGAGTTCGTTCTGACGTGCAAGTTTTGTGTGGATTGCAAGTAACACGGCATGTTCCTAAGTGACATGTTATGTTGATGACGACTACTGGAGTTTACGCCTCCAACAGACACACGGTGTGCCCCCTAAGTGACACGTCGTGTTGACGGTTACAAAAGTTTACGCCTCCAACTGGAATACGGCGTGTTACCCTACTTATATGGCGTGTCAAAGAGATTCAAAAAGTCTGTCTCCTGTCTTCGCCAACTGACACGGCATGTCAAGAGCTCAAAAAGGTGTGTCAAAGAGATTCAAAAAGTTTGTCTCATGTCTTCATTAACTAAACCGGCATGTCGAAGAGAGTCAGAAAGTTTGTCTTCTGTCTTCGCTAACTAACGCAGCGTGCTGACACCTCAACATGGTGTGTCATTGCCATACACGGCACATCCAATCTGCTACACATCATGTTGTCGAAAGCCTACCTCAATTGTTGTTGTTTTCTTGATCCAATCTCACTATGGGAGACGACAAGCCAGTTGCTTCCGCTACAATCGTCTACAATGATTAATCTCAGATAACTTCTGTGAAGCTTAATTCACAGATTATCTTCTCTAGATGAATGTTATAAACACCATTCTGGAATTTTGAGAGAAGGTGGATATCATTGAGTCGGAGCCTCATGATGAAAGTAGCAAAGACTACTCAGCTTGGTGGAAACACAATGGACTAGTAAAATCCTAATTATGGAATAGCATGGAGCCCCAGATTGCTTCCAAGTTTATGTTCTACTCTACAGCCAAACAAATCTGGGAAATTGCAAAGAAACACTTCTCTCACAAGAAGAATGCTCTTTGTCTCTAAACTGTTTATGACTGTCTCTTTGCAGAAAGATAAGATAGTCACTCTCTAGAGGATTACTTTGGTGTTATACAATCCATCTCTCGTGAACTTAGCTTCTACCACCCAATGAAGACTGGTGATCATATGAAAGATAAAGGTGATCTAGTAACAAGATTCCTATCTGGGTGAAATCATGTTTATGCTTCAACTAGAAGTGTTACTTTGCCACAGACAAACTACCATGCCTTGATGAAGTCTTTGAGAGGATTCAACAGTCTTCCTTTGAGTCTGTTTCTACTACTTAGGAGGACAACACTCTGAGAATCATGCCTCTCTTGTTGTTGTTGCAAAGGGAACTGGACGAAGTGTTGGTCAACGACGAGGCAATCCTCCTAGAGACAAATTTACATTTTGTGGGAAACAAGGACATATAGAAGAGAAGCGTTATTCTAAACATGGTTGACCCCCTATTGGTGTTACACATTAGAACCACTTTGTTGGGAGCATCTGCATCTAGAGCCTTCTAAACAAGCACAATCAGATGTTACAATCTCCTAACAGTATGATTGTATTCTTCGAGCTACCCAACAAGCTTCCCTTGGCTCCCTCCATCAATCCGGTTTCAAATATAGGATACCATGGGACTTCGCTTGTTGCCTCTCATCTATCTTCTACACGGGTGGTGGATTATGGGGTCTCTCAGCATATGATGGGTATATGATCTATGCTTCTGTCTTCTGACTCATATATCCGGCATTCTTCTGTGACACTTGTTGATGGATCTATCAGGAGAGTCCATGCTTGTGGGACTGTACAAGCATCATCAGATTTGACTTTACAGTCTGTACATTATGTACCCGACTTTGCTTTTAACTTATTGTTGCTAAGCCGGTTGATTCTTTGAAATGCTTGGTAATATTTGGAGACTCTTTGTGTTACAGGATCCCAGGAGCTGGAAGAGGATTGGTGGGGGGATCTAGGAAAGGTGGCCTCTACTTCTTTGAAGGTGGTCACCTAGCTCGCTAGATTCCATCTACCGCATCTACTGTTTTCAGCCGTTCTCCCTTATAATGGCATTGTCGCAATGGGCATCCATCTTTGGAGACTTCAAAAGCATGTTCTAGGAATAGCATCAATAGAGTCGTTAGAGTGTCAGTCATGTCAACTAGGCAAGCATCATCACATTTTGTTTCTGAGTCGCACTATGAAACGCTCTAAGCGTCCTTTTGATCTTATTCATAGTGTTGTTTCAAATTCTGTTAAAGAGCCAAGTTATAATGGCTTTTGATATTTTTCTATCTTTCATTGATGATTTCTCTCGCATACTTGGGTATACTTTAAGTCTCGGGAAGAAGCTTTGTCAATCATTCAAACTTTTCATTAATTAATAAAAAATCAGTTTGATGCTCATATAGAGATCTTTCGCACTAATAATGCCCTAGAATATGTTCAAAAGGTTGTTTCCAATTTTTCAAATTCTATTGGCGTGATTCACCAAATGACTTGCCCTCATACACCTCAACAAAATGAGGTTGTTGAACATAAACTGCCATTTACTTGATGCAGCACGTACGCTACTTTTACAGATGTTTGTGCTAAAGAAATATTGGTCTAATGCTCTTCTCATTGCTTGTTTGTTGATTAATTGTCAGCCATCCTCTTATCTTACATGGGGCTACCCCTTTGTCTATTTTACAACCTGACGAGCAACCTTTTGTTATTCCCCTTTCATGTTCCCCTTCTTGTTTTTGGTTGCATTGCTTTTGTTCATGTGTTTGATCCACGTGCTGACAAGCTGTCTCCTTGCGCAGTTCCCACCGTGTTTTTGAGATATTCTCATGCACAGAAAGGATACAGATGTTATTCTCCTTGTCTTTGTTGCCTTTTTGTGTCAGCTGACATTACTTTTCATGAGTCTACTCCATTCTTTAGTGACTTTGTCCAGTGAGAGAGGGAGCATAATCCTGAGAGTGAATATATATTTGAGCGTGAGAGAGAGCCACCACTTCCTGTGCCATGTGATGAGAGTCAGCTGACGTTACTTTTCATGAGTCTACTCCATTCTTTAGTGACTATGTCCAGTGAGAGAGGGAGCACAATCTTGTGAGTGAATATATATTTGAGCGTGAGAGAGAGCCACCACTTCCTGTTCCATGTGATGAGAGTGCCCTAGATATGACTCACACTTTACCACCACCATCACCTACACCTCCACCTATTGAATCTTTTCTACTGGTTTATGTCAGGCAAGTAGGGCATCACCAAAAGGATGTAGTGTCACCAATCCAGCAGATTGCTCCTCATCGTCGGACACTACTGAGATTTCTCTTGATTCTTATATTTCAAACTTACACTTTTCAATTGCAGCTCGTAAAGGTGTTCAGTTTTGCACTATACACCCACCCAATCTCGAGTGTTTGTTGCTTGTCTCATATGTCACCAGCAGCCCGCACGTTTGCTTTTCAGCTTGATTTTATAGTTGTTCCTCACTCCTACATAGAAGCAGTCCGACATGATGGATGGGTTCAAGCTATGGACAGTGAGATGGCAGTCCTTCATGAGAACTCCACCTGGGACTTGGTGGACCTTCCTCGTGGGAAATCAGCTATAGGTTACGACTAGGATAATAATGTTAAACAAAAACCAGATGGTTGTATTGACCGCTTAAAGGCTCGTTTGGTGGCAAAGAGGTACACTCAGACACATGGCGTTGACTTCTTTGAGAGTTTCTCCTAAGTTACTCGGCTCAATTCTGTACGGATCCTTATCTTTGTTGCTACTCGTTATGATTGGCCCCTTCTTCGGCTAGATATCAAAAATGCTTTTCTTCATGGTGATCTTCTTGAGGAAGGATACATGGAGCAACCTCTTGGGTATGTTGCTCAAGGGAAGTGTCAGAAGGTATGCAAATTGGAAAAAAAAATCCTTGTATGGCCCGAAGCACGGGCATGGTTTGATAAATTTAGTGTTGCACTGATACAGTTTGGCTTCAATAGGTCTTCTACTAATCATTCATCATTCTTTATTTGTGTATAAATCGTCAAGTGGCGCAATTATTCTGGTTGTCTATGTAGTTGATGTTGTCATCATAGGTGATGTGGACTCTACTGGTATTTTACAGCTCAAGGAGTGGTTGCAAACACAATTTCAGACAAAAGATTTGGGCAATCTCCGTCACTTCCCTGGAATAGAAGTTCTACCTTCCAAGAAGGGCACAAACCTCTCTGAGCGAAAGTATGTTCTAGACCTTCTTGCACAGACATGCATGACACAGTGCAAACCAGTCTCCAAGCCTATGGATTATCATACCAAGGCATCTATTTCTAATGATTGTGATTTTTCTGATCCAGCAAAGTATAGAAGGATTGTAGGAAAATTGATTTACTTGACAGTTACTCATCCTGACATCTCATATGTTGTGGGAGTTGGTAGCCAGTTTATGAGTGTGCCCAAGATGTCACACTGGATGGCAATCATCTGGATTCTTTGTTTTGTTAAAGGATCGCCAAGGATGGGTCTCACTTCACAAGGCAAGATCTCACACACACCTCCTTGAAGCTTACTAGATATACTGATGTTGATTGGGCAGGTGATGTTGGAGATAGACGGTCTACCTCTGCATATTGGGTTTCTTGGGTCACACATGCTGACTTGGAGGAGCCAGAATCAAAATGTGGTGGCACGGTCCAACACAGAGGCTGAGTATCGAGCTATGGCACATGCTTGTTGTGAGCTACAGTGGGTTATGTTTATACTGTCTGAAATGGGAGTGTCTGTTGAGACACCAATCTCTCTCATGTCTGATAACCGGACAGCCATTCATATTGCCAGCAATACGGTGATCCATGAGCAGACCAAACATACTGAAGTGGACTGCCACTTTGTTCGTAATTTAGTGCTCTCCAAGAAGAGTCACACCTCATGTTCGCACTGGACAACAAGAAACTTCCATCTTCAGCTTTTAAATGTATGAATTCCAAGTTGGGCATGCATGATGTGTATACCCTAGCTAGAGGGGGAGTGTTAAAAAATGGCTTCTACTTACGTGCCTTTCTTATTTCCTTTATCTATTGGGTCTATTATGTAAATGTTCACACCTATATAATAAAGGAGAACCCACTCTAGTCGGATATCGCTTTGGCCCAATACTTTCAGATGCTCCTTGAGCAAATTCCTCTACGGTCTCTGTTATACTTACAAAGTTAAATATACATTTCATCTTGTCTTTATTGTTTAGAGAAACAAAAAATACTTATTGGTTAGGTGACTAGACTAGGTCGTTTCTTGTTAAATCATGAAATGTCTCTTGCAATCTTGTATTGCGTTTTGATTATGTGCATCAAAATTCCAATAATGGACGCATTAAATGTATGTGTCAGTAGTTTCTAGCAAGAACATAAAAAGCTATTCGCAATGCAAATGAATGCAAAATGGTTTATACCATGAGTTCCAGCAGTTGCATAGCCGCCAGATCTGACGTGTTCTGCAAGTGCCATACATCTACAAGATACCCATTCATTTGAAACAATGCAAGTACCATCTAAAATAATAGTTGTGTATTTTATATATAGACAACTGAAATTTAGAACTAATTGTCCCAGACTAAGCCTTGTAGCTACAGATATTTCAATAAAGATTGATGAACTATCTAGACAGTATACACTAATTAATTTTCTCATGGCCCCAATTCAACACTAAGTCCAAGGCACTTGTCTGAAATTAGACATGTCACTTCCACAAATGATATTAGTAACCTGCTAGGAAGCATGGACACAGACACAGACACAGACATGGATACGGACAGTGACACAAGACCCGTCAATTTTAAAAATATAAGGCACAGACACGAGGCCGGACACGGCAAGAAAATGCATATACGTGTATATTATTTTTATGTATAAAGAAAAAATGGACAAGTACATTCAAACACAAAGATCTTCTCATCCACAATATATCCAAATTCATATATACATTTAAACACATTGCATCATGAGATCAAACCGTCAAAGATACTATCAAACAAACCCACGTTGTAATCACAATAACAGTCAACCATATAGACAATTTATTCAAAAATAATAATATGAGTTAAATACCACAAGAATGAACTTACAATAAATATTTTCATATATAGTGGTGGCGGTGAACAACAAAGAAAGATGAGGGAGGTGTGTTGTTATATATAGAAAAGGTTAGTGAATTAAATGATGACTGTGTTTCCCCTTCTTAGTGTTGGGCCATATCCTGGCTTTGCCCAAGCCATGTTCGGGCTACGTCCAACTTTTAATGAAAAAAGCGGGACTTGGACACGTTTAGGCCGTGTCCACCACTTGTCCACCGTGTATCCATGTTGGACACATGTTGGACACAGATACAGTGGCGACTAGGAAGTGTCCATGCTTCCTAGATGACCTGCAGTCAACATTATTATGCTTCTGCAAGCCCAGCACTCTATGTAATATATGTTGATGGGTCAGTGTGGCGGTAGGATGCACTGCAGCAAAGCAAGCCTAATTTATGCACGAAAGTGGAAGCAAGGTGTCATCAGTGGTACTCCTTTTGTCAAATAGCAAGTATGAGCCATTTTTTTTCCTCCTGTCTGGAAGGGGGAAGGTGTGTGTTAAGAGAACATGAAGAAAGTGAAATAACTGCAAAGTCTTCAAACTTAAGAAGTTTGTTATGCGAGATAACAGCCCAAAAATGCACAACAAAAAAGAATAACGACTCTAACGACATAACCAATAGCCACCAAGAAAATACCCAACGAGAGAATAGATATGAAGAGGACCGTAAGTAACTTCACAAGATACAAACAATAGTCTCTCTCGCATTCCCCGTACCTTACAATAGAATCCCTTAACCACTCTTGTACACTCTCCTCTTTGACTATCTTTTTAATTTTCCTTCGTGGGTCCTTATTTTTACACACCTTATCATATAGCTTTTATTCTTCATACGACTAGATAATAAGACTACCCCAAAAGACAAGGTCAGACCACCACATAAGGCATGATGAGAAGATACGCAAAACTATTAGAAAAAATAATGAAAAGATAAGGCCAAACTAAATAAAACATGAGAATATAAGGCTAAAAATATTTTCGACGTCAAGAATATCAAGTTTGGACTTTTTCATTATTGCAAGGGACTATTTTTTATCCTAAACATAGGATAAGATATATAATCCTAACCATCTTTGCCTTGAATTTTTTCCGCTAAAGTGTGTTTGCTTCTTCAAGAATTTGCTCCCATTCTTCTTCCATGCTTCCATTCTCGAAAGTTGTTTCCATTCCCGACAGCGCTCTACCATTGCATATTTACGCAGAGTACATGTCCGGCTTGGCTTCCCAAACCCTCCATGTAAAAGATCGTCAAGTTGACAGTTTAATAAACTATAAGGCATCCACTTATAGTTGGAAGAACCATATCCTTCCTTTGGCCCTCCATGTTAGTTGTACCTTCTTAGAGCTGCACCCACTCAATTGTTGCATGGTCGATCTTGCCTTGTCTTCCTCCTCCTAACAGTTCAAAGCTTCGCCTTTGCGCCTGTTGAAATTCACAATCACGCATTTGACTATACTTGAGAGTTGAATATGTGTAACACTTATGCCTCTAGTGTTGGTAGAACTCCCATCAACTGCTCTCTTTTAGTTGGAACATCTCCAACCAAACAATATGCTCCATTAGAACACATATCCTTCATGATTACTTGCCCTTCGCAAGTCACTTGCCTGACTCCACCTTTAATATTTTGCAAGAAATGGAGCAAGTGCCCTCTCAAATATTAGATTCATCTTGAGACATGGACGTTTCGGACCTCCTCAATATGCTACATGGGCCATCACACATCTTGATGTAATTGTTCCAATTCCAACAACTTGGTAGAGTTTGTTGTCTTCCAGTCCTAGAATTCCATGCGATAGGCATAGAGAACTTTCGTCAAATACATCCCTTTGACATATGATAAAGCGAGAACCTGAATGAAATATCCAAGACAGAAATATTTGAATAAGGTTTTCTACGTCGAGCGCATAAAACTGTTTGTCTGTCAAACAACTGACTCTACTACGTTGTCAAAATTGGAATGTTGAAATTCAAGATGTGGCACATTGACAGGGATCCAATATGTCAATGACTCAATGGTCTCAAGAGAAATCTAATATCTAAGAGGGCACTAGAATCCTCCGATCGCAAAATATTAGCGCAAAAGTATTGTACAAGTCACTTGAAAAGGGCGAGTAATCATGAAGAGTATCAACTCCAATAGAGCATATTGTTTAGTTGGTGATGTTTTTACCAAAAGAAGGGTAACAGATGGGAGTTCTACCAACACCGACAGTGTAAATGAAGCATTAGCATGAGAGGTTGGGAGTCATGAACTCGATAGTGCTACATCCTATATGTATTCAACTCTCATGCGCAGTTAGGTGTGCAGCTACAATTTCAACTATAAAATTTAACAAACACAGAGGCAAAGTTGAGAAACTGTTGGAAAGAGGAAAATGTGACAAGACCAACCACAGTCACATTGAGCAGGTGTGGCTCGCAGAAGGTACAAAAATATGGCACGTAGGGTACTGATAGACAAACCTAGACACACTCCGCATAGGTGTGCAATGGTAGAGCGCTTCCAAGAACTGAAGCAACTTTCGAGGACGAAAGCTAAGAAGAGGGTGTTCAAATTCGTGTTAGGATAATGTATCTTGTCCTGATTATAAAAAATAAATATTATTTACAATATTGGAAAGTCCAAACTTGAAATGCTTGGGAGTCAAAGATATTGTTTAGCCTTACAATATCTCATGTCTTATTTAGTTAGGCATTATCTTCTCATTCTCCTTTTCAAAATTTTGGTTGTATCTTCCCACCCTATCTTATATGCTTTGGTCTTATCTTTTGTAGTCGTCTAAAAATAAGACGAAAAGTCGAATGATACAATGTGCCAACATGTGCCAAAATAGGAAAGGAAGAAGAAAAATTAAAAATATAGTCAAAGAGGAGAGTGAACGACATTGTGTGAAGTTGTTTGATAGAATTTGCGGTTTTCTTTGCCAAATAAGCTCTTGTACTTGTTATTTTCTTGGCAGTTATTATCTCTATCAACAGAGTGGGTTATATCTCGCATAACGAACTTCTAGGGCTTGAAGCTACCACAAGTCACTTCAGAAAAAGAAAAGAAAGATGGTGAATGGAAATATCATTACATATGGTAGATAAGGTATTAGTGACAAAAGACCAAAGTTGGTCCTAAAAATTAGCCTTTAAGAGGTGTGTTACATTTGATATACGCCCTTCAATTGGATTATTATGAAATTCAGTTTTAAACCCACTCAGTTGCAGAATGGACAGTCAAACATTCATCATCATCGTCATATAAGCCTCAGCCCCAACTATGTCGGGGTCGGCTACATGGATCCTTCGCTTCCATTCAGCTCTATCATGGGTCATATTATGGTCAAGATGTAGAGATTCAAAATCTCTCTTTATATGCTCTTCCCATGTTAATTTAGGCCTTCTTCTTCTTCTATTAATTGTGCTTGACTCAATAGCATTACTTCGTATAGGCACATTAGTTGGTCTGTCTTGCACATGTCCATACCATATGAGTCGGCCCTCGCGCAACTTGTCCTCAATGCTCGCCACCCCCACTTTATTCCTGATATAGTCATTTCTCAAGCGATCTTTTCTTGTCTTCCCACACATCCATCTCAGCATACGCATTTCAGCCACATTCATCTTGTTGAGACCTTGTTTCTTCACCGCCCAACATTCACTCCCATAGAGCATGGTTGATCGTATAGCAGTTTCATAAAACTTGCTTTTTAATCTGAGAGGGATCTTCCGATCACATAATACTTCAGTTGCACTCCTCCATTTCAACCATCATGCAGTGATCATGTGACAAACTTCATTTTGGACATCTCCATCTATTTGAATAATAGAACCCAAGTAACAAAATTTATCACATTTTGGTATGTCTACTCCGTCCAACTTGGCCCCACCATTCACACTACGAGATTGACTGAAATTGCAATGCATATACTCAGTTTTGCTCCTACTAATCGTCAATCCATTTGATTCAATGCTCTCCAAAGTTCTACTTTATCATTCAATCCATATTTCGTTTCATCAATCAATACAATATCATCAGCAAATAACATACACCAAGGAATATCATCCTGAACATCCTTTGTCAACCAATGTTCAAAATTTCGTCGAAATTGGCGAAATTTCGCCAATTATTTCGATGTCGATGGCAATCGGACATAGAAACAGCAGTACCTCTTGTTACGTACGTAATTTCGCCGACAAAAAAAATTCGACAGTTTTTTTCAAATTTCGCCGAAACAGGGGGGGTTCGCTGCAAATTAGCCACTTAAGGCTATTATTTTGCCGGCACGGGTCGAGATGCAGCATTGTGCCGCCGAAAAAGAAGACGTCTGCTGCAGATTTTTGCTTGGGCGATTTTGAAGGTTCCAAAGGCTATTTTGAGGGATTTTGAGGTATGTTTTCTCTAATCCTCTTCTTCTTCCCCCCCCCCATCTAATGTTCTACCCATTCTCTCTCTCTAATCTCTCCTCCTACTATATTTCTCTCTCTATTCTCTTAGATCTAATGTACTAGATCTACCAAAAATGGTGGATCTATGCATTAAATCCTTAAATGGTGTAGATCTAAACATGAATCCTACTAAATATCACTAAATCCATAACCTAAACCCGTATTACTACTTAAATCTAATCTTTTTTGCTTAAAAAATCATTTTTAACATGGAATTGCCTAGATTCATGCTTATATGAACAATATATACTAATATTAACTTAGATTAAGGTCAAAAATGCATTTTCGAGGTAAAAAATTATGTACCTTTTATTATTTTCAAAAAATCAGACTTAAAATTTTATTTTATTTTCTATTTTAGTTAAATAAAATGATTTCTAAATAATAGAAATTGCATAAATAATACTATAATAACCTAATATTTATATGATAAAATACTTAAAATAAGTTAAATGTATTTAGAATAAAGATCAAGTCTTTTTATATAATTAAAAATTATTTTCAGTAATTAAAAAAGAAAAAAATATATTTATTAAAAAAATAATTTAATAAAATGTCTTAGCATGATTAATTGATTATACATTTATACTCTACTTATTTAGTATCATAAATCATTGAAGTAACGCAAACATATTATAAAATTGAGTTTACTCTATTAGTCTATTTAATATCATTAAAAGATAATTTCAGAACTTAAAATGGTAAAATAAATTATATTCTAAAAAATTAAGAGACACTAAAATGATGCAATTGTCTTCTAGTTCTACTCTACTTGTACATGTTTGTAAATATGTTACATAATTCATGATTTAAATGTAATGACATGATTCATGAGTGTTTTTCTTTATTCTTTATATTTTGCAGGTGATGGCGAATTCTTCTAACAATGGTTCATCTGATGGTGACAGAGATGTGGGTGTTGGGAGGGGTAAGAACCAAGCTGGTAAAAAGGGTCCAAATCCTGATTTTGCGTGGGGGCATTGCCAACCCATGGGTGACAATAGACAACAAGTGGTTTGCAACTACTATGACAAAAAGATTGGAGGTGGAGGAATTACTAGGTTCAAGGCACACATTGTTGGTGGGGATAAGAATGTGGCCAAGTGCAAGAAATGCCCTCAAGGAGTGAGGGATGACTTTATTGAAATGATGAAAGCTAAGAAAGAAACACGTCAGCAACAGAAACAATTAGACCAGCTGTATGTGGATACCTTGTTTGGTTATAAGGGAGGACATGGTTCGTCTGCTGAGGAGGAATCTGATGTGGAATATCCCCCAGATTATGACACCTCCCAAGCCCGACGCATGTTTAGGAGGGCCCTGAGAGATTTTAAGAGGTTTGCATGGGAAAAACAACAACATGATGAGTATAGAGGGGGAATTGGACCGCCTGCTTATGAAGTTGGTGGTGGTAGTCGGGGTTCAGGGAGAACTGTAGTTGATTTAACTGAGGATGACATGCCATCTGGTCAGGTGAAAAGAAAGAAGGGAGGCATTCCTTCATTGTTCAGATCTGCTAGTACTGCAAGAGGAAGGTTGGGCTTAGATGTAGAAGAGCCAGGTATTAGAAAATCTCAACCAGCTCAACAGAGGTTGAAGGATATGTTCTCTGGAGCAAAGAATAAAGTTGGAAAAGCTGTGGGAAATTTTTTCTTTGCACATGGGATCCCAGCACATGTGGCTTCTGAGCCATACTTGCAACACCTCTTGAGGACTGCGGGGGCAGCTGGCCCGGGTGTGAAAGCCCCAACTGCATATGAGTTGATGAATGTTTACCTTCCTCAACAGAAAGAAGAGATCCAGAAGTGGATTGATGAAAAAAAGGAGAGGTATGAATGTTGAATGATATATTTTGTGATTTTTTTATTATATGAAAATTAGTGTTGAGAATTTGAGATTCATTTATTTATTGCATTACAAATTGTAGGTGGTCTGAATATGGAGTTACGTTGATGTGTGATGGGTGGACATCGGGTAACCGAAAGCAAATAATCAACTTTTTAGCATACTGCAATGGTTCCACAATTTTCCTTGGTTCCGTTGATGCATCTGATCAAGTTCGGGATTGTAAGTACATCAAGAAGCAAATGAAGACATTTCTGACAAATGTTGGGGTGGAAAATGTTGTCCAAATAGTGACAGATAATGGGCCAAACTTCAAGAAAGTTGGGAAAGAGTTAATGAAGCAATATCCAATATATTGGACACCTTGTGCAGCCCATTGCGTCGACCTAATACTGAAAGATATAGGTAATTCAAAATTTCAAATTCTATTACTTATACCTTCAAGATATATCTATGACTCTATTAATATAATCACTTAAGATTTAACCATCATTTCCATGTTTGAATTATTGTAGGGGGGCTGAGTCATGTGAAAGCAGTAGTTACTGAAGCTAGAACCATTACAGGTTTTATCTACAACCACTCATTCTTATTGGCAGCAATGAGGAGGAAGGAATATTGTGTATGGTCAAATATATTTAGACCATGTTGAGACATACAATCGCGTCTATAGGCATCATTTGAGCTGGAAGGATTATGTAGATCGGATTAATGAAGTTGTGTATGGACAACCCACAACCACAACAACAACCACCAAGACACTCAAGCTTCAACTAGTGCAGGTATGGAGTGCAGTGTACTACAATAATGTATGGGAAATGGGAAATACTACTATTATTGCATGTTTTTAAGTTTCTACTTCATAAACTTGGATTGTATACTTGTAGACTTGTAGTAACTACTAACTAGTAAGTTTTGATTGAAGTTGTAACTTGTAAGTTCTGATTTCCTTAATACTTACTCACAATCAGATGATCAGATCAACATTGCTTCTGTACAGCCTGTCATCCCACCTAGATGTCCTACCATACTAGACCATATTTTCTTTGCATATGTTTGTGTCTTTAAGTATATATATCGTGCTTGCAAACTATAATGACTTAACTAATTCATTTCACTATCAAAATTGACATCGAAATCCCCATCGAAACAGTTTAGCTTTCTTCACTCACTCATGAGGAGACCCCCCCCAACATATCCAATATGAAATATTATTGCATATTTGAGTAGATCTAGACTAGTAGATGCTTCTGGTAAAATTTCATCAAATAACTCGTTAATTTGGTCGTCGAAACGCCAGGAACGCATCTGCCGAAATTTCTGTCGAAATTTGTCGAAATTTTTGTTTCTGCGGCCACCGAAACGGCGAAATCGAACATTTTCTTCCTTGTTGTCAACTCATACATAACAAGAACGAGCAGATATGGGTTGAGTGTGGATCCTTGGTGTACGCCAATTGTGATAGGAAAAGTTGGTGACTCTCCTCCACGAGTCTTCACACTTGCAATATAGCTATCATACATGTCTTTAATCAAGTCAATGTATTGGATTGGCACACCCTTTTTCTTCAAAACCATCCGTAACACTTCCCTGGGTACTCGATCATAAGCTATTTTCAAATCAATAAAAACCATATGAAGATCTCTTTTGCTTTCTCTATACTTCTCCATAAGCCTCCTTATTAGAAAAATAGCATTTTTTGTTGATCTTCAAAGCATGAAACCAAATTGGTTGTTTGATATGTGTTATAGATCTTATCCTCTGTTCAATAATCCTCTCCCAAAGCTTCATTGTGTGATTCATCAACTTGATACCACTGTAGTTTTTACAGCTCTAAACATCACCTTTCTTCTTGTGAATGGGGACTATAGTACTATTTCTCCACTCATCCGACATCTTCTTGGTCTTCATGATCTTGTTAAAGAAATTTGTTAACCACATAACTCCTTCATCCCCCATACTCTTCCATACATCAATGGGAATATTGTCTGGTCCGCATGCCTTTCTCATTTTCATCTTTTGAATTGTCAAACATTATGTAAACAATTTTTCAAACCACCAAAATGTGTTAAGCTAATGCATACACGTAAAAAAAGCAGAGAGTCAGAAAAAAAATTGCTAAATTTAGTCTTCCCTAGTCCAGTTTTAACTTCATTGTCTATTCTTTTTGCCTTCTGCTTGTAAGTACTAAGAAACCTAGGAAGCTGATTACTTAATATGGCCCTAGGAAGCACGGACACTTCTATGTAGCCCCCGTGTCCGTGTCGGACACGTTTTGGACACGGACACTTCTTGGACACGGCCCAAAACGTTTTGGACACATCAAATACGTGTCATGTCCATTTTGGTCCATTTTTGCAGCCTAGACACTTCTTGGACACGGCCCGGACACATCTACGCAGTTGTACCTGCTGTAACAGCCTATTTCTGAGTAATTTCTGAATATACAGCTGCTATTCAATTATACTATCATTGAGACAATGTTACATAAAGCTGTATTCTAACCTAAATTGCATATAAAATATCTTAAAAGAGTCAACGTGCAATATCTAAGATTAATTAGATATTATAAATCACATACTGATCTAATAAATTGATTGATTAAGTAATGCAAAGTCATTTACTATATCTTCTGCTATATTTATTGCAAGTAATGCAACAGTCAGGTGGATACTTCATTTTTTTAACTACACAAACACATCCACATTCATAATTGTATACAATCAAACAGTCATTTTACTTATTCTGAAATTCTGCTATATCTAATGAAAGTAATGCAATAATTAGGTGTTCACTTCATATTGTTTCTACTGCACACACAAATACATGCATACTTCAAATTCATATACATAAAAATTTTGAATAAATTTAGATACATATAAATATGTATAATTCTAGACAATTTTCAATAAATCTAGATAGATATGCACATAAATATATACATATACACATAAAATACATACATTATACACATATTTATTTGTATATATTTAGAAAAAAATCCCCCTCATTAGAGCCGTGTCCGTGTCCTATATTTTAGAAAATTGGCGTGTCAAGCGTCCGTGCCGGTGTCCGTGTCCGTGTCTAGAAAGGTGTCCATGCTTCCTTGATATGGCCTTAACAAAAGTTTTAATCTGCATACATTCACATCCTCACCGCTCAAAAGAGAGTTGGATTCCATGACGTTGACTCTTCGTATCATTTGTGTCTGGCTTCCATATTGTGTAGGAGGAAGAAACACCCTTCCGCTTTTGCTCTAATGCCCCTGCCCATCAATGTGAGGTCTGTAAATTTTTCCTTTGCTAGTAGCAATATAAAACTTGCATGCTAGATCAGCACACCAGTGGTTAGCACTGCATGTGCCCATTGTTTAGCATTCAAGCATGTGGCCAGCCCATCGTAAACGTGTTGCAGCCATTTTGAGGAATTGAGAAGTGATGCACCAAATAGGGGCTGTTCATACCCCATTGCTTAGCATTCAAGCATGTGGTTGGTTCATTGTAAACATGTTGCAGCTATTTTTTGAGGAATTGAGAGGTCATGCACCAAATAGGGGCTGTTCATACCCCTATATTCGTCATTTTTTCACAACAGGGTGGTTGATTGATGTCGGATTCTGACTGTTATATCATTGTCATTTCCTCATCACAGATTGTTCATGCCTACTGATATTTTAATGTTAGTTGTAGGTCCTAACAGCTGGAGAACTCTAGTTTTCATTATTATATTTTTAAAATTGTAGCATGATGCTATCATCCATGTAAAATTTTAGAAGAACGTTCGTATAAACCAGATGTTGAAAAGGATGAAATGGCAGAAGTGAAATTGTTGGTTTCCTCAAACGAGAGTATCATTCTAGGAATTGAAAAGTGACGAACTGTTTATATCTAAGAATTGTCGACACGGACACGGACACAAGACATCAAGATTTTGGAAAATGCCGACAAAACAAATTATATGCACACGCACGCGCACACGCACACACACACACGTGTATAGTGTGTCTGCTTATATAACTGATTTGAAAACACAAAAAGATTTACAAGAATTTAAAGAAAGTCAATCAGATTTTCTAATTCAAAAATATGTGTGTGTAGTCATCCATCACTACAAACTCCAAAGATGCGTGACTCATTTCCCAATTCAAGTAACGAACAAAAATAAAGAATACAATCAACACCGCATTATATCCGCATATAAATCAAGCCCATATTGCAAATCACCGTGAAAGTAAACCAACAATATTCACAAAATCAAAAATATGAACAAAACCCACAATTTATAACCTACAAAAGGCTGCAGTAACAATTTAAGAACACTAACATCATGAAATTGTGTATGTGCGAGGACAATGAAAATTACTATCAGTGGTGAGAAAGAGGAAGAAGATGTGTATAAAATAGTAAAGTAAAGAGGGAGATGAGATAAGAATGATATAGGGTAAGAGGACGTGTTGGATTGTAGTCTCATGGTGCTCATGGTGTAGGAGGAGGATGTGTATTGTAGTAGTTTATGGAAGAGAGTAGAAGGTAACAATGGACACAGTGGAGGGTGTGTTATTGTTGGACATTTTTATGTTGTGGTGAGAAAGGGGAGGAAACCATTAATGGAGCATGAAGGAGTAGAAGAGAAGACACGTAGGTAAAACAAGGACACTTCTAGTAAACTATTGTGGCCGTCATGAACATGTGTCCGACATGGACACATTGTGAACACATTTTGGTGTGTCCTTTGCCTGTCTAGGTGTGTCCACGTTGTGTCCAAGTTGGACACATATCAAGGACGCCCACAGCAACGTCCGAGAAGTGCATGTGCTTCCTAGGCTTCTATAGAGTGGCGCTATGAAAGTGTAAAACATGATTGCTCACATAAGGAGAACCCTTGAAGGATGATAATCTGTTATTAAGGATGTATATGAAACATCCATCTCAAGTCTCGATTTGTGGACCTACAAATCTACGTGAGCTTGATGCATATAATATTCTTGATAGATGTTGATCACTCTTCAGAAAACAAGGAGCTTTACATGATTTACTTTTCTTTGAGCCTCTAGATTCTTGCACATTTGCTGCCCAAAAACTTGTCGCCGGTTTGCTGTTGGTACTCTATGATATCTTTGAGCGACTCAGATACATCATCAGAACCTAGCTGCATAACTTCTAAACTGCAACTTTCAACCTTGTGAAAATTGATAACCAAATTAGCTGGTTCAGCCACTGGCAATAACAGTCTGGTCAGTCTCAGAGCCTGTTAACTGTCCCAATTGACAATATACCTAGTGAAGTGGTTAAATTGTATTAATTCAGCCCTGTAGATCTTTTGTGTTGCACATAGATCCACTTTTCCAAAGTATTCCAGACGCAATGAGCACAAGGAGGCGCACCCACCCTCTTTTGGCTCGTCTATCCTTAACAGACCAGAAAGGGTGACAAGATCAACATTTGTGGATCTTCTGCATTCTGTCTCCATTGTTCCTCCTCCACACCTTCTACCCCAAAACTCCTACCCTCCCCTACTAATAAGCTGTTAAGGTATTCCAGACGCAATGAGCACAAGGAGGCGCACCCACCCTGTTTTGGCTCGTCTATCCTTAACAGACCAGAAAGAGTGACAAGATCAACATTTGTGGATCCATTGGCCACACAGAGGAGATTATCAGCAATCACCACAGTATTTGAGCAAGCAGTGACCTCTTCTGCATTCTGACCTGTTCTGTCTCCATTGTTCCTCCTCCAAAACTCCTACCCTCCCCTACTAATAAGATGTTAAGGTTAGTAATTGCAGATTGTTGCTGCTGGGGCTGTAGAGTTGACATAATGAAGCCATCACCAGTGCTGGATCAGTTGTGTAGCTGCACTGGGGGTAATGTTGCGTAAATCACTGTCATTGGCTTCCATCTAAACTGCGATGAGCTGGCAATACTGATTGAAATCTACTTTAGTTAAAAACTACGATTCTTCTACTTGGTCATCAGTGCTCGATCAGTGAGGTGACTCATGGTATTGTGGATTTTATTCTAGTTAAAAGCTCTTGTTGCTTGTGATGACATTTTTTTCTAGCAAAAAGCTCCACTGTACTAAATCTGTAATGTAGCATAGTCTACCCACCAGCATCCCTTAAATACCGAATCCCCAAGCCAAAGACAAAAGTAGCTACTGCATACCAAACCATGCTAGATCTCGATGTCATGAAGCCAAAATGCACGGATCTAAGCTTTGCATTAAGTTTGTGTAACGTCCCAGGATTTTGAGGCCTCGGACAATATGATCTTAAAAGGAATGATTGGACTACCCATATCATCAAGGTGCACCTCCTTTTCCGGGAGCTCATTACTAAAGAACTCCATAGTTAAGCGTGCTCAGCTTCGAGTAGTACTAGGATGGGTGACCAATCGGGAAGTTGATCATGGCTTGCACGTGAGTGAGATTAAAACGTGCAGTTAAGGCTAGTGGTGGTCTGTGGGGCCAGTCGTCATTCTTGAAACTCTACTAGAGCCTAGGGCAGTGGGCCCGGGTGTTATAGTTTGTATACACATTTTGCCTTACATTAAAGCCAAAACATCAAAGGTGTATTATGCTTGTTGTTTCACCATAAAAGAAAGGTAGAGTGAAAGAATACTAATGGTTGGATGTGTGAAGAGAGCCTTTACACCCATGGTTATAAAATTCATCGACATTGGGCGAAATATCGCCGATTTTGTTGGTGTCAATAGTTGGTGATGTCAAACCCATGTAAACATCCCCATTGCATAACATCCTCGACATTTCTGGCCTTATCGACAACATCGCCCATTTGCCAACGAAGTTCGCCAGGGTCCATTCAACAATTCCCCAACTTCCTCGATATCAGTCAAAGTCGTCGAAGTTGATGACATTCTTCAGTTGTTTTGAAGAGTTTGCTATGTGAGGGGAAAAGAAGTGTTGGAGCTTGATATAAGGTAATTTTTATGTTATTTAATATTATTCGAAAATAATATTAGTAGATCTACCCCCTCTATACTAGATCTACCTTAGATTTACACCATTTTTATATAATTTTTATTGTCATTAACTTTATATATTATATAACTTTGTAGTCTGGAGACAACTATATGTAACCATGTGTTTTTTGTATATGTACACCTATATGGATGGCCATATGTAAACATATATTGTGTTTTTTATCTAGATTTGATAAAACCTAACAATTTTCATCACAGAATCACTATTTTTAGCTTAATTTTTGTCAAGGTTGCATCGAAGTTTAGTTGCAAAAATCCTAGAAGTTTCCTCAATGTGTCCACAAACTTACACTTCCACAACTGTCAAAGTCAACGTCATGTTCCATGCTCAAACCTTCAAGGGCTGCCTAGTGGGTACCTCTCATCATCATAGAAGGAAAATAAGGAGTTTTGCTCAAAAAATTTCAGTGCATGAATGCTTCAAAGAGAACTTATTCTGGAGGGTGTAAGACAAAACCCCAAAGGTTGTGTCCTTTCAACCTAGCAAGGGGTCCGTGTTTTTTAACCATGTTGCTCCTCAAAAGGCTTGTGGTCAATTTTATAAAAAGTGTGAACTAGATTATGAGGTGGGTGGACAAGACCTTGTAGTCGCTTAAGCACCAGGCTGCACTTAAGTGAGAGCTTTTTTAAAATGTGGATTCTTAATATTGATATATTTATTTACAAATTTATGCATGCGTGTTGCGTGACAAAATGGTCTCCGTTAGTGAGTGGGTCCTCTCTTCCCATTTGTTCTCTCATTGGTTCACGCGTGGAGCATAGCTATTAAGGGGGGCACCTAGGCGTCCTAGGTGCTCCACAGGTTCCTGAGACCTAGGTGCCTAGGGGTCATAGGTTAGTTGGGCAAACTAGGCGGGCTGGGCGGCCGCCTAGGTAGTTAAGGAGGACAGCATACGCACTTCTAATGCAACTGTTGCAAACAGGTCAGTCCTTATACTGTTTATTCTTTATTTTTTTGTATTTCCTCTTGTGTCTTCTATTCTTGCTTCTTTTCTTTTCTTTTTCTGACAATTTCTCCTGCATTTCCTGTTCTCGCTATTGCTGCATTCTAATTTTTTGTACTCCCTCCTATTTACCCTCTTATGTGCCATCTCCATGTTTCTTATTTCAGAAATTCAGACTTGTCCTACTTCTCCTGCTCCAACATCCACTAGACTACTAGTACTACTTCTATTCGCATCTTTTCTTCTTCTTTTTCTGACTTGTTCTTGCTTCTACATCTTCAACAGCTATTGTTGTTTGCATGTTTGCATGTATGCGTAGAGTTTTCTGATCTCATCTTCCTCCCCTTAGGTCTCCTCCAACACCTCCTTTGCTATTTTTTTCTCTAACTTCTTCCTCCTTCACTGTCTCTTCTACTGTTGTTGTGCATTTCTTTTTCTGACTTCATCTTGCACGTCACTTGCATTTTTTCTTTTCTTTTTTCCTGTATTCTTTCTGCTTCAATTCCTTCTTATCTTTCTCCTTCTGTTGTTTGTTTTTTCTTCCTCTTAATTCTTCTTCCTATGATCCTCCCAACAGTTATCAATACAAGTTAAGCATATGAAAACATTTAATGGACAAATAGTTAAAATTGCATGTAGTACCGTACATATAAATATGCAAATATGTAACACAATCAATAAAAAACAAAATTGCCCAAAAAAGCCTAGGCTCCCATTAGGTGAAACCCACCTACTTGACAACTTAGGCGTGGAGTCTTGTCTCTCCCTAATACCTCATTCCTTCCTTCTTCCTTCACTAACCCTTTCTTTGTACCCATCACATCCTCTTCCATTGGCTGCATTGGACTTCCATCCGTTGCCTCTTGGACAAAGAATGCCAGTGAAATCTATAAATCCTCGACAGAAAAAAATAGTAGTAATGGTTCCAAATTATTGGGGTAAAATTTGCCTACTGAAGACCGTTCCCTTCAAACACGAACTTGTCGTCAAGTTTGCAGTCGGGCACCACCACCCTATCTACATGCTCTAATAACTTGTAAGTTGTGATAGCTTTGACTACAATAAACGTGTTAGGGGGAATACAGCAAGGAGCAACGATAACTATGGCTGGCATAGCTTAGGTACAAACTAGAGAGCGACGACTACCTTACTATTCGTCATCAAGAACAAGCATTTTTTATAAGACCATGCACCTAGCATTGCCTTAATCTTGTATGTGTCTACCCAAAATAAATGATTTGTTGGATATATTATTGTTTTATTTTGGATTAATTAAATATTCAAAATAATACTTCATCATGATGCACACATGTTTTAGGCGATAGGAAATTCTTATATACAAGTTTCAGTTATACAAAATGTTGGGTTTTCTTAGACCTGAAAATAGCATACCTTAGTGTTCAAATTGGTTGATGGGATTGACCAATGCAAGAGAGCAATATGTGGGCTTCAGGCTACATTCCTAGAATTATGCAAGCAAATCGAGCCAAGTTGGCCGCCCGATTTGTGTTAGGAACTAGGGCGATGCAGCTCCATTCAGCGTTTCGCATGTATTTCAACAGTAAGTCAGAGTTTTAGCATTCCTTAGTTGTTTGACATGCATGATAGTGAAAACATGCCGGCCTTCCACATCCGTTGCGGCTTATAGACAGGATGAGTGCATGTGTACTAAGATAAGTATTGGCAGTGTGGGTTTAGGCCCTCAGCAATGGATGACCGCATGTGTCATACGATCTGAGGTTACATGCTACTTTGGTTGAGCAAGAATATGCCAGGCCCTCGCTCTCTCTTCCTACGGGAACATGTTACACTACAGTGCCAAAAAAGCATGTGTTTGTTTTTGTTGTCGAGCTTGTCTATGAGACAATGACTCAACGTGCTATCGGTAGCAAGTATGGTGAGGTCATTCTCATGGTGATAGAGGGAACAATTGGCAGCCACTAATCAACAACGGACGCTATGAAGCACGGATACTCCAAAACATGTGCCGTACCCGTATCCAATACCAATACTCCTTGGATACTCTTGGATATGTATCAGATACTCGTAATTCGTATCCATGCCGTATCCAGTTGGTAAAAACTAGAAAAAAAATCTGGGCATGACATTGCTTGATTACTGTTTGACACCAGCTCCTGTCTCAACCCTCTCTGCTTAGTAGTAGCTTGCAGCAAGGCTGTCACAGTTGCTTCCTTGAAGTAGTTCAAGGTTTGTCACCATTCCTCTTACTAAATTCCAGTCTTCCTTCTTCTCTTTATTATTTGTACCTCCTCGGTTTTGTGGAATTTCACTTTTTAAAGAACTTCCATACGTAATCTAGATTTTTGTTTGTTCTTTATTGCAAACCAATTCATTCACCTTTACAAGGTACTTGCGGATGCTTTCCCTGCTAAGGTGCAAATTTTATGCATGTTGATGTCCTCCATATCCTATGAAAGGCTTCAATTTAGTATCGTTGGTTAACATGCCTCTTGTTTTGGTGACTAAATCCATTGTGATTTATTCTGGATTTCTATCTAGACAAGATCTATTTCATCTCCTTTGAAGATAAATCATTGCATCCCCATCCTTCGGTCTCCCCCTATGAAGCATCAATACTCCAAAATAGGTGTCCTGCCCGTACTGAATACATATCTGATACTAATACTCCCTAGATACTCTCTAATACATACCAGATACTTCTCAAGCTGTATTCCTTTTTTTATTAGCAGGATATGACCTCAACACAGCCAGGATACAACCAACCCATTTAGCAACCAAGGGAGCACCCCACTCACCGACTCACGTGATCCCTGAAAATCCCAAAACCATGTGACTTCCCAACTCTAGACTCCCCCTATTGTATTGTGATTTGCGAATGAAATTGGTATTTTCAGTTAAAATTTTAAAATAAACATTAATAAAATTGTTGTATCCACGTCGTACACGTATCTTATATTTTTGAAAATTGTCATATCCCCGTATTATACCCATCCCCATATCCAATTTTGTATTTGTATCTGTGCTTCATAGTAGCTAGTCATACATGAGAGAAGATAGTTTGGTATCACAGATGACACAACTCACTTTACAACACAACATTACTTGATACATGAAATGTGAAAGGTTTAGAATATAATATTATCATGTCTTTTGTACCTTTTGTCTCACATTAATATGAATGAAAGATCCCTTTTTATATCATTGTTTGATATTATGGAATTGGTTTACATTTTCTTTAGAAATAGTGTGATTTTTTAATGAAATTTGATTGTCTTCATCTATTTTTAATATATATATATATATATATATATATATATATATTGGTTATTTTAAAATATTAAATAAAGATTAAAAAATTGTCGTATCTGTGACGTACCTGTATCCAATATTTTTGAAAATTGTTGTATCCCCGTACCCATATCCAATACGTATCCGTATTCGTGCTTCCTAGAACGGGCATCATTTATAGATACTAGTAGAGAAGATACATTGGTGCCACTCTAGTCGCAAATGAAGGATTGATACTGAGACAGACCCAACTGCTTTGTTGCTTGTGGACTATATTAGAGTAAGAGTGCCAACTTCAATTGCAACTTTCCACATCGAAGTGAATAGCCGATTCACTCGCTACCATGTCACATTTGTTGGGTAGAGTGCAAGAAACAATGCAAGTGGAGAGGAGGCTTGAAGAAGTGAGAAGACTTCCTTACAAAGGAGATGGTCGAAAAGGAATGGGGTTAGTTTATCTACTTCAAAAAACGATCAATCATCATCATCATCTAAGCCTCAATCCTAAACATGTTGGGGTCGACTGCATGGATCCTTATTTTCCAATCAGTTTTGTTATGTGCCACACATAGTTGTTAAGGCAGCTAGGCTATAGGTGTTTTCTAGGGGGGCACCCAGGCGTTTCTAGGAGTTTTGGCTTTTGTATAAAAATCCTGAAATTTTCATATTTGCATTCATAATTTTACATATGTAAACATTGAATAATTACATAATTATATAGTATTAGTACATAGAATTTAGGCTAAATCACACCTAACATCGTCTAAACTAGAACTGATTGGCCCTAATTTGAACTCATTCGATCCAAATTTGATCTAATTTGACCTAGTTTGCCCTAATTCAGCCTATATCAGACCTAGTTTTGTATAACATGACCTATTCACACCAAATTTCCCTATATTTTCCCTATATTAAACATATTGACCTAAATGAGGACCAATTTTGGCCAAATGAGACCTAATCTTCCTAAGTTAGAACTATTTTCCTCAAATCATACTTGTTTTCCCCAAATCAGACCTATGTGCCCAAATTTGACATGATTCGGCCTAAATCAAACCTAATTTTGCATAATAAGATCTAACCATAACTAACTTCCCCAAAGTTATCCTATGTTTGACCTAAACAAGGCCTAAGTTGACCAAATCAGACCTAATCTTGCCAAATCATTCCCCCAAATCGGACATGTTTTCCCCTAATCAGACCTAATCTGCTCTAATTTGACATAATTTGGCCTAAAATCAAACCCAATTTTGCATAAGATAACCTAATCAAACCCAACTACCCCCAATTTGCCTTATATTCATTGAAATGAGAGTTAATATGGCAAAATCAGACCTAAGTTGACCAAATCAGACCTAATCTTGCCAAATCATTCCCCCAAATCAGACATGTTTTCCCCAAATCAGACCTAATCTGCTCTAATTTGACATAATTTGGCCTAAAATCAAACCCAATTTTGCATAAGATAACCTTATCAAACCTAACTACCCCCAATTTGCCTTATATTCATTGAAATGAGACTTGATATGGCAAAATCAGACCTAATTCCCAAAATCAGACCTATTTCCCCCAAATCAGGCATGTTTTCCCCAAATCAGACCTAATTTACCCTAATTTAATCTAATTTAGGATAAATTAGACCCATTTCAACCATATAAAATGGCTCAACTTGATCAAATTCAAACCTAAATAATGCTGAATTATCGTTTAAGTGGCCTAATTTGGGCCTATAAAGCCTTAGGAAGACACATTGGTCAACTTGGGAGTTGGGCGCCCAGTTTGAGGCGTCCATCTTAAGCCTAGGCGGGCGCCCAGATAACTAAGGTGTCATACTAAGATCAACTTGTAAAGATTCAAAATCTCTCTTTATAAGCTCTTCCCTAGTTAATTTAGGACAGCCTCGGCCTCTTTTAATTGTGCTTGACTTAATGACCTTGCTTCAAATAGGTGTATTTGTCGGTTTGCATTGCACATGTCAATACCATCTTTGAGGCCCTCATACAACTTGTCCTCAATGCTCACCATCACCACTTTGTTCCTGATATAGTCATTCCTCAAACAATATTTTCTTGTCTTCTCACACATCCATCTCACCATATGCATTTCGGCTACATTCACCTTGTTGAGACTTTGTTTCTTCATTGCCTAACACTCACTCCCATATAGCATGGCTAGTTGTATAGTTATTCTACAAAACTTACTTTTTACTATGAGATGAATCTTGTGGTCCTATACCACTCCAGTTGCACTCCTCCATTTCAACCATCATGTTGTGATCATGTGACAAACATCATCTTAAACAGCACCCTCCCTTTCAATAATTGAACCCAAGTAACGAAACCTATCACAGATTGGTACATACATTCCATCCAACTTGACCTCATCATTCACAATTCTAGATTAGCTAAATGCATATATTCGCTTTTGCTTCTACTGATCATAGATCTATTAGATTCCAATGCATTTCTCCAAAGTTCAACTTGATCATTCAATATTTCTTTTCTTTCATCAATCAACACAATATCATCAACAAATAAATGGCCCCAACGAGTATCATCTAGAACATTATTTGTCAACTCATCCATAACAAGAAAGAATAGATATGGGTTTTTGCGGATCCTTCATGTACCCCGACGGTGATTGAAAAAGTAGGTGTCTCTCATCTGAGAGTCTTAACACTTGCAGTTGAACCATCATACATGTTTTTCATCAGGTCAATGTATTGGACTAGCACACCTTTTTTATGCAAAACCCATACTTGTCTAGCCGGCTAGGCGGTCCTTCCCACCCAAGGGAAGCCTAGGGGGCCTAGGCACCTAAACTTGGTCAATCATAACTTCACCCACATCACACATGACATGGCCTAAGCTAGACATATTCGGCCTTAATTTGACCGAACATGATCTAAATTGGACCTAATTTAACTTAGTCTTCTAATTTAGCCTGAGTCGGGCGTAATTTGTCATAACATGATCTAATTAGACACACCTTCTCCTAGTTTGTCCTACATTGACATAAATAAGCCCTAATTTGGCGAGATCGGACCGAGTTCCCCCAAATTGGACATATTTTCCCCAAATAAGACATTTCTCCAAAATTAGACCTATTTTCCCACAAACCAGACCTAATAATCTACCCAAATTAGATCTGATTTGGCCTATATCAGAACAATAACTTCCCAAAAATAACTAAGCATGATCTAATTTGACCAAATTCAGACCTAATCTATGCTAATTTGGTCTTCAAGTGTATTTATATGGGTTTAAAAGGCCTTAGGAATTCACTTTAATCATCTGAAAGCCTAGGCGCCCACTTTAAGGCGGACCACCTAGAGCCTAGGGGGCCTAGGCGGGAGCCTGGATAACTATGGAAAAACTCTCCATAACACTTCCATGGGTACTCAATCATAAGCATTTTCCAAATCAATAAAAATAATATGAAGATCTTTTTCGCTTTCTCTATACTTCTTCATAAGCCTCCTTATGAAAAATAACTCTGTTGAAAATCAAGTCAACCTTTTCCTAATTAATTACTTTTCTTATCTATGCAGTTTTTTATTATTTGATCTATATCTTAAAGCAACTTTCCTCCAACCACAATCAGCATGAAGAAGTGAAAAAAGGATGTATACTCAATAGAAAATTGAGAACGCAATGTCGAAAGACTCTATCAAGTCCTTTATCTCTCCCAAAGTGATCCCTCCACAATCCTCCCATAAGACAAACTTGGCAACCTGCCGGTATACCTCAATCTACCAGAGAAAAGTTGGTCTAGAAAAGCATGTCGGTTAAAATTTGATCTTAGTGATGCACCTTTTTGTAATGTACTTGTATCAAGATAATACCGTGTGATAACGGTATTGTAGTCTTTTGGTGCTTTCAGCCATTTCTCAAGATCAATAACAATATAAAGTTTTGCAAAGTGTTTAACTCTTGAGTCATGGAGAGAGAAAAAAATATGTGATCCCTATGTGGTTTACATATGATGTCAAAAATTAATTACTTGAAGCTATTGTCAAATGTAACCATAAACACAAAGGCATTGAAATGCAATAAGATTGTTTCATAATAATCCATTTTGTGGAACAAGAACATGCCATTATTGTATATGAATATCAATAGATCACTCCAATTGAAGTATATATAAGTAAAGGAACAGTTTGACCACTTACAATGCAAACTCTACTTTTTCCTTCGCAAGAGCATCTCCCATACTTCTTAGTCTAGACTAATTTATACCAATGTTATCAACTATCGGCACCATTCATTCCACTCTTGCAATCATATGAACAAAATCGGCATGATGAAAATGCATAAAACTGGCAAAAGAAATACACTGAAGAATGAAGTTACCTTGTCAAGGCAGCTCCTCTCGCTTTAACGACCCAAAACCCTCTGGCGGCCATATCTTCATAGAATATCACATTCAGCAATTGCATTACTATAACAACTATATCGTGAGAGAAAATAAGGTTTTATAATTAATTTCCGAGGGTAAAAACTCACTCTACAAAAAGCTTTTCCCATTACTAGCCCATAAGGAATTGCACCAAAATTCCTTGAATCTCGGGACTGATAGATGTTATCCCCTTGTACCCATACATGACCTTTGGGCACCTGCTATCAGGGGATGAAATACAAGGCTGAAACCAGGGCGTAGAAAATATTTCATATGTTCAAATCATTGACAATGAGCTGTGATATTAACCACGATGGTCTGAGACCCACTCTCGCGCAATGGGTCGGAGAGATAGGTGACCTTGTCCCCTTCGACTCCCAGTATCCTCTTTACAACGGTCTTTCTCGGGTTCTCTGGCGACCGAACTAGGACCACATCATCAACGGCAATATTCCCCAGTCGCGGAGCGGTTTTGTTGATTAAGAGCAGATCACCCGTAAGGTTGAGCGTTGGGAGCATGCTCGGGCCTTGAACCTGGACAAATTTCATATCGTCACGTGCCCATCACTTCTACATCAACGAATTGCTTAGATAATGAGAAGCTGTGCCGTCGTCGAAGCTTACTTACTAGGGCCATGCCAACGAGGTGCTCCATGGTGACATGGTAAAAGCAGGCGAATTTGCAAACATGGAAGCAGCGATCTAATGCCTCCCGCCGTATGGACCCCCACGGTATCCCGACGGCGCGGCGGGGGATGTCCTTAAGCCACGTCCCCAGGCTATGCCGCGCCATGTCTGTGTCGTTGCTGAGGTTTAAACTTCAGTCGCCGCGGAGTAGACGCCGGGCATGTCGAGCTTGTAGGTTGTGGAAGGTTTAAGGGACGGTTTTCAACCAGGTGAAGCGGGGGAGACCCGCCACGACCCGGCCGGCCACTAGGGTTGAGTACTTTGAGGGCACGTTTGGTTTATTGGATCTGACACGAATCTATTATTACAAATATTTTTCTTTATAAGAAATGTCAGTCTTGAATATATAATCTATTAGTTCATATATGTATAAAATTATTAAAATTATGCATGCTAGCTTTGTCGATGACATTTTCTTTCTCTCTTTTTTTCTTTTTCGTTCTTAATGGATTGTCTTTATCGAAGCTTGCCGTGACCATTTGTGTGGTTGCCACATTGATTGTTCTTTTGTCGTTTTGAATTGTTCATTTCATCCTTACTATCTCCCTCCCTTTCCAATTAAGCACATTGATTGTTCTTTTGTCGTTTTGAATTGTTCATTTCATCCTTCCTATCTCCCTTTCCAATTAAGCACATTGATTATTCTTTTGTCGTTTTGAGTTGTTCATTTCATCCTTACTATCTCCCCTTCCAATTAGGTTGTTCTTTTTCATTTTTTTGGCTCCCATATGCTTTATTATAGTGTCCTTTGTCTATGAGCCCTTAAGCAAAATATGTCGTTTGGTTGATCCCATATTGGCTTTCTTGTTCTCCTCTTATTCATCACTTCATTGTGTATTGATTTCTCTCTTTGTGCAAACAATCATATTGTTCACATATTTATAAGAGTATTTTGAACACCTGAAAGAAGACGATATGTATAACTTTTAGGTCGTATATTCTTTATTTCTTGCCATACTCATGTCTTCCTTCCAAAAGCAATTTTGGATGTTAATCCATGAATTGTTTCACAAATTTCTAACCAAAATATATATGGGTTTCAGTTTATTATCTACAAGGAATTCATTCATATGTGGAATAAAACAAAGCAAGATCTAAATATAAGATAGGGCATTTATATTCATTTCATAAGATGTTTTTAATTGTATCAATGATCTTCAACATTTTGTTATAACTTATACCCTCTTTCCTCTCCCCTTCTTGTTTTCTTTTCAATTCCTCATTCTAAGCATTATTGTAAAACAAGGAAACATAGTCATGAGTTTTACAAGAAATCAGTAATCTCTCCACATGGAATCCATGCAACTATCTAAACAATAAGAAAGGGCAAGTACCTACATCACATACTATATAATTTTGTACATTGTCATTAGTGACTAGGCCAAGTATATTTTACCTTCTCATATCACTTGGATGATTTTGTGTAGTTGTATAGTTCAATCGCATTCCAATCTCCATCAATACACTTTATCGTTGAATGAGTATCAAGACTTTCAAATAAAAATATATATTTTGAAAGACTTCACCAATATATACTTTTTGTGGGAAGTTCTAGACATACATTTCTTTTAGTAAACCATTGCGTTTGATATGCATAGATCTAACTCTTGTATTTTTCTTCATTGATGGGTTCCAGTTTTTCTTTATTTATATGAATCAACTACTTATTTTTGCTTCATAGATCCATGTTTGTTTATTTATTCCCACACTAATTCAGCTCGTTTATTAGAATCCTTCATGGCTCACCAAACCAATATTATTTGAAAATTGCATGCATTTCATCAATATAATTACTTCTAGTATGTAATGATCAATAAAATATTACTATTTTTAGCGTGGATTTATGTGTATGAAATATATTCTCTTTGATCCCTTCTTGTTAGAAATTTTTCGTAGACTTTCTTTCTCTTTTTGTTGCTTTTGTCTTCTTGATTGAATGCTTTTTTTCTAGTACGTTACCATAAATTTTATTTATTTATGGAAATTTTGCACCGTTCTTCCTTTATTTGACCTTAGTACTTGACTTCTTCTTTATGTACCTTCATCTCTTCTTTTTTTTACATCATTTTCCTTTATGTTCCATTAGGTTTCTTCTATACTTCTTTTAACTTTGTCGTTTGACGTGTATATCGCTTACTTAATCATTTCCTTCTTACTATTGTTAGTTCAAAGATCTATATATCCTTTACATTTTGTTCCACTTTCCTTGAATATTTAGAGTTATCTTCTTGTCTTTTCCCTTTATCATTCAGAAAACTCTACACTGATCCATCTATAGGTATGAAAAAATTATACGACTTACAAAAAGGACATTTGATTTCTGTCTGAGGCCGGTTAACTTCTATAACAAATCAGTTGACTTTGTTGATTTTTATTCACATTTTTCTCTAATTATCATTTTATCTTTATTGCCCCTAAAATTTCCTTTAATAATTGAACCAATCTTAAGCCATTATATATTCTTCTTTGCATTGCCCCTTTCAATGAAATTGTTCTTTGTTTAATCATATAGGCTCCCCCATCTTAATTAAAGACTTTTCATATATCTATCTCTTTTGAAATCAGTGACAATTTTCCAACCTTAGATGTCCATCTTGGATCATAGCATGATATATAAATTAGTTCCGTTTCACATAATCCTTCTTACAAAACTCTACATAAAAATTATATATCAGAGAAAATTGGATTAGATCAATCAGTTAGTAATATTGTCTTTCAAAATTTTATAACACGTGTGTATTGAAGTGTCATTTAAAATCAATCCATACAAATCCAATTGACTTCATTATAAACTTCATTCATTATTTTACAAACCATGGTTTGACTATATCTTAAAATATCTCTTACGTTATTTTCCCTCATACTCAAACAATTAGGATTTAAAATTGGGGTATAAATATCATGTTGATGGGTGGATTCAATATTTATTGTTCATAAATGTTATTCATCTTATCTTGTCTCCTAACTTCTTCTCAAGAAACCTTTTTTAATTGACTACTTCTTCACCCCTTTCTCATTCCATATCTGGTATCCTATACTTAAATCCTTTTGAGCATATTTATAGGTGTTCCTTATGAAAATTGTCTCATTTCAATGTGTGTTTATCTTCTCTTATCATTCCTGAATATATATTTTCCAAGAACTTTACATTTAAGTTTATCATTTTCATTCATGTACATTAGTTCTATCCCTTTAAATCTTGATATTTACAATCACCTTACATTGGTTGCATTATGTAACTTTATCCATATCTTCTCACCTTCTTTATTTATCTCGTCATCATTATCACTTAGTTTTCTGTGTTTGCACTTTTTCCTCCTATTTTCTTTTTCATGTTATTTCCTACTTCAATAAATTCTATAATTGTCTGTATTTAGGTGCCTAGCCAGGGTAACTGGATCCAACCTAGTTGAGAAGGTTCAATATTGATCTATCTCATTACTCTAGTACATGGCTAGGGTACTTGAGTATGGATGAGATCAATGTACTCTTTTTCTTAATATATACATCTTAATGTTATTTATCATTAATATCATTTCTTCATCTCTCCTTGAACATATTAGTTCATCTCTTGTCCATTCATCATTTTCATTCATTGTCTGCTCATCTCTTTCAATATTTATGGTGAATAATTTACATGGTTGTAGTATGTTCCTTTCTTATTCCTTCTAGATCGTATTATCTTTGTCTTTCTTATGATCATTTCTTGATTAAATCTAAATTAACATCCATCTTTTTATGTTTCCCCTCTCTTTAACCACTACTTATTGAATACATTGTTAGGTATACTTATATTTAAAAAGATATCTTGGACGCATACTATGTTTCTATATTAGGACAACCTAAACTTTGATACCACGTTGTCGGGACCCTACTCCCTAATCATCATTAACTATATCATTAGGAGTAAATTCCAAAAAAAATACATTAGCCCTAAGCATTAAGTTAAAAATAAAACATCTAAAATATTTTTCAACAAAGAAAGTATATATAATTAATATGTATCTAACAAACATTAAGAAATCCTACAAGGGAAAAATAAGTAAAGATCATCATAGTTTACAAGAAATTTCAGTTATTAAAGAATTATGATTACATATGGAATCAATTTACATCATTATAAGTATATCTAAGAAATCAATAACTAAGGATCAATCATATTTGTTTACATATGGAAGTACATTAACTTCTTATAAGTTATCTCTATCAAGACTCCCAATACATGAACAGATCTAACACATCTCGCTTATAACCAAATCTTTACATTAGAGAACATATTACTTGAATTTCAGACAACAACTACAAGTTGATTCATGTCATATACATCTTTTCCCAATACCTAGACTTGTCTAAGTGAGATGCACATGGGCATGTGACTCATTATTTTATCTTCATATGAATACTTAAGAAGATAGAATTCAAAATAAGCCATGTGTGTGAACTACACACACACACACATACACACACACACACACACACACACACACACACACACACATATATATATATATATATATATATATATATATAGAGAGAGAGAGAGAGAGGGAGGGAGGGAGAGAGATACATCACAGTAAAGAAACAATAATATGAGTGAACAAGTGTATGGGTATCGGTTTTTCACCTTTTAAAAATACCATGAGACTACCTTCCATGCATTGACCAAGTAAAAGTCATCTTGATATGAGCACAAGCACAACCTTCATGCCTTAGGGTTTATCCAACCACCCTAAGATAGCTAACTAATCCCAAGTTTGTCACAGGGCCAGGTAAGAGCATATGAAATTTGTACCTTGTCATTGGAACACCTTGGTATAATTTTGGATCAAACCACATTTACTTTCACATCTATACATGTTCACATTTCTTATATCACAATCAAAGTATCATGGCCTCTATTACCTATGTGGGCCCCCAATCCTTGTCAGAAATTCTTCTTGAGGACATTGGGCCCTCTATACCACCTATATGAGTCCCCCTAATTTCATATTTTAATCATACTCTAACACTACTAGGGATGTACCAACCACATATAAGTTCACGTGATATGAGAAAGTGAAGAATTGTCCATGCCTTAGGGGTTAGCAAGCCACCCTAAGACAACTAACTCAGTCCACGTTTGCTATAGGGTTTGGGTAGGATCCTATGACAACTCTACATTCTCATTTGCATACCTTGGTACAAGGCTATGTCAAACCACATTTCTTTTAACATATTCATATTTATCATTAAATAATTAAAGTATTGGTACCTATATATTTTGTCCCCCCGCTCCTAATCCTTGGGAGATATTTTTCTTAAGGAAATCGAGGCCTCGATACGACCTCCATGCCTCCCCTAATTTTGATGTTGATTATTGCTCATGATCCGATTTGCCTCCAAGCCTCCTTCTCGTAGATGTTTGTCTACTAAAAGGAGGTCTTGTTTCACCATTTTGTCATGAACATGTGATGAGGCTTATGATGTTTAGGGAACCTAACTATGTGTGCAAAATTACCACTTGACTACTTATATAGTTCATTCATGGTTATGGACTTAGGGCATGCTTGGCATATATTAAGATATAACGTATGAGTTCTTAACTACTAACTATATAACAACCACTGCAGCATAAATAACACATGAGATATGTCAATATATAATCCATAACAATAATCATTTTTTTGCTTAATCTTATAATTTGATTTAATTTCATTTAATATTACAACTATACATCATTTAATATTCCTCACATAGACATTCCTTTCATAGTCCTTAATCTTTTGTAATCATACACATTATAGGGTAACATGTAGTTGCTAACATTATCCTTCCTAAAATTTCCACACCATCAAGTGTCTATACCATTTAATCTTATCAAAAGGAGACTCCACGTGACTATCACTAACCCCATTCTCAAGTATTTACATGCTCGTTGGGGTTATGTAGGTCATTTACATATCAATTTTCATCTCATGTTCTATCTACAATGCAAATTTTAGGCATTTTCATCAATCATTATCAGCTTATAGGGTAAATTTTGGATTTTGTATGCGAACAAGAACATTAGTTGTTCAATCATAAGAATACCCTATTTGTAGGTATCCTTTAGTACAAAGACAAGTAAGTAATTCATAAAGAACAATTACTTAAGATCTTTGTATAATTTTTATATTGGATCATACATGTCATTGTGTAATATACATGAAACACCATTTACAATAAAAAGATTAGGGTTTCACTGCACTAGTAAAGCAACATAAGTGATCAATTGTGATTCAATTGTGAAGAAGTATATATGCATATGAATATTCATTTTAACTTCTTTCGTGTAACATATGTTGAGGGATCGCATCATTCCCATGCTTCATCTAATTTCCCATTCATATTGCAAATTTTATGCAATTTCCATCATTTATATCATTTGAAAGAAATTTTAGTGATAATCATGTAATCAAGATAAGCAGAGAAATATTTAGTAGGTCGTTATCATTTCACATGTATATATATCCATTAATGAAAACATAATTCATAATAAAAACAATATATAAAGGTTCTCTTTTAGTTTTTTTATTATGCTTAGAATTGCCAGTTTGCATGAATTAGGGTATAAAAAAGTGAGTGTGTGCTCAAATGCTTCTATATTGTGATTATATACTCACCTTATTGTATATATCATGGAGAAAAATCATCCATCTCTCATAGCATTCAACAGAGGCTCCACAATCCATCAATATGTTTGTAGATTTCACTTCTAGTGACAACACCTGCCTAAAGAAAAATATAAAAAAAGAAATGAAATAATTTTATGAATCATTTGAGTGTGAACAACCTAGGGGTAAATGAGAGGAGAAAGATAAGAAAAGATATGAGAACTTATAACTTACATGTAATAACATCTTTATTCAATTTTAAGGATGACCCTGCCTTGAATCTCCAAAAAACAAGAACCTCACCATAAGCCTTCTCTCTAGGGGAGATTTTGTGGGAAATAAGGATATCAAAGAAGAATAGAGTATAAGTTGTCTAGAATGGAAGCAATCAAAGTAAAGGCATACATATACTTCTAATTTTGTTTAGCCTTAGATGGTTATCTTTTATTTTGATAGAAACACAACTCTACCAACTTTTTGGGTAGGATATCTTGACTTCAAAGGTCTATGGGGGAAATTCAATTAAATCTAGGGTTCAAAGAAGGGAAGTTCGGATGGAGCCTCATAAGTCAGGCCAAATTATGGACCCAATTTTTGGGACATCTAGCCAAGATATTGACTCAACTTGTAGGAAATATGGTCAACTTGTCAAAAGCCTAGCTGACTTATGGACCCCTCATGTTTTTATTGCATATGGATCACCGTTGGCCACTTCCATCCCAAAGGTCAGTATGCCGTTGGAAAAAATCAATCGACTTATGTTTGATACTATACAAAGTTAAACAAAGACCTCTGATACATCATCTAATGATTCCTAGGCCCTAATTTGATTCTCAATTTACATGTTCTCTTACCAAACATGTAAATTACCATATTTACCATCTTGAATAAAATTTAGGAGTAATTCATACATTCATTCTTTTATTATTGTCACATAAACTCTGTAATGACCACATTTGTGCTTAATTGGTAAACTAGGGTTGACCTGAATGACTACATGCTTGATTAGATTGAACATCGTTTAGACTTGATTAATGATAGTAGATCAATTGTGATGTTTCAAACCTAATAAGAAACTTTAACTATGATTTTAGTTTGAAGAATTAGGGTTTGAGACACGTAAACCCTAATCGGCAAAAATTAGGGTTTTGGTAGTACATGGATATGGAATTTGATCAAGATATCTGTGTGGTAAATGATTTTTCATATTTTCTACAAATTTTTTATTTAATTGAATTTTCGGTATGATATGGATAACTCAATCATGCATATTGGAGAAAAATTTCAGAATATGTGAGTGTTCTTTGAATGTGGTTCTTGGTCGAACTATACTTCGACCAAAATGTTGACAAAGTGCTTTTTAGTAGTGTAGTGTTTTATTTTTATTTATTTATTGGTAACCACAAATGATATAAAATTTTAAATATAGATCTGAAAATAAATAATAAACAACATGTAAAATTTTCATAATTTTTGGATGTGTTTAGACCTCATCAATAGATGAATTACAGTAATATATTTATGACAGAAAATTCAGCTAAAATAAGAGAAAGTATAGTGATGGGTCAATGTGCAATTGACCCAAGCAGCTCAATTGCTCTATATGGTCAACCTAACACACAAGGAGCTCTCATAATTCGTGATTCAATCTAGAGAAATGAAATCCTAGAGAGAGAGGGAGAGTTAGGGTTTGAGAGGAGAAAGTGATGGAGATGCTGACCTAGGGTTTTGCGGTCTGAGGAATGATGAAATCATGTAAGTTTAGCTTCTTTACATAGACTTTAATGGTGAATCTTCTCTCACATATCAAGATTCCATCCCTCCTCTGATTTGATCTGAAATGGTGTCAAAACTTCCCCTTTTCTCACTCTTTCTTCATAATCCCTCATTTTTAGGGTTTCCGAGTTGAAAGGAAGAAGAATCAGGTGAATTGCTAGGGATTTGATATGAGATCGAGATTTTTAGGGATGAGATGTGTTTTTAAGGTGTTTTCACACCTTAGGGTGAGTGGGAACTTACTTTAAATAGTATATTGCACAAAAATTAGTTAAATCATCCATAATCTTTAATTGCTTAGCATGCGACTACAAACCCTGAATTGTGTGTTTGATCTAAGTTGTTGCAAAATGATATGAAATGGATTCTTCCTCTATTTGGATGAATTTCAGATGCTAAAATAATATCAGAAATGTATACAATATATCCTAATGAGAATTCCCTAAGTATTCGTAGAGGTTATAAGAGTAAACTAAAATATAAGGAATTTGTCTATGTCTGAAATTGTTGTATAATTAAATAGAGAAATTTGTTTATCTGGATCCCCTTGGTTATGAATGATTGTTTACCTGAGTTCATAGTACATATATGTCAGATATTATCTTGGATTTCATTTAAGGTGAATAGTGTTTTTTTGATATCTCAGTAAAGAGGGGAAAACCCTAGATGCGAGGAAAGTTGGATATTTGCGAATAGATATCGTGAAATCCATTTGAACGTATTTTCTTAACATGATAGACTTTATTTATTCAATTTTATTATTGATTCATGTTATCTCAGTGAATGGCATGGAAACCCAAATTTAGCTCAATTCCAAGGTTTCATACATATATTGATTTTATATGATTTGTTGATAGTAGTCTTTATTCAGTGAATGTTTATGTCGCATGAAATCCTTATGAGAGCCATGCAATAAGTTAATGAGGTAAATGAAACCCCAAGGATAGGATGTTCAATGCATCAAGTATTTTGATATCAATGTTCTCAGTATGAGATGTGGTGATGCACAACTCAAGATTTGGGTTGAGGTGCATGTTTTCCAAGAAAGTACAAATAATTTACAAATGCAAATGAGGATTACTCGTATGTCAAGTAATTAACTCTTATCAGTGTATTAAGAAGTTCAATTGCATGATTCTAGTATATAAAGTATCAAGTGGACATGTATTCTATTATTTAAGAATTTTAGTCTGCCTACATGTATAAAATGTTGATTTCTCAGTATATTATAGTGTTTTGAGTATATACATGTTGTGTTATAAACTTCAAATAAGTAGACGCGACATCATAGAGATACTAGAGTCAAATATAATTAAGAGAAAGGTACAATGTAAAAAGAGCTTTCTAGGAATAATAAAATAATAGACTTAAGAGCCCTAAACACTGTAGAATCCCTATGAGAGGTTTGTGCCTTAGGGATGAAATGACCTAACCCTGGCAGTGTGTCCAGTATGCGGGGGTTGGAACGTACCAACAGGTGGTACGGGGGACAAAGCCCTAGTGGAAGTCTCCTTAAATTAAAGAATGTAGTGTCCAACATCAACCAGAGATCCTGGTGGCACTAGAGTACAGAAAAAGCCAATAGGTGGCTTGACTCTCTGCCTGTGTGATCAGGTTAGAGGAGGAGTCCAATATTTATGGCATAATAGATGTGTCGAGGCCAGAGAGCCATTTTCCCGTTGCAGACCAGAGAGTAGTCAGACTTAGCATTCCCATGTGTGTCCGCTAAATCTTGTACGGTGAGATCGTAGTTCTCTACGAGTCTTCATATGTATAGTACACTGCATATGATCAGGGCATAAGCTAAAATATGATAATATAAGTTTTAAAGAGTTTCTTATAAGTAAGAAAGGCTAAGAAAGATTCAAGTACAGTTTTTCAGCAATTATTATTTGTATGTTTGTAAATTATTAGTTCTCTTTAAAATTAATCAAGCATGATCATATATTGATTTGCTCTTGTTGGTATCTAGAGTATCCTGTCATATTTATGATTGTAAATGATCAATCTCTTTAAAGCTTACTGCTGCTATAATTGATATCAGTTGCTCAAAAGTATATATGTAATTATATTAGTGCTTTAGACTGTTTCTTTGAAGTACTCATTCACTGAGATAGTAGGCTCACCCCTCTACTCATAATTTTTAGGGAAACCACGTGGACTTGAAGAAGGTCATTGCATCAGAGTAGATCTCCCACAAGAGTTAAGTTTGAGTATAGTTAAGTTCAGTCGGTCCTTGTCACTCTAGGTCCTTGTATAGATGTGAGAGAGTTATAAATGATGTTTGTATCTTCATTTCCTTAATAAGAGAGAATGCAGTTGATTATCATGTCGTATGTACATGGAAGTGTGAGAAACAAAATGAATGTATGGATGTGTATCATTAATGTTGAGATCATATTAGAGTAATCAAGGTTTAATTCTCTTGTAAAGTTTGTTTATGTGATTCAATGCGAGAAAACAAAGAGTTTGAAAAAGAAGAAAAAGTTAAGGGTGATCTTTGTATTACGATAAACCCTCAATTTTATGCCCTAATCTCATGATTAATGGTAATTGTGAGATCAGGGTGTAACAACTTGGTGTCAGAGCTTAGGATGAGTTGTCAGGGACCATTAAGTTAGTAAGTTAGAGTCATAAGTGTGGCAGATAGGAGATGTTATGATGTTAGCTCTGGGGATTTGAGTATTTGGATATCCTGGCCCGATATCTGAGTACTTGGATCAACCAGTATCAAGCTATTGTGTCTATTTTTTCATGTATACCCTGGCCAGGTATACAGTGGAATGATGGTCTAGAGAGGAACCCTAGAAATATTAGGGTTAGAAACAAGATAAGTAACATGAATTAAGAGCATAAATATAAACTGAGATAGAACTTTCATTTCATATTGTTGTTTTATTGGAGATGAATAGAAAATCTCTTATATGTTTGAATTCATATATTCAGTATTTTGAAATATATATGGGTCTTTAAGATTTGTTGTACACTATACAGTTGTAGCATTTTTTTGATTACATTCTTTGTATCAAGTAGACTAGAAATGATCTTTGAATGAGCTTTCCTAAGTGGATAAGTTTTCTTCCACACATTTGAGATGAATAGGAGTTGAGTAATCCTAAGTAGCTCTTGGCTTCAGGACTGCATGTTCGGCCTGGTCTGGATGGAAGGATGCATTACTGGGATCTAATGACTCCTATTAGTAACATAATAAGAGTAAATTCTGGATAGATTAGATCCAAATTCTAGTATGAATGTATATACTCTAAGATATTGAAGTATAAGGGAAAGACTGGGATAATTAAGAATCTGTTGGAACTGATATCAGAGATCCAACTTTGGGGCCTCATATGAGAAACCCTTAACTAGGAATAAAGGAACATGACATAAGGTTCAGATTAAGTTTAATTATTCGTATTATATGAACTCTAAATATAAAATATGGAAAAGATATGAGAAAAGTATGTAAGGGGCCAAGATTGTAAGAATCAATCATGAGGAATGGATTATATAACCGAGTACAATGTTTTTATGAACTCCAAAGTAAAGGGAAAATAGAAGAAAAGAGATAAGTATACGCACATAGAAGTGAAGAGTCTTCAGAAGAGTTAAAGTGAAGAGAACTAGATGAGCATGTAAATCATAAAACTAGGATAAGAAACTTAGTTGAAACAAAGAGAAATGTTGGAAATAATGAGATTGATTAAGGAATGAGGTTTATGATATAATTGAGAGCATGGAATGCATACCTTTATTAATAAGTTTAATACATTCATCCTTATTGCCTTTGGATTCTAAGTCTCTATAGAACAACAAACTAGTTTCTAAAAGAAGAACAAAAGTGTAGCTAAATAAATGAATAAGTTATACAAAGGTAGACTATATTCAGGAAGGAAAAAACTTGATTGAAAGAGAAACTATGTTTCACCCATGCATGAGCCGTTTGATTTAAAATGAAGGATATGTAATGTATTAAACATGAGGTGATACTAGTAGAGAGATTATTGATTTAGAATTTCAACTTCACATTAGTAGAAGGGTAAAAGGAAATATATGCAACATGGTATACATGATCATACACATAAAAGAAGCAACATGATCATAAGAGAAAACTAGAAGTTAAAGATGACATGTGGAATAGTAGTATATGGTAAGGGGATTATGGAAAGTAAAGAAGGGTTTGAAACATAATGGAGTAATATAGATTATAAAAGAAAGAGGTTGCGAGATTCAAGAAAGTGCTAATTAGTCAAGTATCCTTGTTGATAATTAATTAAACCTACATATGAGAAGTGTATTATTAAATGTTTGAATATAAGAATTCTAAGTCTCAAAATCATCTTCTCTTTCATATCTTCCTTAATGAGAGCAATGTGGGAATGAAGTGATAAGAAAATGAATCATATATGATGCATAACCACCATGGTAGAGACATCTAGTGAATGTAATAATGACACACAATATGATGATGAAACCCTAGCAGGGTAATTGAGAATGTAATCTATCTGAATAGGTCAAGTAAGAGAAAGAAAATTAAATCGATAAGATAAAGAAGACTTTAGTAAAACTTGTGAGATCCAAAGTTTGAATTTCAAATTAAGGGAGCAAAGTCACATCACAATAACGTCATGCTACTGATAAGGACCAAACCCTAGAATGTTTAGAGTTGTAGTAGTTCAAGGGATGTCACTAGTGATTTGACCTTGAATACTAGCATCTCTATAAAATAGGATCATGAGATTTGCACTATGAGAAGTAAACTAGCACTGCTAGTGATCCAGGGTTTAAAGATAGCTAATCTGAAAGGTAGATAAACAATATGGAAATGATTCAGAGTAAAGAGTAAGATATAAATTTGAAATGTAACAAGTGTGTTTTGAACAAAAGGAGAAATACAATATGAGTGAAGTGCGATATGAGATAAATTCTTGCAGTGATAGCAAGAATGATGAATAATCTATTTGTACCTTGTATGTTTCAATTTTAGGAATGTTTAATCTACATGATTAAAATGAGAAAGATAAGTAACAAAAAGTAAGTAGTAGTGAATGAGGAGAGAGATAAGAGAAAACAATGGCTTTTAGTAATATATGAATTTGTTTTTAGAAGTATAATTTATTGAAGGTATATTAAGGGATGTAAATTGGTTCTACGTATGATTTCAATGTACATGTGCTAGCAATATGTTAATTAAAGGTGTCTGATAGTTGTAGTCATTCATACCAGTAATCCATCTTAGTATTGTACAATTATAGTATGGTGATATGGGTTGAATAATGATGGAACAAATGAAGGGTTACCCTGAATAGGGTAGTCTTACCTATTCACTCATATGAATAGAAGGGATGATAACCATATTGTATTGATATGTAACCCTAATGAGGTATAGCTTGTTATACCTAGCTTTAATATAATTAAGTTATGGTAATTGGGTATGAATAGTCCTTGAATGACTAATACAATCATGGAGTACTTTGTTACTGTTGTTGAAACCCTAGTATGCTATAACCCGATGGTTACACCTTGAATTATGTGTGGGTTCATACTTGAGAATAATATGGAATGTGATGGTAATGCTTCACCTTATGCATCCATGATGCAATGGGGATGCCGTGAGTAGTATTGTACAATTTCTGTTGAATCTAGTCTTCCAACTCAAGACTATTTTGCTATTTGAGTAGCATAATAGTAAAATTCAAAAGAAAATGGTGAACTCTTGTCGACGATTTACTATGCGCAGAAATGCAAGTGAACGCGTTGAAGTAGTACATGCCTGTGTGAGGCCCGAGTCGAACTCAGGGATACACGAAATCGTCGGGGACTCCTACTAACTACTCGCGATCAGTTAAGCCGATTAAATAGTTGAGAGTTGTTGTTAAAATTAAAAGAAAATAAAAATAAAACAAAACAATCAATCGATTAAATGTTGGTTTAATCAATTCAAAGAAGATCTCTAGGGTTGCGGTTTCACCGTAGGTTTTCATTGTATTAAATCCTATATAGCTACTCAATTTTATCTCTCTATCCGGGTAGTGGCCTGAAATCAGAATTGCCCACTGTCGTGGTACAATTGACTACCTATGTCTAGGTCGGTTCCACCGTCATAGTAACCTATACCCTAAACTAGGTGCATTAGGAACGACCTCTCAGTATCCACCATTAATCTTACACCACCTTGTTCAAGGGATTTGTCAATTAATGTAAATTTCGTCTCTTTTCAACCGTTAATTCTTCTTTCAAAGCAATTAAGGGCATTAGGTTATTATTATGGTGATCAAGCATAACAATATATTGGAGAAAACAAAATTATACCACAGATTTAAGAGATAAGATATGAATTACTATTATAAAATCATCATACAATGAATCCCCGGGCTACTCCCGGTCCTAAAGACAAAGGGGGTTAGCCCCGCATGTTCATCTCAGAGTACAATGTGGAGAAGAAAAAGGAAACATGAAGGAAAACGTGATTGAGTGATTAAACCCCTGAACGGAGAAGGTCCAATTGATCCTTGGCGTGGAATTTGCGTTCTCCTGCCTTTCGGTGGTGGAATTCATCTTCTTCAGCGTCCGGATTGGCTGGGGCATTCTCTCTTGCTCCGTTCTTCTCTCCTTGCTCTCCGGGATGTGTGCAACAACTGATGATGTCCTCCCCTAGTCAAGGGCGCCGTCATTAGGTATATCTCCCGAATTAGGTCACCAATTAACCACGGCCGTCCGTTTAAGATTAATCTGAAACAAACTCATATCTGACGGTGTCGATACCATCGATGCGGGTCGATGGTATCGACCTAGCATGATAGCGGCAATCCTTCTTTTCTTTCATATGTGCGCCTGATGTCATCTCGATACCATCGACGCGGGTAGATGGTATCGACGAACCTGTAGCGGCAGTTTTGTTGTTTTGTGTCGCTGTAGCTCCACCAGTCGATAGTATCGACACACTTCTCGCCAGCAACCTGATGGTATCTCGATACCATCGACATCCCTGTCGATAGTATCAACTTTCTTCTGGTCCTTGCGGCTGGCAACCTGTGGTCGCGTCGATGGTATCGACGGCAGCAGATACTTGTTTTTCCTGAAATTAACACATGGAACCACATAAATCCACACAAAATATATTCTTTCGATAATTAATACTCAAAATGCTTAAATAAAGGGAATTTGACATAAAGAAGTAGCATAGACCAAAATGAATGAATTATGCAACATTAACCATGAAAATGACTAATAAATGCATAAAACACCTATCAAACAAGTCTATAAAGGCGACTCAAAATCATCGCATCAAACTCCCCTAAGCTTGAACATTGCTCGCCCTCGAGCAACTAAACCTTAGAATAGAATTGCCAGAGTCAACTAAAGAACAAAGCATCACAACAGACATCCCACATGACTCCCACCGGACATTCGCATACCGGCCCTCACTAACCACAGAATGGTAATTACCCTAAAGGTGACAGTAATCATCCATAAAAGATATTAACCTCAAACTGATGAACACTATCACATAAGGCAGTTAACATAATAAAATTCGCCGGCCCAGACTTAGTGCATCTTGTGATCTTCTAAACTACGTTGCTCGCCCTAGCTACCATCTACATGGAAGCAGTTCTCCTGATATTCACTAGTGAGGAGAAATTCACGGTGGCCTACCAATCCGAGCAACGGGTGGATGAAATAGGTGGCTCATGGAAGAAGTGGAAGCATTATACGATTTTAACATGCATACAACAAAAATGCCCTAAATGATGCAAATGCACATGAAAAATGCCCTAATGCCTAAGATTAGGTGGAATGATGCATGCACTAACCATCCGTCTCAAAATGAGATGGATATCTAATTAAACTACATCATGTACTCACTTATCTTGAAATACAAGTGAGATTATGTTCCTTTCTCCTTCTTATTCTTGTTGCTTCTGAATAACTTTTTTTTTAAATTTCAGATTTTTTTCCTTTTTTTATTACAAACCCTTATATCCATGATTGACAATGAATACTTATTGGGCTTATATTTTCTGCATAGCTCGAATATTTGCACTATTTGGAAGGTATGGAACAAATTAACTCACCATTAAAGTTATGAATGCAACTACATGACATGCACCTAAGGGTAATGTGCATGTATACCTATTCTAATTTTTTTTCTTATTTTTCATGCAAACATATGAAGGTTGCTGCAATGCAAGTCCTATCTACATGCCATGCAATCAAAAAGGTTAAAACCATACTTTACTTCCAAATCTTGGGTGGATTGTGAAAATAATGAGGTGGACAGATCACAAGACTAGTTGACTGAACCTTAGAAAAATATTATGTGTCCCTCCTTACTGACCTGTGTAGTAGCTAAGAGGTTTTTCCTCTCTTACTTCAAATTAAAGTCTCACTATCATTTGGTCAGTTTAGGCTCAAACAACCAATTCCGTCCACTTTCATGAATCATTAGGAATATACAGTTGTGATTTTCTGTTTAAAAGTTGACAAAACCAATCATTTTCGAAGTTACGTGATCAAGGTTAAGCAACACTCAAGCTTGTGAACACTCAAAAAATTTTAGTTTCCCTCAATTCCCCATGCACATGCAACTGAGATGACTCAACATTAAAGACATCTACGATTACACTAGATAGAATGTGGATCCTAAAACAAACTAAGATTGCAGAAAACAAATGACAGGAAACAAAAGCAATAAAACTAAAAATAGAGAAAATGAAAGATAGAACTGTTCCAATACCCCCCCCCTAAGCTTGAATTCGACTATGGCCTCATAGTCAAAAACAATCTTAAAGGTTGGAACAGAGATACCGCTTTTACCCTTCAGGTGGAGGCGAGGACTGCGGAGCCGTAGGGTCCCAGGACAGATACTCCCCCTGGAAGCTTGGATCAAATTGGGCCCTAGGTGGAGGTTGTGGATAGCCTCCAAAGTAATTTTGGCTCCAATAGTGGTCGTAGAAGGGCTGTTGTTGCATCTCCATCCGTTGCAACCGATCATGAATTTGTTGTTGGTTGTCAAGGAGAAGACACTCATTCTCAAACATTGCCCGTTGATTGTCTGGTAGCCGGTGTGTAGTGTCTTGAATACTGACATACATCGTCATGTGATGCTGCTGCATTTGCTGTATCTCCTGCAGCATAGTATACATACCCTGCATAGAATAGGCTTCCTCGCTTGGCTGCGAGGGCGGTGGTGGCGGCGGCGTAGGATGTGATGATGAAGATGCACCTGGATGCATCCGAGGATGCTTCCGTGGTGCCACTCGTGCTCGAAGAGGTGTAAATGCCTCCTCTTCCTCCTCAACCTCGTCGTCATTTCCGTCGTCGCTGCCTTCTTCATCGGAGTCGACGATGGCTATGATTGGCTATCGGAAGTGTTGCGCCCCTTCGATGTTGAAGACCGGATCGGGTAGCGAGCATTCCTGGTAGGCGTGGTTGACGTGGCAGTGCGCATACACCAAACCATCTTGAAGAAGAATGAGATTGGACCGGTGCAAATGTTGTAAGTTCACCTTGCTCCTGTTGGATAGAGGAGTGAGCTGTTGGAAATTCAAACCGAGGTATGAAGCCAGCTTGGTGATGAGCCCGCCGAAGTGAATCGGTGCTTTCCTCGTACTCCTCTTCACCGCCAAAACTCTCTACAGAAAGAAGGCACCCCAATTGCATTCTTGACGCTTCAGGAGCTTATACAAAAAGAATAAGTCTGTCTCCTGAAACTTGCTGAGGGCCAAATCACCCCGAGCAAACAATGTCGAACTGAGCATCCAGTGCAGAATCAAGACGAAAGGGTGCTCAAAATCAGCTACCGCAGCATTATGGTAGCTTACTGACTTCCCCGGCGGCACCGTAACTAGCTCGGCGAAGATGGCTTTGTAGTCGGTGCAGTTGTCCGGGCGTCGGTAGTCGGACCGCGAGTGGTTCCAGTTGAAGATCGCGTTGAACTATCAGAGTGTAAGGGTGTAGTCGTTGTTGTATAATCGGAATGACATCCGACCCTTAATCCACTCGCGGTCGGTGGCTATGACGTCGTTGGGCACGACGCAGACGTCCAGTGACGCCATGAACTCAGCCACCAATTCCTTGTACGTAGGCCACTCGCCGAAGAACGGTTGGCCATCAGCATGATACTCCAACTCATCAGGCCGTCTTTCCGTGTGTCGGGCCTGTCCTTTCAACACGTAGGCAAGGTTCGCTTCAAACCTGAGGTTGCGGATGGTGTCCTGTTCAACATAACGGGTCGGCTCAATCTTCCTCTTCATAATCTCTTTGTATATCTTCTTCACCTCCGCGGATGGATGAATTAGCCGCGGGCGTGCAACTGATGCAGTCGGAGGTGGCATGAACTCGGGGATGTCCATCGGATTCGTGCATGAAGAAGACGCACCAACTACGTGCACCATGATTGCGAGAGAAGGAGGAATTGAAAGGGAGCTCGGTGAAGATCGGAGAAGCGAATATCCGCTCGATGAAGAACTAGCTCGGTGTTGCTCGTCGTCGGGCTTGGACAGCTCTGGAACACGCTCGGCACAAGTGGAGGAAGATTGCACTGAAGGTGTGATGTCATCTGACGCAACTCCTCCTCATATATAGTCGTGTCCGGCGCTACTGTCCGCCCATTGATACCATCGACGCGAGTCGATGGTATCGATTCAGGTAGCACGATCCGTACCTCCGCGAGTATCGACGGTTGTCGATGGCTGGATCTACGGGGCCCCAATTGCTGACGTGTCGATACTATCGACATGGGTCGATAGTATCGACCCATCCCCCGGATCGACTTCTTGGCTGCTGCGATTGCCGTTGATCTTCCCTCGCGGATCGTTGATGTGGCGCGTCGATACCATCGACGCGGGTCGATAGTATCGACCCTCTGATTAGGTCAAACCCTTACGAGGCCTGGCCGCCACCTTCTTTGCATGAATGTGTCGATACCATCGACACGCCCGTCGATGGTATCGACTTTCCTGAGACGATTTGTTCTGAAAATCCTCAGAGATCTCGATAGTATCGACACCAATGTCGATACCATCGACTGCTTCATGCGATCTGCCTGTTGGTAAGTCGATACCATCGACGAGGCTGTCGATGGTATCGACACAGTGCGATTCTTGTAGCCGCCAACCTATACCATGGTCGATACCATCGACACAAGGGTCGATGGTATCAACTCTACCTCAGCCCTACACATGTAACAAACGACCACAGTATCTTTTTTACACTACAAACTAAGTGAAAACAAATTAAACTACGAATGTAAATGAACTAAACTAAGGTACCAATGGTTGGGTTGCCTCCCAACAAGCTCCCTTATTTAACGTCTTAGGCTAGATGACTTGAAGCTTGTCATCCACTCGGTAATGTGGAGAAAGTGCTCAAAGGATCATGCGGTAGCTTGAACTCCACCCGATCTTGACCAATCCCCAACGTCAGCGTACCTCTCCCAATTGCAGTTACTACATCGACCGTTGCTTGAAACGGCCTACCTAGTAGCATCTCACAACTTTGAAGCTGCGGCATATCCATGATGACGAAATCTACAGGAAAAATGAACTTGTCTACTTTGATGAGTACATCCTCGCAAACTCCGTATGGCCATACTATGGATCCATCAGCCAATTCAATGGTTGTCGCTTACTTCCTCATGTCCTTTAACCCCAGCCTTTTAAATGTGGACAGCGGCATGAGATTTATGCTCGCGCCCGAATCACATTGAGCTCGTGGAAAGTGTCTATCACCTATCGAGCATGGAATATAAAAACTCCATGGATCTTTCTTCTTCTATGGTAAACTCCCATGGATGATTGAGCTCACCATTTCATTCATCCGGCATACATCCGTGTCCTTAATCCGCCTCTTCTTATTGATGATTTCTTTGATAAACCTCCCATAGGCGGGAATCTTCTCAATCATCTCCACTAATGGAATGTTGATATGAAGTTTTCTGAACATCTCCAAGAATTTCCTATAATGTCGGTGCTCTTTCTTCGGCTTAGAGTTGTCCAGACTTGACACAACTGCCGCATTAACATGCTTATGAGGTGGCACATATGAGCTTTTCGGGGCCAGCTCCCCTAAGCTTGCTTCAATGACTCCCTCTGGCATGGACTTTGTCAGAACATCATCAACAAGTATAACTTGTTGTGGCTCCTCTCTCGCAATAGATGTATCCGCACCTTGATAGACGACCTTCACTTGCTCTTCTTGCCTAGGCGGGGACGCAACCATCATGGGCTCTTGGCGGGATTTCCTGAAAGGAGTGTATCCGCCTGGCAGTCCATAATGACTGTGAGGATACAGTAATGCTGGTGTAACCTCCGTATCAAACATCAATTTGCTTTGATCCTTTATCTCTACCACCTGGGGTTCTTCCTCATTGATCACAGCCATGTATTTAACTTGATGATGTGCTTGGACCACATCTGCATTCCTGGCCTGTCTCTACTGATTGGCGTGCTTGATGGCCGCCACTTCATTCGAGATCTGGGTCATGGTGGTTTCTAACGCCCGCATTTGTGCTCCATGGCTTTGCAGCGTCTGCCCAAATTTGGTCAAGATGTCACCCTGAGACTGCAGTTGTTTACCAAACATAGTCATCATTTCCTAATTCTGCTGCACCATTTGACTAAGCAATTCGGTGCTCTTATCGTCAGCCCTTGGTTGTGGCTTTGCCTCCGGATCTTGTAGGAAGTTATTAGGATCCTTCCATGAGAACTTTTTGTCTTTTCTCTATGAATAGTCATTATTTCTGTAGCCCTGTTGTTGCATGAATTTTACTTGGGCTTCCTCATCCTCGGATGCATCTTCCTTAGCTAGCAATTTCTTGGCTAAAAGATCTAACTTGTCATTCATCTCTTTTATTACTTTAGATTCACCTACCACTCGAACCTGTTCCACAGTGCCTCTTTCACCCCATGATTGTTTGTTAGCCATATTCTTAAGGATCTCCCAACATCTAGTGTCCGTGTTATTCAGGAAGAATCCAGAACTGGGGGAATCGAGGTTACTTCTATCATGCTCGGAGAGAGCAAAATAGAAGATCTTTACTTGTGTCTCCTTATCAAGCCCGTGATGCGGGCATCACCTGAGCATGATTTGAAATCTCTCCCAGGTCTCAGAATATGTCTCTCTTACTTGTTGGGTGAAGTTGTGGATCTTTCTGATCATATCATTGGTCTTCTCGGGCAGAAAGAACCTCTCGAAAAAGACCTCCACCGTGTGGTCCCAAGACTCCACATATTCATCGTCCAAGTTATGTAGCCATTCGCGTGCAATTCCCGCTAGAGAACTCGGGAAGAGCTTCAAGTAGAGCACATCTTGTGAAAATCTGTCGATTTTTATCATATCACAATTCTCCACAAATTGACTTATGTGCACGACAGGGTCTTCATTTTTGAGCCCATGGAAAGCATTTGACTTCATCAAGTTGATTAAAGCCGGATCAATCTTGTATGTCAGAATATTCACCGCTTGCTTCTTGATCGGCCCCTTGGAAGCGGATGAGGAAGATGCCTTGATCTTCTCCCATATTGTCTGTGGCTCGTCCATCTTTTCTTGTTCGGGTTCAGAAAGTATATCCTCTAGATGGTCTTGATTATACCCACCTTCATCTTCCGGTCCCGACAGTGGAACCTCTGGTGCGTGCCTCGTGTAGTCTGTACTACGTGTTTGCACCATGCACAATACCTACAAATAGAGAAATTTAATTTCAGTACAGTGCTTGACGATTGCAAATATTTAGAAAATATATTATTATTTTTTTGGAATGAAAAAAATGTGGCCTAGAGTGGCCGCTCACAACACTCGAAGTGCCGACTAATTGCCGTATCCCCGGTAACGGCGCCAAAAACTTGACGCAATTTTACCGTGCGCAGAAACGCAAGTGAACGCGTCGAAGTAGTATAGGCCTTTATGAGGCCCGAGTCGAACTCAGGGATACGTGAAATCGTCGGGGACTCCTACTAACTACTCGCAATCAGCTAAGCCGATTAAATAGTTGAGAGTTGTTGTTAAAATTAAAATAAAATAAAAATAAAACAAAACAATCAATCGATTAAATGTTGGTTTAATCAATTCAAAGAAGATCTTTAGGGTTGCGGTTTCACCGCGGGTTTTCATTGTATTAAATCCTATATAGCTACTCAATTTTATCTCTCTATCTGGGTAGTAGCCTAAAATAAGAATTGCCCACTGTCGTGGTACAATTCACTACCTATGTCTAGGTCGGTTCCACCGTCGTAGTAACCTATACCCTAAACTAGGTTGATTAGGAACAACCTCTCGGTATCCACCATTAATCTTACACCACCTTGTTCAAGGGATTTGTCAATTAATGTAAATTCCGTCTCTTTTCAACCGTTAATTCTTCTTTCAAAGCAATTAAGGGCATTAGGTTATTATTATGGTGATCAAGCATAATAATATATTGGAGAAAACGAAATTATACCACGGGTTTAAGAGATAAGATATGAATTACTATTATAAAATCATCATACAATGAATTCCCGGGCTACTCCCGGTCCTAAAGACAAAGGGGGTTAGCCCCGCATGTTCATCTCAGAGTACAATGTGGAGAAGAAAAAGGGAAACATGAAGGAAAACGTGATTGAGTGATTAAACCCCTGAACGGAGAAGGTACAATCGATCCTTGGCGTGGAATCCACGTTCTCCCGCCTTTCGGTGGTGGAATTCAACTTCTTCAGCGTCCGGATTGGCTGAGGCGTGCTCTCTTGCTCCGTTCTTCTCTCCTTGCTCTCCGGGATGTGTGCAACAACTAATGACGTCCTCCCCCAGTCAAGGGCGCCGTCATTAGGTATATCTCCCGAATTAGGTCGCCAATTAACCACGGCCGTCCGATTAAGATTAATCTGAAACAAACTCATATCTGACGGTGTCAATACCATCGACGCGGGTCGATGGTATCGAACTAGCATGATAGCGGCAATCCTTCTTTTCTTTCGTCTGTGCGCCTGATGTCATCTCGATACCATCGACGCGGGTCGATGGTATCAACGAACCTGTAGCGACGGTTTTGTCATTTTGTGTCGCTGTAGCTCCACCAGTCGATAGTATCGACATCTTGGTCGATAGTATCGATGCACTTCTCGCCAGCAACCTGATGGTATCTCGATACCATCGACATCCCTGTCGATAGTATCGACTTTCTTCTGGTCCTTGCGGCTGGAAACCTGCGGTCGCGTCGATGGTATCGACCACCGTCGATGGTATCGACGGCAGTAGATACTTGTTTTCCCTGAAATTAACACATGGAACCACATAAATCCACACAAAATATATTCTTTCGATAATTAATACTCAAAATGCTTAAATAAAGGGAATTTGACATAAAGAAGTAGCATAGACCAAAATGAATGAATTATGCAACATTAACCATGAAAATGACTAATAAATGCATAAAACACCTATCAAACAAGTCTATAAAGGCGACTCAAAATCATCGCATCAACTCTCTTTTGTGACTTAGAGGTAATACATAACAATAGTACATATTGAGCCATATGAATTGAGATAGTTGGATCGAACACCTCAAGAGTATGGAAATATTGAAATGGTTATTTCTCTCTCTATCCTATGATTGATTGTGGCATAGAGAATTTGTTTGTTATCATCGAGAACTATTTCAAACATGTTGTGATTAGAAAAGAAATGAAGGACTTAATGTTGAAAACTACATTCAAGTATGAAATACAAGAATATAATGACAAGTAAGATTTCAGAAGCTTAAAATAAACTTTGAATATACTTTTTTTGCATATTTATGTTTCGGGGACGAAACTTTTTAAGGGGGTGAGAATTGTAATGACCACATTTGTGCTTAATTGGTAAATTAGGGTTTACCTGAATGACTACATGCTTGATTAGATTGAACATCATTTAGACTTGATTGTTGATAGTAGATCAAGTGTGATGTTTAAAACCTAAGAAGAAACTCTAACTATGATTTTAGTTTGAAGAATTAGGGTTTGAGAAACGTAAACCCTAATCAACAAAAAATAGGGTTTTGATAGTACATGAATATGGAATTTGATCAGGATAGGAGTGTGGTAAATAATTTTTCATATTTTATACAAATATTTTATTTAATTGAATTTTGGATATGATATGGATAACTCAATAATGCATATTGGAGAAAAAAATTAGAATATTTGAGTGTTCTTTGAATGTGGTTCTCGGTCAAACTATACTTCGACCAAAATGCAGATAGAGTGCTTTTTAGTAGTGTAGTGTTTTATTTTTAATTATTTATTGGTAACTCCAAATGATCTAAAATTTTAATTAGAGATCTGAAACAAAATCCTAAAGAACACTTAAAATTTTCATAATTTTTGGATGCGTTTAGACCTTATCAGTAGATGAATTATAGTAATATATTTATGACAGAAAATTCAGTTGAAATAAGAGAAAGTATAGTGAGGGGTCAATGTGCAATTGACCCAAGCAGCTCAATTTCTCTATATGGTCAACCTAACACACAAGGAGCTCTCATAATTCATGATTCAATCCAGAGAAGTAAAATCCTAGAGAGAGAGGGAGAGTTAGGGTTTGAGAGGAGAAAGTGATGGAGATGCTGATCTAGGGTTTTGTGGTCCAAGGAATGATGAAATCATGTAAGTTTAGCTTCTTTGCATAGACTTTAATGGTGAATCTTCTCTCACATGTCAAGTTTCTGTCCCTCCTCTGATTTGATCTAAAATGGTGTCAAAACTTCCCATTTTCTCACTCTTTCTTCATAATCCCTCATTTTTAGGGTTTCCGAGTTGAAAGGAAGAAGAATCGGGTGAATTGCTAGGGATTTGATATGAGATCGAGATTTTTGGGGATGAGATGCATTTTTAAGGTGTTTTCACACCTTAGGGCGAGGGAACTTCCTTTAAATAGTATATTACACGAAAATTGGTTAAATCATCCATAATCTTTAATTGCTTAGTATGCGACTACAAACCTTGAATTGTGTGTTTGATCTAAGTTGTTGCAAAATGATATGAAACATATTCTTCCTCTATTTAGATGAATTTCAGATGATAAAATTATATTACAAATGTATACAATACATCCTAATGAGAATTCCCTAAGTATTTGCAGAGGTTATAAGAGTAAACTGAAATATAGGGAATTTGTTTATGACGAAAATTGCTGTATAATTAAATAGAGAAATTTGTTTACCTGGATCCCCTTGGTTATGAATGATTGTTTATCTGAATTCATAGTACATATGTGTCAGATATTATCTTGGATTTCATTTAAGGTGAATAGTGTTTGTTTGATATCTCAGTAAAGAGGGGAAAACCCTAGATGCGAGGAAAGTTGGATATTTGCGAATAGATATCGTGAAATCCATTTGAACGGATTTTCTTGACATGATAGACTTCATTTATTCAATTTTATTATTGATGCATGTTATCTCATTGAATGGCATGGAAACCCAAATTTAGCTCAATTCCAAGGTTTCGTACATATATTGATTTTATATGATTTGTTGATAGTAGTCTTTATTCAGTGAATGTTTATGTCGCATTAAATCCTTATGAGAGCCATGTGATAAGTGAAGGAGGTAAATAAACCCTAAGGATAGGGTGTTCAATGAATCAAGTATTTTGATATCAATGTTCTCAGTATGAGATGTGGTGATGCACAACTCAAGATTTGGGTTGAGGGCACGTTTTCCAAGAAAGTACAAATAATTTACAGGTGCAAATGAGGATTACTCGTATGTCAAGTAATTAACTCTTATTAGTGTATTAAGAAGTTTAATTGTATGATTCTAGTGTATAAAGTATCAAGTGGACATGTATTCAGTTATTTAAGAATTTTAGTCTGCCTACAAGTATAAAATATTGATTTCTCAGTATATTACAGTGTTTTGAGTATATTGCTCTACTAAGTTTAGAATGATATACATGTTGTGTTATAAACTTCAAATAAGTAGATGCGAAACCATAGAGATACTAGAGTCAAGTACAAGTAAGAGAAAGGTACAATGTATAAAAATCTTTCTAGGAATAATAAAATAATAGACTTAAGAGCCCTGAACATTGTAAAATCCCTATGAGAGGTCTGCACCTTAGGGATGAAACGACCTAACCCTGGTGGTGCGTCCAGTATACGGGGGTCGGAACGTACCAACAGGTGGAAAGGGGGACGAAGCCCTAGTGGAAGTCTCCTTAAATTACAGAATGTAGTGTCCAACATCAACAAGAGATCCTAGTGGCACTAGAGTAAAAAAAAAGCCAATAGGTGGCTTGACTCTCCGCCTGTGTGCTCAGGTTAGAGGAGGAGTCCAGTTTCTATGACATAATAGATGTGTCGAGGCTAGAGAGCCATTTTCCTATTGCAGACCAGAGAGTAGTCAGACTTAGCATTCCCGGGTGTGTCTGCTAAGTCTTGTACGGTGAGATCGTAGTTCGCTACGAGTCTTCATATGTAGAGTACACTGTACATGATCAGGGCATAACCTAAAATATGATAATATAAGTTTTAAAGAGTTTCTTATAAGTAAGAAAGGCTAAGAAAGATTCGAGTACATTTTCCCAGCAATTATTCTTTATATGTTTCTGAATTATTAGTTCTCTTTGAAATTAATCAAGCATGCTCATATATTGATTTTCTCTTGTTGATATCTAGAGTATCCTGCCATAATTATGATTGTAAATGATCAATCTCTTTAAAGCTTACTGCTGCTATAATTGATATCAGTTGCTCAAAAGTATATTTGTAATTATATCAATACTTTAGACTGTTTCTTTGAAGTACTCATTCACTGAACGAGTAGGCTCACCCCTCTACTCACAATTTTTAGGGAAACCACGTGGACTTGAAGAAGGTCATTGCATCAGAGTAGATCTGCCGCAAGAGTTAAGTCTGAGTATAGTTAAGTTCAGTCGGTCCCTGTCACTCTAGGTCCTTGTATAGATGTGAGAGAGTTGTGAATGATGTTTGTATCTTCATTTCCTTAATAAGAGAGAATGCATTTGATTATCATGTCATATGTACATGGAAGTGTGAGAAACAAAATGAATGTATGGGTGTGTATCATTAATGTTGAGATCATATTAGAGTAATCAAGGTTTAATTCTCTTGTAAAGTTTGTTTATGTGATTCAATGCGAGAAAACAAAGAGTTTGCAAAAGAAGAAAAAGTTAAGGGTGATCTTTGTATTATGATAAATCTTCAATTTTATGCCCTAATCTCACGGTTAATGGTAATTGTGAGATCGGGGTGTAACAACTCAATGTTCTTAACTCCCATCAACCCTTCATTTAATATGTAAAAAAGTCAACTCAGTCTAGCATTTAGTATTACTTTAACATATATGGTCTAAGCAATATAAAACATACAAATTAGGGCTTCAGGGCATAATCACTTATTGACATAAGTTTCTACCAACTTACGGTTTCAACTTTAGTTCATTTAAACATATCCCGCTATATGAACTAGGGTTTCATATCATTATAGGAAGGAAATAGTTTATTTAATAATCATGGAGATTATACATGGTTAGATATAACTTGAGAATGAGTTATTAAGAACTCGATGGACGAATGCATCAGTGGCTGTTTTTTTCATCTCCTTGGTCGTTATTCATATATCTTTTCCCGGACATCATGGAAAAACTAGGGTGAGTAGTTCCTTTGTTGGGTGATATTTCTATTTGTTCCTCTTTTCATTTATCCTTTTGCTAGAATTGAGCTATAAAGAGGCTCTCTTGGAGTTTTCTTATGATCTTTTAATCATTGTTGACCTAGGAGAAGTGGTCTTGTATTGGATTTGACTTTTCTAGGTGAGTGGATAATTTTCTACCCACTAGTTTAATGTAGAAAAGGGGTGAGGGAAAGGAGATGCACTCTAATGACATTCTCGTGATCTTTTTTTGATGTTTTTATTGGTGGAGTACTCCATGTGTGCTTATATTTTGAAAGTTACATTAGAAATCATATTTAGTATCTTACAAGAACCCCCCTCTCATGCATGCTAATTCATTAATGAAGAATCTACTATGTTGCTGCCATGTGATATCTAGTTTAACACTAAAATTGTGCTCAACTCTCAAGTGAGATGAAATGATAATCTCACTTATTCTACATGTTCTAACTATATGGGATGGAATCCTAATTTTTAATTCTTCTTGAAGATCCTCTGCCATGAGTGTTTAAATGGTTAAGATCACTTAATCTAAAAAGTATTCTCTATGCTATTAACAAAAAATTTACCTAGCATGTGGGGGTCAACTATGATAAATGATGAATCTTGCTTAGTAAACTCTAAAGTGATAACAACTTATATATATGATATGAAAGTAATACAAAGAGTCAAGAACAGAGATAAGATGAAACATAAGACTGAGGAATAGGTGCATGGGCCGCATAATGCACATGCACGTATGCACGCATGTATCGCGTACCATACACGATACTATATACGCGCGCGTAAGAGGGGACGCTACACTTTCACTCGCAAAAGTCCCAGTTTTACTCGCTCCCTCGCTAAAGTCCCAGTTTAGCTCGGCGCTCCGCTCTTGCTCTTCCCCCCTACCTTCTCCGAAAGGAGAAGCTACCCACGTACACGTGAGTGTACGCTTAGGCATTGAGTTGAGTTGAACCCTTTCCGCTTAAAGTCGAAAAAGTTCAACGCAACGAACGCTTCCCCTTCGACCTTCCGTTGAAGTATAGGTTTCATTAAAATAGATATATAAAATCAAAATAGATCATTGATATATCAATTTTATTAAGATTAAGTCAAAATTATCATTTTGCATTTTTGTTATTAATTGGATATAATAAGGCTATTATTATTGGGATTCCCTTAAAACTGAAGAAAGTTCCCGACCCTGCACAAATATGATCCAGACGCATATATGATATATCATATATGTCATATATGTGTGGACATACACAAGAAGATGAAAACCTAAGATAAGAATGATTAACGAAGTGATACTTCAAGATTAAACAAATAAATATACCAAAATTCATGATGTAATACATGATGAACGATTAAAATGAATACATATACATGATTGATGAAATGTGAAATGAGATTGCTATGCGAAATAATTACACAAAGAACATCTTATTATGTCATATTCATAGGACAAAATGATGTAAGTAGATATTTATAAGGATTATAGAAATGGATGGCCTGAGATAGGTGCATCTCTTTGAGGTTATGACATGGATTTGAAACTCTAAAAGGGTGATGTGCCTTATGAAACTGACATTTCATGTAGATGGATACATGTTGTAGGGAGAGAGTGGTATAGTTGTGGCATAACTCTGATCAATTAGAGGAACTGAGTCAATCCTTGTATGTATAAATAAATCGTATGGGATGTTAAGCCTTTGCCATATCCCCTTTGAGTAGTTGGTCCTATGCCATGATTCATGCAAGGCTTGGGATGTCATATAGTGGTAATAACTCAAAAGATGTTTTGTCACATACCATGTTGATGATGAGATGGTTAAGGACGAGAGGTGAGATGATAAAATTGTTGACCTTACTATTATACATTGTCCATATTTTGATATGTCTCAACCACTCCATTTTTATGTATCTAATATGTCTATTTGAGATTGATTTTAGGTATTTGGTACATGAAAAGGATAAATTCAATCAAGTTTCAACTTGATCAAATACAAGCCAAAGTCAATGCAAATGCACTTTTGCAGAATATGCCCTAAATGACTTAGGAAATTTTTTGGAATCATTTGTATTGATGTTATGACTTGTAATTAAGATGAGAAAAAAAATCAAGAGTGCTTAATTCAAATGTTTAAGCACTTTAATGACATTTTCTAAAAAGCATCACATGCTATTTTGTTGGCAGAGTTTCCCTCAGAAACATAACTGACGCCTAAGATGGGTCCTAGCATATGTCCAAGTTCGGCGGAGTTCACCTCAGAATAAACTCAACTGACACATTATACATGCAAACTAATTTTAAGCCATTGGTCGAGTTTCATCCATGATAAACTCGACCAACAACTCAAAATTAGCTTGTTGCACGGTGCTATTGGCTGAGTTACCTTTATGGAATTGAAGTGTTGGTCGAGTTTATCATGGATCTGAGTTACCTTTATACAGAATGTTGCAACAGATCTATTTTTTATATTTGCAACAGATCTATTTTTTATATTTGCAATACTTCAATGACTACATTATATAGAATGTGCAGAAAAAGTGTTTCTAGTCATTGAAGTGTTGTAAATATAAAAAATAGATATGTTGCAATACTCTAAATGACTAGAATTCGTTCCCAAGTGCTTCAAGTGGCTAGTGGACATCCCCAACTATAAATAGGCACCCTTGGGATTCATCCCAAGTTTGCTTCTCATGCTCCTAGCTATAGTTGAGTGATTTTCTCCACATAGAGCCCCTTTCTCTCTCTTGCATACTGATTAAAATGTCCATACGAGTGAGATAGGTTGTTCTGAGAGAGCTACTTCATTGTAATCCTTGTGAAGCTCTCAATATTATCTTTCCCCGATCCCTTTCTTCAAGAAAAGTTGGTGAAAGCTTCTCCAAGTTGAACGAGAAGGTAAAGGCTAAAGATCATTGAGAAGAGTGGGTAATTCCTTCAAGTCAGAAGACTTGTTGCAAGAAGGAGAGATCCTTAGAGTAGGTGTCCGGTTCCTTGTAAAAGTGGATAAAGCCCTTGTAGAGGTTGAAGCCTCTTGCTTCAAGGATCGGTAAGACCTTGTAAGGTTTATTGGCTCCTTTTGGTCCTTAAAAAGGAAGGCTAGGTATCCTTGCCCTACAAAAGGAAGGTCTTATTATATGTCTTATAATGGAATATAAGTATGCAATGATTACAAAATCCTATGGCTTGACCTATCTATGGCTTGACCTGTCTAGGCAGTGGACTGACTTTCTCCTAGTTTGGAGATTGGAACCACTCTACATAGCTTGTTCTTAATCTCATTCGATGCCACTCATCCTTGCTATGTATTCTTAGTTGCACATCAAATTCCATATTTGTATGTATATATCTTGCAGTAACTTGAAGGTCTAATGAATCTTGTTTAAGTGCTTTTTAGCTATATTCACCTCCCCCTATAGAGCCCTTTTGATCCAACAAGTGGTATCACAGCCACAGTTTTCTTTGAGAAGATCTCCCACAATATGAGAAGACAGACGAAAACCTTCTAGGTTCTCTAAACTTGGAAGATGGATTCTCCATGAGACCTTCAATCTTCGACGACACAGTACACTTCCATTATTGGAAGCGACTGATGCATTTCTACTTGCAAGGAATGAGCTACGACATGTGGAAAGTAGTCATCCTTCCATACAAGGAGTCGGAGGGAGATGTATCTACTTGAGGTGAAGCTACACTCAAGAAGGCACAACTGAATGCAAAGCCCATAAGCATCATTTATGCAGCCCTCACTCCTTCCGAGTTCAACCAGATTTCTTCTTGGGATACAACCTATTAGATATTGAACAAACTTTGCATCACATATGAAAGGACCAAGCAAGTCAAGGAGTCCAAGATCTACATGCTCAAAGGTCTCCTTGAAAACTTCAAGATGGACAAGAAGGGGAGAGTGGCTGCGATTTACTCAAGACTCAACACCATCATCAATGGATTGCTTCTTTGGGTCATCCTATGGATTAAGGCACCATCGACCCGAAGATCCTTAGGTCTCTTCCCAAAAGATGGGAATTCAAGGTGACTTCTATTAAAGAAATTATAAACCTTGGTGATATTTCTACCGAAGAGCTTATTGGCAATCTTCAAGCCTATGAGCCTAGACTTGATAAGCAAGAGGAAAATAAGAAGCAAGAAGAGAAAGAGTCAAAGAAGATCAAGGACAATGCATTTAATCTCAAGTGGAGGCCATTGTTCTCCAACAACAACTTGCTTGCCAGCCTACCCCTCCTCCTCAAGTGAAGATGAAGACCCTAGTGATCATGAAGCTAACTACTCCAAGGGGAAGCACTTCAAAGGAAAGCCCTCTTCCCACTCTACTCTAAGGTGCTATGAGTGTGGGCAAAAGGGACACTAAAAGAATGATTGACCCAAGGCAAAGAAGTCCTACCACAAGAGAAGCTCCAAGAAGAAGGAGGACTACAAGAAGGATGGCAAGTACAAGAAGAAGGACCAGAAGGAAAGAAGAAGCAAAGATGCAGCCCATGCCACATGGGAGGAGTCTTCTTCTAGTGATTCCAGCTCCAATGAGGGAGAATGCCACCTAGATCTCATGGCCTTAAATAGTGATGGCATGATTGAGGTAAGTGAGGTAAGTTTAAATAAACTATATAAAGAATCCCTCATTGATTTACTTAATGCCTCCACTCTTATTCTAAATGCAAATCCAAGAAGAAGAGGTTACGGAAAAATATTGATAACTTGTATGCTAAAATTGAATTTTTTACGGAAAATGAAAAAGTTCTTCATAGTATTGATTCTTTACAAGGCCAATTTCTTGATCATGAGACCCAATACAATGTAGTTGAGGTAGATAATGATGATTATCTTAAGAACAGAGAGAGACTCAAAGATGAAAACCAAACTCTCCTCAATGAACTTGTTTTGATTAGAACTGGTAATGATAAGTTTGTTGCCAAATGTAATGATTTTAGACATGCTTGTGATGCTATTAAAAATCAAAATAGGATCTATCTTGATGATCATATCATGCTTAGAATCGAAAATGCTTGATTGCTTGCTCAAGTAAATGATCTTTATTTTAGATATTTATTGCCGACTAATGTAGCTAGTCTTTCTTTAGAAAAAGATTTTTATCTAACTAAATCCCTCTATTTGGAACCTGACTTACTTCATGCTCAATATGATCTTGCTAGTTTATCTTCTACTGTCATTACTCTTAGTGATGATAATCACAACCTTATATCTTCATTGCAAAAGTTCCTCATAGGGAAAAAGTCCCCCAATGAAGTTCTAGATCACTCTACCAAAAAAAGTGGTAAAAGTGGTTTGGGATATGAGGGAGCTCCCAAGAGCAAGGGCAAGGGTAAGTAAAAGAGCAAGGGACCTCCTATCTGCCATGGAGAGTCATCTGACTCAAAGAACCTTATAGGTTAATTCTCATTGCAAGAATGATGATCATTATTCTACTTATTGTCCTTATAAGGAAAAGGGGACCAACCCAAAGATGAAATGGGTTCCCAAGATAACTAAGGATCCCAATATTTGAATTGGGAGACAACATCTTAATTTCTTGTAGGTAAAAGGAAAATGGATTATTGATAGTGGTTGCTCTAAGAATATGACAAGTGATATAAGCCACTTCAACAATTTCACAAAGAAGAAAGGAGGATCGATGACTTTTGGTGATAACAATAAAGGTAAAGTGATAGGTGAGGGTGACATAGATGATTCACTATGCATCAAGAATGTTATTCTTGTGGATGGTCTACATCATAATTTAATTAGTGCTATCCAATTATGTGATAATGTTTATCTTGTTTTATTTACCGCACTTGAATGCTTGCTTCTAGATTCCCTCTCCTACAATGTTATATATAAGGGAACTAGAAATGGAAACTTTTATGTTATTGTTCTTCATTTTCTTAAGCCTATTCTTGGTAAATTCCTTGTTGTTGATAAGAGTGATGTATCTTTGTCACGCTGAAGCTTGGTCATGTAAATATGCATCAGTTGAAGAAGTTGAGCAAAAACGAATTGGTCAAAGGACTTTATAAATTGAACTTTGAGAAGGATGAAGAATGCCAACCTTGCACATAAGGAAAGCAAACCAAATCCTCCTTTCAATCCAAAGGATTCCTTAGTATCAAAAGATCTCTTGAACTTCTTCATATTGATCTATTTAGACCAATGAGAATTCAATCGCTTAATGGTAGCAAGTATTGCCTCGTGATTGTCGATGACTTCTCTTGCTTTACTTGGACTTTCTTCTTAGTTTCAAAAAGTGATACTCTTGATGTTTTCTCTACTTTTTGTAAATGGGTTGAAAATGAAGCTTCTTGCCATATCGTTTCTATCCATAGTGACCATGGGGGAGAGTTTGAAAATGATTTGTTTGAGAAGTTTTGTCAGGAATCAGGTTATGCACATAACTTTTCTTCACCTCGTACAACTCAACAATATGGGCCTATAGAGAGAAATAATAGGTCACTATAGGAAATGTCTAGGACCATGCTTCTAGAGTATGATATTCCAAAGAAGTTATGGGCCGAAGCCGTTAGCACTTCATGTTTTATGCAAAGATGAGTTTTCACTCATTCATCCTTAAAGAAAAACCCCTATGAGTTATGGTGTGGTAGAAAGCCCTCTATTAATTTCTTTCATGATTTTAGTTGTCCTTATTTTGTTTTAAACACCAAGGATTCTCTTGACAAGTTTGATGTGAAATTGTACAAGGCTTTCTTTCTTGTCTATAGCACTACTAGCAAGCTTATCAAGTGTTTAAGATTGATTTGTCTAAAGTAGAAGAATTTATCAATGTTAAATTTGTTGAAACTAACCCCTCTATTTCCAGGAATATTCTAAATGGTGGTGTTGTAGATGAGGTGATTCCTTACTTGAAAGAGCTCAACATCATTGACAAAGGAAAAGAGGTGATAGTAGATGAAGAAGAAAAGAAGGATCCAACTCCCCACTTTGCAAAACATCATCCTAAAGAGCTCATCATAGGCAATCCTTTTGAAAGGGTAAAGATGCATGCTAAATTCAACAAAGAACAAGCCGAAAACACCTTCATCTTACATCTTGAGCCAAAGAACATCAAAGAAGCTCTCAAGGATGATGAATGGATACTAGATATGCAAGAGGAGTTAGTGCAGTTTGAAAAGAACAAAGTATGGACCTTAGTGCTAAGACCAAATGCTAGAAAGATCATTGGCACCAAGTGGGTCTATCACAACAAGCTAGATGAAAGTGCCAAAGTGGTAATTAATAAAGCATGATTAGTTGCTCAAGGATACAATCAACATGGAGGTATTGATTTTTATGAAATTTATGCACATGTTTCTAGACTTGAATCTATTAGAATGTTACTTGCCTTTTCTAGCTATAAAATTTCTTGCTTTACTAAATGGATATTAAAGTGTGTTTCTAAATGGTAAAATATAGGAGGAAGTCTATGCGGCTCAACCTCCCAGATTTGAACATGATAAGCTACCTAGCCATGTTTACTTGTTACAAAAAGCTCTCTATGGACTCAAACAAGCCGCTAGAGCTTGATATGAGAAATTAGAGAACTTTTTGCTATACATTGGCTATATCATGGGAAAAGTTGACTCTACCCTCTTTCTTAAACACACTTCTAGCAACTTTTATATCATTCAAATATATGTTGATGATATTGTATTCGGCAGAACTGATCTTGATCTTTGCAGGGAGTTAGTTCTCTTATGCAGAGTGAGTTCGAGATGAGTATGATGGAGGAGCTTACTTTCTTCCTTGGATTTCAAATCAAACAAATAAAGGAAAGAAACTTCATCAACCAAAGCAAGTACGCAAGTGAACTCTTGATGTGCTTTGGGATGGAAAACACCAAGTCGATGGACAACCCTGTAAGAACCATGACCTCCGTTTTGGGTTTATCCTATTTGCTTTGCCTAAACCTTGTGTTTAGTTGCTTGCTAATCACCTTTAGTGGTGATTAGGGTTTGCTTGTGCTTTGTTGAGAGTTGGAGGTGCTACTTGCAAATAACCTAAGTTTAGGGTTGATGAGCAAGTTTGTCACCTTGAGAGATGATTTTATCTCTCCTTGCTTCCTCTAGAGTTGAGAGGAAGGGTTGAGCTCATTGTTTGAGTTGCCTTGGGCTTTGTTGAGCTTTGTTGGGCTTTGTTTTGCCTTGTTTGGTCCTTGCTTTGCCTTGTTGGACCTTATATCAGGCAAGAGAGCTTTGTGTTGACCATGGGTGTGTTGCCCATGGGGCTGTGTCAGGAAAGGAAGTAAGGTGTGTCGGCCATGGACCATCTTTGACCTTTGGCTTCGTTTTTGTCACCACTCTAGTGGACACTTGGTGCATGGTGCTTGCATGTGGCAATAGCCTTGGACATGTGGTCGTGGAGAGATGAGAAGGTGGAATTTCCCATGGACAAGTGTCCCTAGGTGGGCGACACATTGCTTTGTTTTCTCCTCCACCCTCTTCTACATATGTATCTCCTTTATCTTGCTAAGGATCCCTTTAGTTCCTTAGTTTCCCCTCTTCCTTGGTGAACAACACCTCTCCTTTGCAACCTTGGTGGACGATACACTTGGAGGAGCCAAGCTTGGTGGCCGATCCTTCTCCCTAGAGTCTCCTTCTTCCTCTTGTGGTGGTTCTTGGAGCTTTGGAGCTTGAGGAGCTTGCTTAAGGCAGGTTACATAACTCCTAACCTTAGCTATACTACTTCCTTTTCTTGTTGCATGTTATGTTTTACCTTGATCGACCATGTACCTTGTTGAATATACTTCTTGCTTTGTTGTATCTTGATCTTGTTGATATAATGGATGTGTTGGATGTGCTTTGACCTTGGTGGCCGAACCTTATGTGTAGAGTTTCTTTGGGGCAATACCCCTTTCTCTCCTTTGGTCTTGAGAAGTGAGTTTGGCTCTAGTGATATAGGCAACACCCCTCTCACTTGGTTGTTGAGAGGTGAGTCTATACTCTAGTTGCTTGGGCAACACTCTTCTCTCACCATGGATTTTAGAGGTGAGCCTTGGTTGAGTGGACCTAGTAGAGGTTGAGACCTTGGTCGATATGGAGATGATCCCTTTGATGCCCTAGATGTGTGATGGAGGTTGTGCAAAACCCCTCTCTCTTGGTTGTTGAGAGGTGAGCCAATCCTCTTGATCTTTTAGGGTTTTGATGATGGTGACCTTGAGGTTGATGATGACCTTGTCAGGATGAGCTTGGTGCCTTGCACGATACACCTTGTGGTAGTGCTTCCCGACACACCTCCCTTGATCTAGGGTTTTGATCTTGGCCGATATGATATGTTTGGTTGTCTTTGTGCCCGATATGGCTCTCTTGGCTTTGATGATGAGCTTGGGCAATATGCCTTGATCTAGATGATCCTTTGACCTAGTAGTTGTTTCCCCCTTAGCCGATAGAGTGCCTAGTTGATATTTTTGTTTGGAGTCTTAGGTGATACATGTTGGGTCGGGTTCTTGCCCAACATGGGTTGAGTGGTGGCCCTTGTGAGTACCTTAGTGGTGACCATTTTGAGGTGTTTGGTTGAACGATAGGCCTTCTTGTGGTGCCTTAGTATCGGTTGTTCTAGTGAGCATGGTGGACGTTACAAGGTTGAGCTTTAGCGCCATGCTGCTGGCCGATACAGGCTTTGAACGATAGGGTAGTTTCTGCCCATCATAACCCTAACCCTAAACATAGTGGGCCGATAGGGTTTTGCCCGTTTAAGTGGTTGCCCGATATACCTTGCCTTTGGGTTGGCCGATAGGCCTTTGGTAAGGGTCGTTACCCTGCCTGATACCACCTGTAGTGAGGGTTGCCCTACCCGTCACACTCCTAGTGAGGGTAGCGGGCACCTTTGGTGAGGGTCATACCTAGTGGTCTTTTATCATGTAATCACATCTTTGTTGATATTGCAGTATGGATGTTAGTTTGCAAACCTATGCTATGTTGGATGTTTAAAGATAATGCTAATTAAGATGATAAGATGCTTACCCATGTTTATAAGGTAAAGAGCATAAATGGATGCCATGATTTGATAGCAGTGGTGCAATTAATACAGTATGACACACATGTTTATAACCATGACATGTGCATCTGCAAATCCTAATAGCATGAGAATCAGTAAGAGCTATGTCTGGTGATTTTAAGTTATCTCTCTTGATGTGCATACTAACCATGTAGGTGTATCAGATGGATTCATAGCCAGGTAAGAGCTATGAGGTATATGTGTTGAATAACACTACATCATGATGATAACTCTTGTTGATGAGATAACATGCATCACCAGTATTAGAAGGTAGGTCTGAGGACCTGATAAAGGCTGAGTGCCTAGTTGAGGTGTTATCCTCTGATGATGAGATAAGGGATTGCTATCCCAGGATGTTGATGTAGGATGTTGATGCCTTAAGAGGCAGTGGCAATCTGTGAGGAGGGATTGAGATCCCATGATGATGTGATAACAACAATATTAATGTAGCTCAATGTTGTTTATGTTTTACAACTTGGTTGCCTCAACAACTCACTTAAAATATACTAATTAATTACAGGGAACATATCATGTAGTTGCCCTGGCCATAGATCCATCATCGTCAGATTTAGTGATGGTGAAATAGGTTTATCTTGCGGGATTACCTGGAGCGCATATTATTGAATATGCAGGGTTTTCTCCTAGCCAAAAATAGGAGGATTAGAGTACAATTGCGGTTGTAGACTCCGTATGGTAAAGAGCATGGTGAACATGCCCATGAAGCAACGAGTTAGAGCATGAATGCGTTCAAGGCTCAAGAGCACGATGATCAGGCCTGTGGCTCAAAAAGTATACTAGCACCTGTGTCAAGGTGAGATAGAGATATGGGTAGCTTGCGGAGCTGACCCTGAGGTTGAGGCCATACAAGCATGAGACTGCAGTCCTGCTTTGGTTTTCATCCACTGACCATGAGGAGGTGAGGTCATGGAGTCCGACTCTCCCATTGACCTTGTATGGCACCGGTTTTGGGCTTTGCAGCTGAAGGTTGGATTTGAGTAGGGACAACTCACTTCCTTAGGGCATAATAAACCGTAATCCAGCCGATTAGTATATATTACTTAGAGAAAAACACGGAACATTGATTGAGGCCTTGCTTATATAGCTGATATAGTTACACCTTGCAGTTACGTGTACGATCCTTATATTTTGTGATAAGTTCTTATAAAGCTTATCTAGTCAATCATGTTCCATAAAGAAATAGTTGGTTATATGCCTCCTGAATATATCTTTGTAAGATTGATGGTAATTATATTCTTGCTCAGTATGCTGCTCTCATTATATGTCTTTACCAGCTATCTGCTTTATCTTCTTTAAACCTTATGAGGTTTTATAGTTTCGGTGGGGAGTCATGTTTCTCGCTGGGACTGTGTGTCTCATCCCGCTGGTTTACAACCTTTTTAGATGATCACTCTAGACATGGTGGTGGTCGTGAGGTTGCGGCCGAGCAGCTAGAGAAAGAGCAGGAGAAGGAAAGAGATGGACATGCTGTTGTTTTGGTGGTTTTATAGTAGAGTCCTAGAGTCATCCCTGTACTCTCAGGTCCTCGGAGGTGTTTTGACGACGTTTCATGATGTATAGCTGTTGAACCTTTGTTTATCCTATTGTTGGCCTTATGTGGCCTGTTATGTACATATAAATAGGTGATGAACTCGTGTCCTGGAAAGACAACTGGTTTCTGTAAGCTTTGAACTTATATCAAGGCTTGAGTATGTTCATATAACATGTTTTCTTGTAGGATGATGATCTAAATGTAATAGTTTTCTTTTATATGTTTTCCGCAAACGGTTTTAATTAACTCGTGTTTTTGGTAATACATGGTTTATGGAAGTTTCACATGTTTTCTCGTGTCACCTTGTTGTCTGTGTGATGGTGGGGTGTCACAGTTAGTTTGGTATCAGAGCTCTAGGTTTGCTGAGTCTACAAGGATCTAGGACTAGGTTGTGTCTGTTCTTGTGGGTATTCCAGATTTTCTTACAATCACCTTCTGCCCTCAACAGAAGATAAAGCTTAAAGATGTCTGGAAACCATGAAGAACATGCTGCTGAGAGAAGTGATGATGCATCAGTTGATGGAGCAAGAGTGCATGTACATGAAGATTGGGTGCCTGAGGTCCCCCAACTTGACCCAGCCATTCTTGAAAGACCTACCTATCAGCATCTTATGGGGCAGTTGATGGATACGATGAATCACATGGTGGAAAGAGTGCCAATGCCTCCGCCAAGAGCACATGCTCCCCATGGTGAGTCATCAAGCATTGGGAAGACCTTTGAGTAGCTTCGCCGAGTTGGAGCTTCAGATTACGTTGGAACGGCTAATCCGGCGGATACAGATCTGTGGCTCACAGGTCTCGAGAAGGCCTTCCGGATCCTCGACATCCTCGATGCAGACAAAGTCAATCACGCTTTCTAGCTTCTGAAGGGTAGTGATGGCCACTGGTGGGCCATCGAGGAGGAGAAGCGACCCGATGAGTGATCGATTGGGAGGTTTTCCGACGAGAGTTCGTCAGCAGATACTTTCCGAAGACGTATCTGGATGAGAAGATCAACCAGTTTGAGCATCTACGCCAAGGATCATGAGCATCACCGAGTATGAAGCCAAGTTCATGGACCTGCTGAGGTTGTGTCCTCACATGGCGGTGATAGATGATGAGCGGATCAGACAGTTTGAGAAAGGTCTGAGTGCTGAGCTGACAACACCTACTGCTGCGTTGGAGAATCGGGAGTAGTTTGCCACGTTTGTGGAGTCTGTCCGAAGGATTGAACGGTTTGTCAGGGAGAAAAGGGAGTCCATGACCAGGAAAAGGCCTGCTCAGTTCCAGAGACAGAGGCTTGATGGCTTCAAGAAGCCAAGGTTTTCAACACCTTCTGGGTTAAGAGGTTCTAGTACACCGTCACAATGGTCCCCGAGTAAGGGAAGAGGTTATGTTTCTTCACCGTCGAAGGCGCATAGTACAACTTCAGTGGTAGTGATAGGGCAATCTAGGCCGTAGATAGAAGGAAGGTCATGTTACCACTGTGGACAGACTGGGCACTTGAGGTGAAATTGCCCAAAGAGAGATGTCAAGTGATGCAACAGCCGAGGCAGAATCAGCAAGGGTCAGATAGACAGCAGCCCAGTGGTAGCAGAGGGCGAGGACGCGGTCAAGCGTCACAAGCGGGATCGTCTGCTCAAGGAAGCAAAGCTCGATTCTATGCTATGAGTCAGCTGGAGGCGATAGTCAACCCGTGAGTGGTGGCAGGTTAGATGGAGTTATTTCATTTTGATTTGTCTTCTTCTTGCTTTATATCTGTTCTGGTTGACCCAGGTACTACGCACTCTTTTATCGCTACTAGTACGCTTGATAGCTGTCTTTTACCTATTAGCTGTAAGAAAGACAACCTGTTGTTAGAAACCCCTCTTGATGGTTCCTCGATGCTTCGAGAAGAGTGTCCATCTTGTGTCTTATCTTTTTTGGGACACAGTATACAAGTGGAACTTATACCACTTGATATGCATGGATTCAATGTGATCCTTGGGATGGATACCTTCGAGAAGTATAATGTTTTGTTGGACTGTGGTTCCAAGCAAGCAGTGTTTGGTGACGGTGGAGAGAAGTGGATATTCCAAGGAGATAGGAAGATTCTCCCGACATGTTTGGTGTCAGCGATGGTGGTAGAAAAGTTGTTGCATCAAGGATGTAAGGCATTCCTAGCTCACGTTGTGGATACCAAGGCGAAAGGTCCTAGCCTTGAGGAGGTGTCAGTTGTCCAAGAGTTTGTGGATGTGTTTCCCGAGGAGTTCCCGGTGTTCCCCCACCTTGAGAGATTGACTTTGAGATCAATCTGGTGCCAGGAACACAACCAGTTGCTCAGATACTGTACATGATGGCTCCAGCCGAGATGGCAAAACTGAAGAAGCAGTTACATGAGTTGTTGGATAAGGGTTTCATCTGACCAAGCACATCGCCTTGGTGTGCTCCAGTCTTGTTCGTTAATAAGAAGGAGGGGTCGATGCGGCTGTGTATAGATTATCGACGGTTGAACAAAGTCACGATCAAGAACAAGTACCCGTTACTGAGGATAGACGATCTGTTTGATCAATTGCGTGGCACTACAATGTTCTCGAAGATCAATCTACAGTCTGGATATCATCAATTGAGGATTAAGGATGAGGACATACCAACGTCAGCTTTTAGGATGAGGTATGGTCATTTCGAGTTTGTGGTTATGTCGTTTGGGCTAACCAATGCGCCTGCTGCTTTCATGGATCTGATGAACAGGGTGTTTCGTACATTTCTAGATCAGTTTGTTGTAGTTTTTATAGATGACATCTTGATCTATAGTCAGGATAGTCAAGAATATGAACAACATCTTCGACAAGTGTTGACTCTTCTTCGCCAACATCAGTTGTATGCTAAGTTTAGTAAGTGTGAGTTCTGGTTGAAAGAAGTGACTTTCTTTGGTCACGTGATATTTGCTGGAGGAGTCAGAGTGGACCCCAAGAAAGTGGAGTCAGTTGCAGATTGGGAGCAACTGAAGACGTTGACAGAAGTTTGTAGTTTTTTGGGTTTGGTAGGATACTACCGGAGGTTTATAAAGGACTTCAGTGTGATCGTGTTGCCGATGACAAAGTTGACCAGGAAGGATGTACCTTTTATTTGGGATGATCGTTGTCAGCAAGCTTTCTAAAGATTGAAGGAGAAGTTGACTAGTGCTCCAATGCTAGTGCTACCAGAGCCTGGGAAAGGCTATGTTGTTTTCTGCGATGCTTCCAAGAAGGGCCTAGGATGTGTGCTGATGTAGGAAGATCATGTAGTTTCTTTTGCTTTGTGACAACTTAAGAGACATGAGGAGAACTATCTGACACATGATTTGGAGTTGGCAATGGTGGTTCATGCGTTGAAGATTTGGAGACACTATCTTTATGGGGAAGTGTGTCAGATCTTTACAGATCATAAGAACTTGAAGTACATCTTCTCACAGAGTGAGCTGAACATACGACAACAATGTTGGATGGAGCTGATCAATGATTATGATTGCACCATTGAGTATCATCCTGGTAAGGCAAACGTGGTAGCTGATGAGCTTAGCAGAAAGTCTTCTTCTTCTCTTCCTATGAAGAAGGCACAGTTGAGTTCCTTGGTATGCCATAGACAGGATATGCTTGTCTCTTTGCGACAGATGAATGTACAATTGGAAGTTTATTTGTTGGCAGGTTTGTTGGCATAGATGCAAGTCAAGCCTACTCTGAGACAACATATCAAAGATGCACAACAGGCAGATGATACAATATAGTTGATCAAGTTAGAGTTCGGTAGCAAAAAGCTGATGGGTTCTATGAGTCTGAAGATGGACTAGTTTGTTATCATAATAGGATGATGGTCCCCGATGTTGATGATCTGAGAAAGCTAGTGCTTGAGGAAGCACAGACATCGATGTATTCTATGCATCCAGGAGTCACCAAGATGTATCACAATCTGAAGGATCTATATTGGTGGCCTGGCTTGAAGAAGGATGCAGCCAAGTTTGAGGCTAGGTGTGCGATATGCTAGTAAGTTAAGGCTGAGCATCAGAAGCCGATAGGTACGTTGCAACCTACGCCAATACTGCAGTGGAAATAGGATCATATAACTATGGATTTCATAGTTGGTCTGCCAAGGACATCTAGGAATTTTGATTCCATTTGGGTGATAGTGGACAGATTGACAAAGTCTGTGCATTTCATACCTGTGAAGACAACGTATACAACAGAGAACCTTGCTCAGGTATATGTGAATGAGATAGTACACTTGCATGGTGTACCCACAATGATAGTCTCTGACAGAGGACCCCAGTTCACGAGTTGTTTCTGGGAACAATTGCACAAAGCGTTGGGAACGCAGTTGAGGTTCAGTACTACCTTCCACCCGCAGACAGATGGACAGTCTGAAAGGACTATCCATACTTTGGAGGATCTTCTCTGAGCATGTGTTTTGCAGTTTCTAGGTAGTTGGGATGTGCATCTCAGTTTGATAGAGTTCGCCTACAACAATAGTTACCAGCAGAGCATTGACATGGATCCTTATGAGGCTCTATATGGCAGGAAGTGCATATCTCCTCTATGCTGGTATGAGTCTGGTGAGTATCAGCTGTTGGGTCTTGAGTTAGTGCAGTAGACAACAGAGAAGATCATAGTGATATGACAAAAGTTGAAAGCAGCACAGGACAGACATAAGTCGTACACAGATAATCACCGACAACCTTTAGAGTTCCAGGTGGGAGACAAAGTGTATCTCAAGGTCTCACCGTGGAAAGACGTTCTGAGGTTTGGCCGGAAAGGCAAACTGGCACCCAGGTATATGGGGCCATACCCGGTAATAGCACGTGTTGGCAAGGTAGCTTATAACTTAGAGCTGCCACCAGAGTTGCACAGGTTACATCCGGTGTTCCATGTCAGCATGCTGAAGAAAAGTCATCTAGACACAGGGACAGCAATACAGCCAATTGAGGTTGAGGTTGAGGTTGAGCTTGATGAAGATGTGACCTATGAGGAAGGTCCATTGATGATCCTTGATAGGAGAGTAAAGAGGTTGAAAAGGAGAGACATGGTTCTTGTGAAAGTTCTTTGGCATCATCGTGGCGTTGAGGAAGCCACGTGGGAGCTTGAGGAAGAGATGAGGCAGAAGTATCCCTCACTTTTTTTTGGAATTCGGGGATGAAATTCCTTTGTAGAGGTTTATGGCTTGTAAGGACCCTGATCTCCATTTTGGGATTATCCTATTTGCTTTGCCTAAACCTTGTGTTTTGTTGCTTGCTAATCACCTTTAGTGGTGATTAGGGTTTTCTTATGCTTTGTTGAGGGTTGGAGGTGCTACTTGCAAATAATCTAAGTTTAGGGTTGATGAGCAAGTTTGTCACCTTGAGAGATGATTTTCTCTCTCCTTGCTTCCTCTAGAGTTGAGAGGAAGGGTTGGGCTCATTTCTTGAGTTGCCTTGGGCTTTGTTGAGCTTTGTTGGTCTTTGTTTTGCCTTGTTTGGGCCTTGCTTTGCCTTGTTGGACCTTGTATCGGGCAAGAGAGCTTTGTGTCGACCATGGGAGTGTCGCCCATGGGGTTGTATCAGGCAAGGAAGTAAGGTGTGTCAGCCATGGACCATCTTTGACCTTTGTCTTCGTTTGTGTCACCACTCTAGTGGACACTTGGTGCATGGTGCTTGCATGTGGCAATAGCCTTGGACATGTGGTCGTGGAGAGATGAGAAGGTGGCATTGCTCATGGACAAGTGTCCCTAGGTGGGAGACACATTGCCTTATTTTCTCCTCCACCCTCTTATGTATATGTATCTCCTTTCTCTTGCTAAGGATCCCTTTAGTTCCTTAGTTTCCCCTCTTCCCTGGTGAACGACACCTCTCCTTTGCAACCTTGGTGGCTGATACACTTGGAGGAGCCAAGCTTGGTGGCCGATTTATCTTCTTGGAGTCTCCTTCTTCCTCTTGTGGTGGTGCTTGGAGCTTTGGAGCTTTCTTAAGGTGGGTTACATAACTCCTAACCTTAGCTATACCACTTCCTTTTCTTGTTGCATGTTATGTTTTACCTTGATCAGCCATGTACCTTGTTGAATATACTTCTTGCTTTGTTGTATCTTGATCATGTTGATATAATGGATGTGTTGGATGTGCTTTGACCTTGGTGGATGAACCTTATGTGAAGAGTTTCTTTGGGGCAATACCCCTTTCTCTCCTTTGGTCTTGAGAAGTGAGTTCGACTCTAGTGATATAGGCAACACCCCTCTCACTTGGTTGTTGAGAGGTGAGTCTATACTCTAGTTGCTTGGGCAACACTCTTCTCTCACCATGGATTTGAGAGGTGAGTCTTGGTTGAGTGGACCTAGTAGAGGTTGAGACCTTGGCCGATATGGAGATGATCCATTTAATGCCTGAGATGTCAGATGAAGGTTGTGCAAAACCCTTCTCTCTTGGTTGTTGAGAGGTGAGCCAATCCTCTTGATCTTTTAGGGTTTTGATGATGGTGATCTTGAGGTTGATGAGGACCTTGTGGGGATGAGCTTGGTGCCTTGCATGATACACCTTGTGGTAGTGCTGCCCGACACACCTCCCTTAATCTAGGGTTTTGATCTTAGCCGATATGATATGTTTGGTTGGCTTTGTACCCGATATGGCTCTCTTGGCTTTGATGATGAGCTTGGGCGATATGCCTTGATCTAGATGATCCTTTCACCTAGTAGTTGTTGCCCCCTTGGCCGATAGAGTGCCTAGTTGATATCTCTGTTTGGAGTCTTGGGCAATACATGTTGGGTCGGGTTCTTGCCCAACATGGGTTGAGTGGTGGCCCTTGTAAGTACCTTAGTGGTGACCATTTTGAGGTGTTTGGTTGGACGATAGGCCTTCTTGTGGTGCCTTAGTATCAGTTGTTGTAGTGAGCATGGTGGAAGTTACAAGGCTGAGCTTGGGTGACATGTTGCTGGCCGATACAAGCTTTGAACGATAGGGTAGTTGCTGCCCGTCATAACCCTAATCCTAAACATAGTGGGCCGATAGGGTTTTGCCCGTTTCAGTGGTTGCCCGATATACCTTGCCTTTGGGTTGGTCGATAGGCCTTTGGTGAGGGTTGTTACCCTGCCTGATACCACATGTAGTGAGGGTTTCCCTACATGTCACACTCCTAGTGAGGGAAGCGGGCACCTTTGGTGAGGGTCATACCTAGTGGTCTTTTATCATGTAATCGCATCTTTGTTGATAATGAAGTATGGATGTTAGTTTGCAGACCTATGCTATGTTGGATGTTTAAAGATAATGCCAATTAAGATGATAAGATGCTTGCCCATGTTTATAAGGTAAAGAGCATAAATGGATGCCATGATTTGATAGCAGTGATGTAATTAATACAATATGACACACATGTTTATAACCATGACATGTGCATCTGCAAATCCTAATAACATGAGAATCAGTTAGAGCTGTGTCTGGTGATTTTAAGTTATCTCTCTTAATGTGCATACTAACCATGTAGGTGTATCAGATGGATTTATAGCCAGGTAAGAGCTATGAGGTATATGTGTTGAATAACACTACATCATGATGATAACTCTTGTTGATGAGATAACATGCATCACTAGTATAAGAAGGTAGGTCTGAGGACCTGATAAAGGCTGAGTGCCTAGTTGAGGTGTTTTCCTCTGATGATGAGATAAGGGATTTCTATCCCAAGATGTTGATGTAGGATGTTGATGCTTTGAGAGGCAATGGCAATCTGTGAGGAGGGATTGAGATCCCATGATGATGTGATAACAACAATATTAATGTAGCTCAATGCTGTTTATGTTTTACAACTTGGTTGCCTCAACAACTCACTTAAAATATACTAATTAATTACAGTGGAACATATCATGTAGTTGCCCTGGACATAGATCGATCATCGTCAGATTTGGTGATGGTGAAACAGGTTTATCCTGCGGGATTACCTGGAGCGCATATTGTTGAATATGTAGGGTTTTCTCCAGCCGAAAATAGGAGGATTAGAGTACAACTGCGGTTGTAGACTTCGTATGGTAAAGATCATGGTGAACATGCCCATGACTCAATGAGTTAGAGCATGAATGTGTTCATGGCTCAAGAGCAGGGTGATCAGGCCTGTGGCTCAAAAAGTATACTATCACCTGTGTCAAGGTGAGCTAGAGATATGGGTAGCTTGCAGAGCTGACCCTGAGGCTGAAGCCATAGGAGCATGAGACTGTGATCCTACTTTGGTTTTCATGCACTGACCACGAGGAGGTGAGGTCATGGAGTCCGGCTCTCCCATTGACCTTGTATGGCACTGGTTTTGGGCTTCGCAGCCGAAGGTTGGATTTGAGCAGGGACAACTCGCTTCCTCAGGGCATAATAAACCGTAATCCAGCCGATTAGTATATATTGCTTAGAGAAAAACATAGAATATTGATTGAGGCCTTGCTTATATAGCTGATCTAGTTACACCTTGCAGTTACGTGTACGATCCTTATATTTTGTGATAAGTTCTTATAAAGCTTATCTTGTCAATCATGTTCCATAAAGAAATACTTGGTTATATGCCTTCTGAATATCTTGGTAAGATTGATGGTAATAATAGTCTTTCTCAGTATGTTTCTCTCATTATATGTCTTTACCAGCTATCTTCTTTATCTGCTTTAAACCTTCTGAGGTTTTATAGTTTTGGCGGGGAGTTATGTTTCTTGCTGGGACTGTTTGTCTCACCCCGATGGTTTACAACCTTTTTAGATGATCACTCTAGACGTGGTAGTGGTTGTGAGGTTGCGGCCGAGCAGCTAGAGGAAGAGCAGTAGAAGGCAAGAGATGGACATGCTGCTATTTTGGTGGTTTTGTAGTAGAGTCCTAGAGTCATCCCTGTACTCTCAGGTCCTCAGAGGTGTTTTGATGATGTTTTACGATGTATAGCTGTTGAACCTTTGTTTATCCTGTTGTTGGCCTTATGTGGCATGTTATGTACATATAAATTGGTGATGAACTTGTGTGCTGGCAAGATAGCTGGTTTCTGTAAGTTGTGAACTTATATCAAGGCTTGAGTATGTTCATATAACATGTTTTCTTGCAGGATGAGGATCTAAATGTAATAATTCTCTTTTATATGTTTTTCACATACAATTTTAATTAACCCGTGTTTTTGGTAATACGTGGTTTATGGAAGTTCCGCATGTTTTCTCGTGTCACCTTGATGTTTGTGTGATGGTGGGGTGTCACAAACCCCATGTCAAACACTACCAAACTTGATAGAGTTGAGGAAGGTGAGAAGGTAGATGAGAAGATCCATAGAGGTATGATTGGTATCTTGCTATATTTAATTGCTTCTGGACCTGATATTATGTTTACTATTCACTTGCATGCTAGATTCCAACCAAGCCCTAGAATATTTCATCTTATAAAGGTTAAGAGGATTTTGAGGTATCTATCCAAAACCCAATATTTTGGACTATGGTATCCCAAGTTAAGGGACTTTACTCTTACTGCTTATAGTGATGTGGATTATGCATGGTGCTTAATTGATAGAAAGTGCAAAAATGGCACTTGCTACCTCCTTGGACCATGCTTAGTCTCTTGGTTCTCTAAGAAACAAAGTATAGTGTCTCTTTCAACTAACGAGACTGAATACATTGCAGCTGGTAGTTGTAATGCCCAAGTCCTAAGGATGAAGCAAATGCTCCAAGACTTTAATGTTCATTATGATGCTTCTCCTATATACTGTGATAATACTAGTGCAGTCAATCTTTCTTACAATCCTGTATTTAGTAGCAAATCCAAACATATAGAGGTCCGCCATCACTTCCTCCATGACCACATTGCCAAAAAGGATATTTATGTCACGCAAGTAGACACAAAAAATCATCTTGCGGACATCTTCACAAAACCTCTAGCTAGAGAGCAATTTGCCTTTATTAGATCAAAATTGCTTAGTACTACTCTTGATGATATTGACATGCCTTCTAGCTAGATGTTCTCAAACCTATATGTTCTTGGTCATTTATTGCTCATCTCTTACTTGAATAGTGCTATATTTGCCTTGTTTTAATGCCTCTTGTTTTGTTTATTTTTGGCTAAATGCATGTTTTATCACAAAATAGTAGCCAATGATAAGTGGAATGTGCCTCAATATGTTCAAACTACATGATAGGATAGAAAAATAAATTTATATACAACTCTAGTGGGTTAGAATTAAATTTCTTATCTTTTGGACAGACTAACATGTCGACTGAGTTTGTTTTGAGAGAAAATCGACCAAGAAACATGCCAAGGACTGAACTATACCATATTGTTGGCCAAGTTTCCCAAACCTAAACTCGACCAACAACACTGTTGGGTAGAAAATATATAGGTAGTCAGCCGACTTTACTCCCTCTCAACTAGAGCAAAGTCGACCAATAGCCCCCTTTCTTGTTTGTCCTTAAATCCTAGGGTTACCCCCAACCACTCCCTTACCCTCTCTAGCACTAGATCACCTACCCTAACTCTCCCAACCTTGACCTAGTTGTGTGGACGACCAACAACTCCTACCATCTTCCTCGATTTGTTGCTTTTTCATTTGCTTTTCTCTCCATGGCTTCAAACCGACGCAAATGCATTACACCAAACTAGAGTACTCACATCCTCCACTACTCTAGGCATGTTTCCTTTGATGGTACCTCATTCGTCTCCACTCAAGCTTTCAATAGGTATAAGGAACTTCTTCCTAGAAATCTTTTTCCCTTTTGTGCTTTACTTGAATCACATAGTGGTTTTATAAAAGAGGTTGATGTTGTGTTAAGCTCAACACCTTAGTGCACTTTGTGTAGAACGATTGTGCTATACCAAATCTCTTTCTAGCACAAAAGTGGTCCACGAATTCTATGCAAATCTCACGTGGAACTACACCACCCTTGCACCATCCCCTAACCAACAAGTGATCCTAACCTCCATGATTGCGGGTACCAAAATCACCATCTTTGAGGATTCCTTGAATTCTTACTTCAGTGATACCAACATCACATATACATGGTTGACCTCCTATCACTAGTACCTTGACCTGCTTGACACTGAAAAACCTCTATAAAAGTTTTGAACATGAGCTTACCCTACCTGACATCCACAAGTTTTTGTAGAAACCTGATGTTCCCTATTGGAAGAAATCCATCCTTCCATCCTCTTCCCTTGACATCATGATACGCCTCATTGTATTAGTAGTCAACTACAACATCCACCCAAAGAAAAACCAAATGAATATTGCAGAGAACACTGATGTGCTAATGTACTGTCTCCTGGATGATGTCAAAGTCAAATGGGTCCATTACATTCTTCACCTCGTGAACTTTTTGACTCAGGGAAGAACACCAATGAAACCCACCTACCCTATTCCAACTTGATCAGTGGTTTTTTTGCTCACCATACTGAGAATTCATGAGCTTGGATACAAAGCAAGTAGGAAAGGTGTTTACATCAGTGAAACCACCATCAAGAAATTCTTTCATCCTATCTCCTCTACCATGCCTGGTGCTTCAATATCCACCCAGGCTCCTCCACCTCCTCTTAGACCCGACCGTTCCTGGTTCTCAGTGCCAAATGAAAACTTGATGGGCTACATGATACACCAAGATACATACAACCTCCAAGTTCAAGAGCACCTTCATCATGATCTAATTCAGATCATGTCAAACATGAACTTATCATGCACCCATCCCTACCCCACCTACCAACCCTACCTAGGTGTTGACTCTGCTTCCTATGCATACAGTTAGTTCTACCTGGGCCCTCCACCTGCTTCTTCTATTGTACCCCCTAATTTTGATTGTGGACCTGCCCCTACTACCTCTCAACCTCTTGCTCTTCCAATTGGTCCTACTGCCACCTTCCTTGCTGGCTATGATTGGGTCTCTGTCCCCAATTATGAGCAAGCTAAGGCTCTGCTTGAGTGTGGCATCTCATGGGAGGAGCAAAACCACATATGGCCCGACCCTCGCTCCTTCATGCTTGATGAGGACACCAAGATGGATGATGAGGATGTTGATGATGATGAGGCTGATGGTGATGAAGATGAAGGTGAGGACGGTGATGACGACTCTAATGATGGAGATGATGGTGATACTACACCTGTTGTCCCTGATGCACCTTCAGATGGAGATGAAGGCTACCAGCCAGATGGTGAAGAGGAGGACCTTAACCTAGATGCATTAGATGTTTAGTTCTTAGTCTGTGGGTGCTCATATTTATATCTTTTTGCAGATTGTCATATACTGAACACTTGGGCACTGTATCTGAGGCATACTATTTCATATATATCTCGTTATTTTTCTACTATTTTGTAGTTTTCATCTAGAGAGGACGTATCTATTGTTTTAATATACTCTTATGTACCTTAAATCTATGCTTGGCTATATCTTATGAGTTCTGGTTATGTGCTTCCAAAGACTCTAGTATGCTTCATCTCTCTATTTTCTTTAGTTGGTGCTTGCTATGGTGGTGGCTTGTGTAGTTTGTGCCTATGAATAAGACCTATGTTATAACTTTTCTACCCCCTAATTTTTTGATATGACAAAAGAGGGAGAAGTGAGCTCAATCATATTGAGTTGTTATCCTTTTCTAGTCAATTCTCTGAAATGACATATGACTTGTAAGAGGACTCAATATTATATATATATTATGGTTGCTTTTTGAAAAACTAACCATATAGGCAAAGGTAAGCATGAATTGATGGGGATCAATTGCAATTCTTCATTCATGCATCCCCTTACAATTCACAAGGTAAACGTTTAATTTCCAAGTCCTTTTCAATATGTTGAGGAATGGTTTGTCATCATAAAAAATGGGGAGAATGTTGACCTAACGGTTATACATTGTCCATATTTTGATGACGACTCAGCCATTCTGTTCGTATGTATCTAATATGTCTATTTGAGATTGATTCAGGTATCAGGTACATGAAAAGGATCAATTCAACCAGGTTTCAACTTGATCAAATATAAGCCAAAGTCAATGCAAATGCACTTTTGTGGAATATGCCCTAAACTACTTAGGACAATTTTTGTAATCATTTGTATTGATGTTATGACTTATAATTAAGATGAGAAAAAACTAGGAGAACTTAATTTGAACGTTTAATCACTTTAATGACATTTTCCAAAATGTATCACATGTTGTTTTGTCGGCCGAGTTTCTGAGAAGAGTTTTCCTCTCAGAAACTCGACCGACGCCTAGGATGGGTCTTGGCAAATGTCCAAGTTTGATCGAGTTTATCTCAGAATAAAGTCGATCGAGACCTTGCACAGGCAACCTAATTTTAAACCATCGGTCGAGTTACATCCAGGATAAACTCAACTGACAACTCAAAATTAACTTGTCTCATAGTGCTATCGTCCAAGCTACCTTAATGGAAACTTGACCGACTACATTGTACAAAATGTGTAGAAAAAATGTTTCTAGTCGTTGGAGTATTGCAAACATAAAAAATAGATATGTTATAATACCCCAAACAACTAGAATTCGTTCCCAAGTGCTTCTAGTGGCTAGTAGACATCCCTAACTATAAATAGGGACCCTGGGGCTTCATCCCAAGTTTGCCTCTCATGCTCCTAGCTATAGTTAAGTGATTTTGTCCGCATAAATCCCCTTTCTCTCTCTTGCATACTGATTAAAACGTCCACATGAGTGAGATAGGTTATTGTGAGAGAGCAACATCATTGTAATACTTATGATTCTCTCAGTATTCTCTTTCCCCAATCCCTTACTTCAAGAAAAGTTGGTGAAAACTTCTCCAAGTTGAAGGAAAAGGTGAAGGCTTCAAATCCTTGAGAAGAGTGGGTAATTCCTTCAAGTCTAAAGATTTGTTGCAAGAAGGAGCTCTCCTTAGCATAGGTGTCCAACTCCTTGCAAAAGTGGGTAAGCCCTTGTAGAGGTTTGAAGACTCTTTCTCCAAGGATCGGTAAGACCCTGTAAGGTTTATTGGCTCCTTTTGGTCCTTGAAAAGGAAGGATAGGTATCCTTTCCCTACAAAAGGAAGGTATTATTATATGTATTATAATGGAATATAAGTATGCAATGGTTGCAAAATACCAGGGCTTTACCTCTCTAGGTAGTGGATTGACTTTCTCCTAGTTTGGAGGATTGGGACCACTCCACATAACTTGTGCTTGATCTCATTTAATATCTCTCATCCTTGCTATGTATGCTTAGTTGCACATCAAATTCCATATTTACAAGTATATCTTTTAAAGTAACTTGAAGGTCTAATGAATCTTGTTTAAGTGTTTTTTAGCTTTATTCAACCCCCTCTAGAGCCCTTTTGATCCAACAAAAATGATGTTTCAAAGGACACCTAAAAGATGCAATATAAAGACATGAGTACAATATGAGAAGTGTATGTTGTATGTAGGGAAGTTTATTCACACTTTTTTTACTCAAATGATAGCATATTGTGATATATTCATACCTCCTTAGCAAACCATTATAAAAAAACATCCCTTGGATATTTTCATATGATGACCGGAAAGCACCCTCTCACTAAAGTGACAACACCTCACTAAATATGTTATTAATGTTTTTAGGTATCATATTTTTTTTCCAAAAAAAATGTGTGGTCCCTGGTGGTGGTTGTATTGTGGCTGTTAGTAGTTTAGTTATAGTCCCACACACTCATGACATGGTGTGAGAGAAGTTCTTATATATGGGTTTGTTGCATGCTTCCTTCTTGCAAATCTTGGAATAATTTGTTTATTTCTCAATAATGTTGTTGTAACAAAGAATGATCTCAATGCATTATCTTGCAACATAAGAAGGATACAAATGTAACATTTATTAAGACATAAGGAACTTGCTAATGAACTGTGAATTTTTTGTAAGATAAGAACAATTATTAGTATCCCAATATTTGAAAGGTGGATCTTACATGCCTATTTGTTGAACCAACTAGATTTAGTTAGGTTTTATGATTATGCTCATGTAGTAGAGTGTTGATCTCATTTAGGTTTTATTGAATTGTATCAGTGATAATGGATATACTCCTTATATCCTTGCCATTTTGGTTAAGTTGGATTAAACTTGGTGGCCAGTTGTAACACCCTCCCTAAGAACACACATGTACATAGTGGAAGAAACACTAATTATGCATAACTTGTGCACCCAAGGGGGGCATTACACGAAACTGGCATTCATAAAAACAATATAATCAATCACACAAAGTGAAAATATGAAACATTCTCATCATCGTTCTTACAAAAGGAATATAATGGATATGACATGGAAAACTAACACAACATCTCGAGACATAGTCTCTACTCTAAAGTTCTAAACATTAAAACATATTGCTGAGTCTATAAACCTGAGGATCATCTTATAGTTGGCACCCCACCAGATCTTATCATGCTCTGTCCTTGTGCTCTAAATCTCTGAGATCTATTCTGCTCCTGCTCTCACCTGTGGACATCTCGTCCCCATCAATGCATTGGAAAAAAATGATTGTTAGCATAAGTGGCATGAGTATTCTGATATACATATTAGAATAGAAATAAAATGCTACAAAATATCTTTGAACATTATAATAATGAATCTAACATTAAACTTTGTATAAGATATGAAACATAAATCTATCTATTTTCTTTAACTTATCTCTTATCTTTTTACTTTATCTTATCTTTCTCTGGAGACCTGTACTCTGGTACCTGGGTCTCATGACCTACACTAAGGTGCCTAGGTCACATAACCTACACTCTGGTCCTGGGTCATGTTTCTCTTATCTTAATCTCTTTTACAAAACTGTAGATGAGATTATGTACATTCTCTTAACTAAGACATCTTTTATTTATGACTTTTATCTGATTGTGGCCACCATTATAAAATAAGTCCTCCTGAATTGACGTATCTACGCCCTGAATTGGTACCGAAGTACCCTGAATTGGCACTACATGCCTTTGAATGACACTGAGGTGTCTCTGAATTGGCGTAACTACGCCCTGAACGGGTGATGCAACACCTCTGAATTGGAGTAAACACTCCTCTGAATTAGCAACATATGCCTCTGAATCGTCCCGGGACTACTGAATGAGGTCTTATCATATAATGTCTTATGTGAAGGTTTTGACTTATTTATCTTAAGTCTAAACTTACTTAATTCTTAATCTGAACTGAATCTGTATACTGATAGCTTTACTGAATACTGAATCTAAACTTATCTTATATGAAACTGAATACTGATAACTGAACTTATCTGAAACTAATTACTGAGTATTGAGCATGTACTGAATTCTCAATACATCCTAATCTTAATAGAGTGTTTATCTTGAAAACTTAATCATGTCTTAATATGTTCAAAAACTTATATTCCTACATCATGCTTAACTCTAAAATATGAATCATTAAAAAAAACTAAATAACTTTTTAGTTATCATATCTTTATCTATATAAGAAATCTTAATAGCATATTTCTACTTGAAATCTTACTTACATGGCTATATCATATAATCATGGAAGTATGACAATCTTAGTTGCATATGTTATCTTGTAGTCTTATTCATCAATATGATTCTTTACTAAGAAATCTTATAGGAATATGATTCTTTAATTTCCTCATGAACCTGGTCTATGAATCTCAATCATTCTAAGAAATCTGAATAACACATCTACTTGAGATATTGAGTATATGATAGAACACCATCATGGACGTGTGAAAGCTTTGATTGCACATCTTACTCAACATCTTGGAATAGTAGTACACATAAATCATAATGTCTTATCTGAGAAACATGTAAATATTTTGAGCTTAATAAATATGAATACTCATGGGCATGAACCACTTATCTTTGTTGTAGAAACATATTTTTAGTCCTCGAGCCTTTAAATCAAGATCCTACTTCCTGAAAATATCATGAGCAATTCATGAATAGCCATTAAACCCAAAACCCATTATTCTTAGGTCCATAATTAGGGTTTCCATACCATCTTACATGTGTAGGAGAATTTACCAAAAGTTGCTTCACTTATACATAGTTACTGGTCTAATAAGTTATACATATGTCCCATATGTTCCACTAATATTTTGGTGATATTTGAGATATTTACTTATCATCATGCCATTTTCTTGAATTAGATAAGGGTTACCACTCATAATCAAGCATTCAAGCACAACAATACGAAGTCTCACATCATTCATTATGATCAGATGTAGTATACCAGTTGTAGACATCATTAGCAGTCTAAAATCTTTTTCTAGGATCTAATGACCCATTACAACTATTTATCATCAAAAATCCATAATTATATGAATGCATCACTTCTCCTAAAATCCATGACTATTTCATTAGTCAACCCCAAAAGCTAACATTTTTATGAAAATCTAGACCTCAAGAACTTTCATTCGGTACCTTACACTCAAACATACAGTCTACCAATCATAAGATATGATTTAATCAAAACATTACCTTTCTAGTCGTCCATGCATAATCCAGCGTTCAGGATTGAGGCTCCTCCTTGTAATGGGTTTCAAGCCCTGGATCCCACATAGGATCCGCTCAAAGTCGGGATCCGCCAACCCACAGAGCACAGCTCGTCATTTACCCAGACGCGAGCAGCCTCTATTTACTCTGTAAAATAGAGCAGCGTCGCGGGCAGGTCCTCCAGTGAGAATCCATGGGTGCTCAGACGCTATGGCTTGAAGAATGACTTTTTCTGGTCCTATCCTAACATCCGCACATCACTTTGATCTAATCTTCAATATCTCTCCCCAGGTCTCAACACCCTCCTATCTAGAACTGCTAGGGACAGTGCTGCTGTGGCAGCCATGGAAGAAGGGGATTCTCTTCAAAATTTGTGCTCCTCGTGTGAAGGGGAAAGATCATCGTGCAGATCATCCATGGAAGTGGATTCCTTATGCAGAAAGGACTGGAGATAGTTAAAATACACTTGCTATTGCAGATCTAGGTCACTCGACCATGGTTGGTTTTGGAGGCTGGGAAGTCAGATACGCATCCTTAGATCTGGAAGCAGAAAGGCACATAACTTCTCCGGCAGCCGACCGTCACCCCTCTTTGACTTGATACCCTCTGGACCGAGTTGATGTATCATGCTTGAACACTGAGCACCCTTCATCCAGGGTAGCGTGACAGGAAGACAAGCCATTGCCAAGGTGGGGCGGCATGTTGCTCGTGGGTGTGGTGGTCTTCATGGCAATGGGTGGTGCTAGACCAGTGGCATAGAAGATGACGAGTAAGAGCATGATGATACAAGAGAACATGTAGCTGACGGTGAAGACCCTATCAACATGGGTCAAGAAGGTGTTCGTGGGAGGAGGAACTCAATGATGAGGAAGGTATCAGATTAGGGTCTTCTTATATAGGTTACAGTCAAGGGGTGGGAGGTTTCCTCACAAGTCGCGGAAGGTCGCAGGCTTGATGGATGTCGTCTAGGCGTAGGGAAATTAACATATAGAAAAGTTAGGGTTTTATAGATGCGTAGAACATCTGACTAAAACAACATAGTAGCAAACTCTAGGAAAGAGTTGAGACATCACATTGGGCCGATGATAGGTAATTAAAGCCCATACACATAGATAGATATATTTTGAGTAACAAAATTATGCTATTTAGGATTTCATCATATGCTTTCTTTCCCAATCACTTGAGGACTCTAGGGTCATCTATATGAGACCAAATTTTTCACGTTACTTAAATTGAATGTGAGAAATATAAAATCTAGTTACATTTTAGTTTTAAGAGTCACAATATCTCATTATTCCCATTTTAAGTTAAACACATACTCAATCATCCAGTATTGTCTAAAAAGTAGGGACTCATATTTGATGAAATTAAATTACAAATCAGTTGTTGATATACAATTATTTCTGAATTAGTAGAACATGGTTTCAACATTATAATTAGTTCATATTTTCACCTTAGGGTTCAATTGAAGCATATATTCCTATATGTGAAATTTTGGGTTTATTTGCATTGAAGTCCAAGATCTATTTAGACTAAAATTTTATTTTACTTAAAAATTAGGATGTTACACCAGTGATACTATATTGTCAATTTGTTCAAGTTTCCATGAGAGAACGCTTAGCTTATCAGATTGTAGGAGCTATCCAAGTCAAGCTTTATCATCATACTTTGGGATTTATCAATCTTAATCTCTATAAGTGAAAATTTTCTTACACCTAGTATTAAATTGGCATACATCTTCCCGTCTAGAAAAAGTTAGATTTTTAGAGTATATATATACATTCTTTCAATTGAGGCTTCATTTCCATCATGATCGTCTTGGAAAGACAATCTAAACCAAATGTTATTTAAGGATATCAAGTGCGATTGGGTATTTTTACACCCATATTTCACAAACATTGATATATCATAAATTTAAGGCATAAGATGAGTTCTAAGAAAAACTAAAAACCACACTTAATGATTTTTCTTTTTGAGGATTGTATTGTAAATATAAAATAAACCCACGCATCAACCTTGTATAATCATCACAACTTTAATTATATGATCCTGTCACAAATATAAAAGAGTAGACTAAATCATCCATGTTGTCATTCAATAGGGGATGATTGTTGGTTTTGACTATTTAATACAAACATTGGTATAAGGAAACATTATCACAACATTCATTCTTATACAACTCTAAACTTCTATATAAGGACCTGTAGTGAGAGAGGGACTGGCTATTTTTGGGGGGGGGGTATATAGACTATAGGTTATTACCTATCTACTTGATTCTTTTCTTCCAAAAATAGGTCGATTAGTTCGTGGGGACAAACAACAGTTGTGAATGCCTCTCCTAGGATCTTCAAGTACCATTTAGCCACTTTGTCCTCAAGATGATTAGCTTTCCGATCCACTTTGATGAACTAGATATCCTCAAACCATTGTGAGTAGTTGATGATTCTTTGGGATAGAGGTAGGTATTTAGGAAGACACACATTTGGCTTCACAATATATCTGATTGGGTGGACAGAATATGATGTAACATCAAATCTTGTAATATTGCCTTATATAGCAACTTGGATGCCCCTCAAAATGTCTAGCCTTTCTCCTTCCAATGGATCATATCTTGTGTGTTTGTAGCAACCCCCGGTTAGCTATTTCCTAGATGAACATCTAGAACACATATCATCTGACTTGTGGAAAAATTTCTAACATACATTTTGATCTCCATATGCTCATGGTTTATCTTAAAAAAATTGTGAGTAGAGGGGTGAACTACTCACCTAATGAATGGGCACTTCTATGAAAAAGTTTAATGCACTTAGATAGGAATAAAATAGTCTTGAGTGATTAAATATAAAACATGAGAAATAAAGCCTTGTGTAAAAGGTAGCTATTTAGGAACATACAATATGCAGGATGCTAAAGATGATCACAAGGAGTAAATAAATAACTAAATAAGATTGATTGATCTCTTATTCATTTTATTATACCCTGGAACCACATGAAGTTTACAAGGATAGTTGGAATCACCACAACAAGCTACAATCTCAACATCCAAGACTTGGAGTAAACTAGGGACTCTAAGTATGCTATACTAGCACCAAGTGTGCAATCAGGCTCACCATGTCTAGACTCAATGGCTATATCAACTACATGGATGGAATAGACTCCTATAAACCTAGGTACTCAAGAGGAGATCCAAAGAACCTAGATTAATTACCTACTTAACTAGTTCCACCAGGCTGACACTCTAGGTACTAACTAAACTCATTGAATTGTACATGGCACCACAAAATATCTAATTAATGTTGCACACCAAACTATAATAAGGATATTGTCCACACGTCTCACCCCCAATCAAACCCTAGTTTGGGTCTCCATCTTGTGTCCTTTTGCCTCTCATTCACATCTTGACATTTCATCATGCATGTTTTCCCCAGTAATTGGCATTTTTGTCAAATGCACATATGGATGTATATTTGCATTTACTTTTAGGTACCTTCAAGATTAATTATTGTAAGGAGGAGATAGGGAATATTCCAAGGACTCTAATAAACATGGAGGTGTCCAAGGAGTCCTCAAATTCAACTACAACCTACCCCAAGTGTCTTGAGGATCATAGAAGCAAGAAGCATCCATTGAAGATCAAGTTCATCAACAAAGTGCAACATCTGACATTAAGAATGACTGTTCTACCCTTCAAATGCTTGTGGTCAAGAAAGTTAAACAACCCTGAAATCCCAAGTCAACACAGTTTCAAGCATCAGACTTCTGCACTGTCATTCTCACTAGAATGACTGTTCTAATTAGAATAGCCATTCTCATCACTTTTACCCTAGAAAATTCACTATAGTGATAGAACAATCATGTCAAGGGCTCTACAACATTCACCTTCCTCCAACTAACTCTTACCATTTAATCCCCATGTATGTTCTTACCACCACAGTCACGGTGATCCCATTTCCTCATAACCATGGTGGAGGAAGAACAGTTGTTCTGCCTCTAACCATAATGTTGCTTTCCACCAAAGTTCCTAGACTACCCCAACTTAACCCTAGTCATCCTAGCTCCCCATATGTACATTAGTGTTGTCCAAGAGGAAACAATTATCTCCCATCAACACCTAAGGCTGCCACTTACACCCACCTATCTCATTTCTTCCACTTTCCTTCCATCTTCAAATCAAAATCCCAAATTTTGGTAATTCCACTTCCATTATCCATGCCATTATACCTTTGAGGAAGGAGAAGGAGTCCTTACTATTGCTAGAGAAGAAGAAGGATCCATCTAAACTGTGATCCATGGCTTCTCTTCCCCTTATCTTCTACTTTTTTGTATTTTCCTTTTTCATGAGTAGCAAGGCCCCTTCGCAGGCTGTCTGAGCAAATACAACATGGATTTGATACCATGTTGGGGAATTTATTGTAAACACTATATTTTGTTTGGAAATTTTATATTCTTACTTATCTCATTTCCCATCTTTTGATATGGTGATTGACATTTTTTCCTCAGAAAATCTATTAGCTTCTATCAAACCTACTCTAATAAGAGTAGCGATCAAAGTTTACAAATACAACATAGAAAGAAGAAGAAATACTATCAATGTAAGTCATATTATATTTGAGAACTTGAGTTAACAACAACATAGATAAATATGAAAACTATAATTGTCTTGACTTGAGTATCATCAATTTCCATATTCATTTTTAACATTCCTACATCTAAATTTGAAGTCTTAACTTGAGTATTATCAACAATTAACGTTCCTTCCCATCTTTGTATTGGATGAAGTTGAAATCTTTTATCTAATTGGTTAGTATACTCATCACCTTCCAGACCAATTGTTGCATGATTGTCGTTCAGATTCAATTTATCCTTAAATGAACAATGCAATCAAATATTTGATCCCTCACTGCCTTCTCTAGCTGTAGATTCTACAATTTTCTTTACCCGACAGTGAGTGTAGTAAGGACTAGCCTTCATATTCCCCAAGCTACTTCTGGTCTCCCTTACCATCTATTTGGAAGATGAACATGGTTGAGAGTTTGGTATAAGGATGGAAGTTGAAATAGAAGATTCCAACTTATCAATCTACTTCAGAATTAAAACAACGCAGGGCTTTTGTATTAAACTGGTGAATGATAACTTCATCCGCATATGGGTCTACCACTGTATGCACAACTTCCAAGTGCCTCAAGAGTTGATATTCAACTTTTAGGTGGGTAGATGCATAGTTCTTTGGTAACGTTGGCTCTGACTATTCAATATGGATATCATTGATTATAACTACATGGCTCAGATGTTCTGGTTCCTCACTGACTTGATTCTTCTCCAGTTCGACTATGTTTTGCTTCTATTTGCATGTCCATAGCTTCTTGGCTGGAGGGTTGGAAATACAACTTGGCAAGGTAGCATTGGCTCTAGATAGAGTTACCTCCTCCATTTTTTCCCTCTTCCTCTTCAAGCACTGCAAACCTATTACAATATTCTTCATTATGTTTAGTATAAGCTACTCTATATAATTTGTAGTGAACCCTTGTGAGTGTATATTATTTCCATAATATGTACATCATTTTCCCTCATTCTCATTCCAAGTTACCCCTGCATCGTTTGATGAACTACACTATTTCCCAGTGTCTTGGTGACGAGAAGTTGATTCACAATTATCACAATCATGGACCAATAGTTCACAGTTATGGCACAAATTAGACAAAGATTCATACTCCACTTTGAAGTCATAGTTGTTGATAACCACAATAGGTTGGATTGTCTGGGAAGTATCTAGTTCGATTGTGATTCTAGTGAAGCGACTCCTGGTAATTTGCTTTGTGTGTTTGTGAATCTTCCAGAGTTTACCTAAGGCAGTTCTAATCTTTTCCAAGATAACTATATCATACAAATGAATAGGTAGATCAACAATCCTTGCCCAAGTAATGATAAATGAAGGGAGACTATCTGATGGTAGGAAATTATCCGATCATCTCATAACCAAAAGGCAACATCCGAATATAGTCCAAGGACCTCCGGTTAGGGTTTGCAGGCAATCTTGTTCACACATTAACTGTATGATAAAGTGGTTTAGACTCAATTCACAGGCCTTCCACTAGGAATTGGCTTCTAAAGAATACGAATCCGGTCACAAAGTGTCAAATAACCACAGTTCGGCCAATTAGTTTAACAACAACAATATATCTAAAGGGCTTATGTAAAACTATATATATGTATATATATGTGTGTGTATATATATATGTGAATATATATGTATATGTATATATATATTTATATATATATTTATATATATATATATATGGCTCATCTTTAATACCCGGATAGCCTAATTTTTTGCTACCCATCCATCCAAAAGAGTAACTATATGGTACACAAGAGTAACTCTAAGATCAACAGAGTAACTATGTGGTATACAAAAGTAACTCTAAGACAAAAAAAGTAACTGCGCAGAAAATATACAGTCAGTAAATATATGGACGGGTTTTTTGATTTTGGTGGGGGGGGGCAAATGATATTATTGAATGAAACTTTTTGGGGAGTTAGATAAAATGCTCCTCTACAATTACAAAAAAAAAATTAGGAAGGGTGCGTGGGTAGCTACCCACGCGGGTATTAAATAAATCCCCATATATATATATATATATATATATATATATATATATATATATAGAGAGAGAGAGAGAGAGAGAGAGAGAGAGAGTCACGCTAGAATACACTCAAGTGTACATATCGCACGAATACACTCATGTGTATTTGCATATCAATACTATTTTTTTGTATAATGCAAACCATTGATCTTCACCATCATATTATAACTAGGCTACATACAAATTTTGAGCCCATTTGGATGAGTGTAAGCCACTCATCCAAGGGCAACAAAATCGACGCGCGAAACTAATTTGAAATGCATAAATTTTGTGGTCTTTATAACATGACCTATAAATGTCCAAATGTGCTCAAATTTTGCGTATGAGCTATTCACAGGATGTTTAAGAAGATCAATGGATTAGATTTTGAAAAAAAAAATATTGCATCATGAAAAAATACTTGAGTGTATTCTGCTCCGAATACACTCGAGTGTATTCTAGCCTGACTCTCTCTCTCTCTATATATATATATGCTTATGGGGCAATGAGAAGTTTATTGAAACCTCTATCCTTATATTTAGAGAAGCCGTTTGGGTTTTGGAAAACATCTTTGGCTTCGTCAATGAATTGATTTCTAGTAGTGTGTGTTGATCCAACTATGGCATCCCTGAAGCTTTTGAATCTGGGAGTTGCAACTCCAGTACCCAGTTCTGGAGACGTAGTTTCCTCTATCATGTGGACAATCTTTGGTACAAATGTTCATACTTGCTTCCTCACCATAGGATCATGTTGAATGGTGGTGGTTTCTTCAACTTGTTGTTTAGGAAGGACACCACCTCACAATCCTTGATATGTAAATTCCATACCCTATTTTAGACACTATAATCCATGAATGATTATCAATTTGTTCCGCCTCTCCATTCTCATCATCTCTAATACCCCCCACCTATGGCCATTGGTGAAGCAGCCGGAAGCGCCTCCCCTTTAATAATTGCTCATGTCCCTTGTAGATCATTTGCTCTCCATACTCTCTATGTCCATGTAACTTGATAGTGAAACAATTACATGGTTTGTCAATGGTGGTGGTTGACATTTGAAACCATCCAATTATAGGGAGAATGATGTATATGTGTCTATTTGAGGAAGAAATCCTATGTCCAACTCATGGATCCTTATCTATCTACCTCTCATCCTAAAAAACCCTTTAATCCTCTATATATTGGTGTGAGATCTAAGTGGTTAGTAGTGCTTCACTTGTTGTATTTAGCAAAGAGTGTGCATATAGGTTATATGAAGTGTGATCTGTAGTGAAATATCCTTCTCCTACACTCCATACCATCCCTTGCCACTAAGTACAATAAAAGATTCATTCATAGAAACATACACTAGTATGATATTAAATGAATTATACATATACCCTATTCATTTAAACCTCATAAGGTTCAATAGAGGTGATAGAGACTAGTTCCTCTATGTACATCTTATGCCACCTATTGTCAACTAGTAGTATAGGCCATCATCATCCAACTTTGTTGTTTGGTTTGATAACATGGCCTAATTGAATGTGTTGCATGATATAACCCTAACAAGGTTAAGAATCACATTTACCCCCAAACAACTCACTTCCCATTTATTTACTTGAAACCCTAATTGCTTAGTTTAGCTAATTGTCCTTACTTGTTTGATTATACTCCTCGCTAGTGTTAATTTTTTTCGTCTTTTTAGGGTAACTTATCAGTTTTTGTGCTTGTTTTCTTGAGTTAAGTTTGAGTCGTTGTTTATAGTGTAGTTATCTCTATTTTGTTAACCAATTGCTAGTTTAGTCCATAAATTGCCTTCTTAGTGTAATTGCTAGTCTAGTGTAGCCAGTTGCTTCCTCTTGCCTTGTTACGTAGTTGATCTTTTAGTTGTTAATCAAGACTTCTATTGATTAATGTAGTTTTAATTTCTAGTTACTACTCATTAATGTTAGTTGTTACTTCTTAGGGTAACTTAATTGGTTCTTGTGCTTGGTTGCTTGAGTTAATTTTGACATGTTATTGATAGTGTATTTTTTCTCTTGTTTTGTTAATGAATTGCTAGTTTAGTCCATAACTGACTTCTCGTTGTAATTACTAGTCTAGTGTAGCTAGTTACTTCCTCTTTCCTTGTTCACTGTGACGTCCCTGGATTTTCTAAAACTTAATCTGATGTGTGACATCCAAATTGAAACCCTCACCTCAGTGATAATCCCAATTTAAACACCACACACTAGGCTAAAAAGAAGAAAATCAAGGGAGTCAGAAGGAAACAATCAGTAGCACATGCACATGAACAATAATGAAACCATACAACACATGTTCACCATTCAACATATAATTATAACATGAATTTTTACAACATTTGATATTACATATTGAACATCAAACTTCTACATATACATGTACTACTACTAAACTACAGGATCTTAAGACAACAGGTCCACCTGTACATCAGCTCGCCACACAACTCACAACTATCATACAAGACAATCATTTCAACCAATATCATATGCCAAGTATTTTACTACATATATAACACAAGCATATTGTATAATAAGCCAAGTAAGAGGTAATGGCATACCTTCCAAAGAGATAGATCATTCTAAACCATATTCCTGATTTGTGCGTGTCATCCTTACGCAGGGGCCATGCTAATCTTCTCTATATCGTTCCAATTTTATCGGGTGTCACACATTAGATTAAGTTTTAGAAAATCCGGGGACGTCACATTTAGCTAGTTGCTCTCTTAGTTGCTAATCAAGACTACTCTTGATTAGTGTAGTGTTAATTGCAACTTTTAGTTGCTTGCTTTGGTGTAGCTGCCTTCCTTCCTTAGTTATCTAGCCTCAATTTTATAGGGTGAACATAGGTTTGATCCTTTCTCATTTTAATTTATTTTTCACCTTATTATTACTCAAACTCAACGCCAACCCTAAAACCTTAGACTCCACTTTAGGAACCTAGTAAAATAGACCAAGATCTTGCTCCGCAACTCTCTTTGTGGATCTGACTTGACTTGCTTTTTTTATACTACATCCTGAGCATGTGCATCATGTGTGTATAAGATTGTAATGTGATTTAGGTAATTTGTTATCCCGATGTTGCTCTAGGTGCATCAAGCTTCCTGGAAACATTGCTGAGGAGAGTGGTGCTTGGCCTATCTAGTATGTTATATTTTAACTTTTCCTATTGCACTCACAGTTGCTATTATTTATTATGTGTTGTTCTTGCATTTGAAATTATGAACTATTCTTGATCTTGAATTGTGTAGGTGACAATGCACATTAAATAGACAAGAAATGGCCAATCCCAATGAAGGACCACCACCCCACAGTGGAGAGGCCCCTACACCTCTCTATGATTACTTCCTTCTAGACATTTGTTTATCCCCTATTGCAACAATAGTTGAAGCAACACCATGTAAGATCCTCAAAATTTATAGTTTTAGATATAACCCAATATTAGCATGTGGAAATAAAAGTTGAGTAATACACAAGATACTATGGTATGTGACGTGTGTCGTTTCACACCAATCACTAGGAAAAGTCCCAGAGTTTAACATTCTAACCAGGTTGTCAACTTGATGCAAGCACTAAGTCAACTTAGTATAGTAAAGTATCAATCCAACAAAAGATGAAGAGAAAATGGTTGAAATCCAAAATTGATTGCGAGAACAAGAAAAGAAATTCTAGTTGTTGTAAGTTTGATTAATTCCAAGAACTGAACAAAAGTACAGAAATAAATAATCGAGATCAAATGATAAAAAAACTGGGGGTCTAAGGGATCACCACAAATAGCCATGATTTTACTCAAAAAATCCATTCCGAAATCTCAACAATAAATTAGGACCATGTGGATTGTGTCCTTACGGAGCACAATCACACAAGGATTGGACTTCTCACAAACCTATTGATCTCGACATTTATGGATCCTCATCCAACTGTCCAACACATAATTGTTTGAGATCTTGTCGAGATATATGGTATTCCTATCCGATGTTCGAGCCCATGGATCAAGTGATTGCGTCACCATAAGCTATAAAAAACAAGGCAACATGTAGAATATATCATGATCTAAATTAGATGATTACGTCAAAATATCGTGAGTTCTCATGCAAGGGCTTGAGATCTCGACACCCACACATGAATATAATCATTCTATTAGAAAAATAAGTCTGAGATCAAAAGTTAAAAAATTAACAACCACAATTAAGGGATTATGGGTTCATCCGTGTGGAGATCCATGATCATAACACCCCATAAGGATATATCAATTCATGCAATGATAAAGGTAGACGTAGAATGGAATCGTTCTTTTATTGAAGTAAGGAGTTGATTACACTAAATAATAACAGACTATAAGGCTTGCCCCCATGCCCCAAAAGGAAACTACTCAAACATTATATAAAGAATAGAAGCAAAAACTAGATAACAAGGGATGAAATTAACAAGTGATTACAAGATTCCCTTTTTCTTTGGAGTCCCCCCTCCTTTTATAGGGAGGAGGGGTGGAAACCCTAGTTGTAACATACCAAATCCTAGACATTTTGTCTTTTGACCCTCTTTCCCATCTTTTCCTTTCATTTCTATCCTTCTTGGCATTTTTGTTTAATTTGTAGATATTATGGTGGTTTAGTGGACATTTGTTCATCTTTTATGCCAATAAAGGGGTTTAATGCACAATTACCTCAATAGAAGTCTAAGTAATGGGCCTGATGTGCAATTGTCCACTTCAATAATACAGGAATTCGTGCTTGAACTTTGTAGGACTTTTTAGAATATGAAAAAGAAAAGAAATCCCAAAATATACATAAAGGAAATGGTAAATGTAATAATTGGATAAAAGGTGATAATGTGAAACATATGGCTCAAAAATCATAAAAAGGAAAACCCACAAGATAATTTGATAACCAATATTTGTTCCTTGAACTAAAAGTTACTTAAGGGCCAAGTATCACCCAATTTGGAAAGTATATATATATATTCTTTATTAAGGGAAAATAGGAAATAAGTCAAGAAAGAGAAATAAAATGCTTCATGTCCTCAAATTGGAAAACTAATTCCAAATTCATAATCTAGACATAAAAATATGCATTCGGGCAAGTTTTCAATTCATTTGGATGATATTTGAATAATGAGTAAAATTAGGAGAGAGAAAGTGTGTAGAACCTTATATATATTAAATAAATGAACATATATTCTCCACATGAGAAATTAATGACAAATTTGTATCCAAGGCACTTAGGGTGACTTGTGGGTGAAGTTTCACCAAATTTAGGGAATCTTATTACCATTAATGAAGGAGGAAGGAGAAAATGAGTTTTGAATTATTTAACCCATTAAAGGTTCCCAAAAGGCAAAAATAATTTCATATTTGGATTCTACACCTCAAAATCAGTCATGTTGTCAATTTTTATTTAATTTGAAAATTGTTTGAGATCTCAAATGAAGAGAGAGAAATTCATTTAATAGTATATGTATCACATTATAATTAAATAAGGAATACATGTCACAAGAACTTTGCGCCTGATCGAATGGTCCATATTGACCACGGACGCGTGTCCGCAGGATCGGACGGCCAAGAGCTTGTCTTCTTCCTCCGTTTGGATTGGGACAAAGTTGGATTAGTGAAATCTTAAAACTCGACTATCTCTCTCATTACTCAACCAAATAGCGAGATTTTTGTATCGTTGGACTCCTCTTTCAATTTCGCTCCAAATTATCTCAAGATTTTGGTGTTTTGATGAATATTCAATAAATCCCCAAAATGGCTGAAGCCCTTCTCTCACCCCGACTATGTAAACCCTAGTTTACTTCTTTCCACCTATAAATAACCCTACCATTGGCTTCCTGGGAGCCTTTGCAACTCAACACATCCCTCAATTGTGAGTTTTGTCACTGTTTGACCCCCCGAAAAGTGGCTGAATGCACTGGGTTTGCGGCACTTCTCTCTCACTCCTCCCTTCTCCTCCGGACGAATTGCATGTATCATTGACTTCAATTTCTTCTCTTCTTTCTTTTGCATCTCTTATTTTTGTGTTTGGTCACGGTTTACGATTTTGCCCAAAACCTCACACAAGTAGCAGCTTGCTTCTCGATGCCATGGCGTCGAGGAGTTGGGGAAGATAACCCCTAGTCAATTTATGTTTTTACCCTCACTCATTTTCTTCTCTCTCTGACTCGCACAAGGATACGCCGATCCGTTTGCCTTGCTTTGACCAAACTTTGACCCGGCTTGACCGGGTGCCATCTCAACCGTCAGTGAGGCGGGCCGCTGACTTGGCTCACGATGATTGGGCCAAGTAGTGGGCCCGACCCCACCCTCTCTCACTCTCTCTGCCTTTTTAAAACGAAATTTAATTTTGTAATTTTCCTGTTGGTCCATATTAAATAATTCATATAAATTATTCCTACGCCAAAAAATAAAAATAAATGGTTTGAACTCAGAGAAATGCCCCTATCTAATAAAAATATTTTCAACGCTTGATTATGAGTTTTTCAAAGAAGTATTTTTGGGAATGATTAAAATGATTAAAAATCACTAAAAATACCCCTAAAAGTCCATATCTCTAAAATATATAAAACTATATATTATTTTGATCAGAAAACCCTAACTAAGACAATAGTGATGGTTTCAGGACCTAAATCGATGGTTTGTAATTTTTTTTGGTAACTTTGGGGTTTTAAGTCTTTAATGTATGTACATAGTTCTAATACATGGATATGATATTGATATTAGGACAAGTGGACTCTGATCTTGCTTAGGGATTTGAAAAGTGGTTTCTAGGGTTCTAAGGAAGAGGTATGTGCATCTAATACCTTAGTTGGGAAATTTTATGCCTTAACCTATTCTTCCCTAATGAGGCTTAATTGAATCTAATTCCCTTTTCTTGAAACCCTAATTACTTATGCCTCAAATCAGATTATTGTTTCATGTTGTTTGGGTCTTATACCCCACTACCATTCTTATTGAATATTTTGATTACTCTTTCCATGACTACTTTTCTAGTATGTAGATTTATGTTCTATTTAATTTAAAGTAGTGCTACTTATGTAAAACCACCCACAGAGGGTATGTATTTAATCGCCCTGGGGAATGTTTTTATTCTCCCCATATTATTATGTAGGTGACTGGGAATGTCTTATTCTCCCCTCACCTATAGGTTAGAGGTTCGGTAGGTGCCTCAACCCTACTTAGTTAGGTATACATAATTATCTTACATGCAAATCCTTTTTAATTTAATTGTTAATGGCAAGTTTCTTTTGATATAGCCTCATACTCTTGTTATCTTCATCTTATGATGAACCCTAGCCTATTTTTATTTTCTTTACTTATCTTGTTATCCTAGAATAGTTTTGTGACACATACTTTTCTTCCCTTTCCCTTTTGCTGGGTGCCTTTCCAACCACCCAGGTGCTCAACAAGGTGATGGATAAGACAAGAAGATCTTAGCTTTTGGCTTGGACTTGGTTGATGGAGATGTTGCTTTGAAGACAATATTGTAGTAGTTATACTTCCCTCTATCTATATCCTAATTGTTTATCTTGATGTAATCCCTAATGGGAGAATTTGATGTATTTTTGTAAACCTTTATATGAAATTGAATATAGTCAATAATTTTTATTCCGCTGCTTTCCAATGGTCTTTTTTATACCATTATAAATAAAGATTTGAAAATGTTACACCTTTTTCAACATACCTTTTGAGTATGTTGGGAATGGAGGTTTGATATTTCAAATTTTTAGTAAAGGGTGATTTCACTCTTTTATAACATGGTATTAGAGCCCGTGGTAGTTGGAATCTGACTATTTCAGTTTTTGTTTCCCTAGTTAGTAACCTTGTCTTACATAGTTTCCCTTTAAGTTACATGGTTACCCTAGATTTGATATATGTTGATGAAAGGCTGATTTAGGATCTTATAGTTACACATTAGAATCACGTTGAGTAAAAACCTAATACATTTACAATTGAAAGATGCTTAAGTAATCATAATAACTTGATGTTGTTTAGGTTTGCCTTTAGGCGACTATTAGGGAATGAAGTTGAAGCAAAGGTGTCTAGAAAGGATCAGGTTTTGAGGACTGGCAATATTTTTCTCTGCGCCACGTGCTTGGTTTATGAGGACTCCTAGATCCATATAATATTGGCCTGGCCTGAGCTGATATGGATTGTCTGAAATAGTTTACTTTTAGGCAATAGTAACCTTAGGCTTCTATGTTGTATATCTTTGGGAACCCTAAGTTTCAGGTGTATGATGAATTGTTTGAGGATGGATATCAAGATAGTTTCCTTATGACCCTTAGGACCACATGCTTGGATAGTTTATCCCTATAACCTAGACTTTGAAGTTTGGGGTTAAGTGAGCTATCAGAGTGCGCAGTGGAAGTGTGATGGATCTTGTATAAGGTTTAGTTAGAATCATCCTTTAACCCTAGTGTAGTTTGGCTTGATAGGTCAAACCCTTTAAGTGGGTGGAGTATAGTTATTTTGATGATATTTGGGTAGTTAGATTTCGAGAATGAAATCCTCTTTAAGGGGATGGAGCCATATGACATCCCGATATCTAGCTACTCTATTTTTAGAAACCCTAACTCCATGACATGAATAGGAGGTTAGTATGCTTGGATCCTTGGTTTTGATCAAACATGTAATAATGGTAACCTTAACATGCTTATTATATGTTAATGAACATATAATGATCACCCGAGGAATACTTTATATGTTCAAACCCTAATGAATATCCAATGCACATAATATGGGTCACTCACATGTTAATGCTAATTATGGATACACATGATGCTAATAATGTCATGAACCGATAAACCTTAATGATATGATGAAAAAGATAAATGTAACCTAACATGGGACTTAATATATGCTAACAAGTTGTAAGTGAAATATAATGGTCACGTTGACCTAAACCCTAAGTTTTAAATATATAACCTTAACATATACATCCTTCATGATATTCATGTTAAGTTAGTGGCATTAGGTGTCATAATCAGATAACATACCTTGATGCACATAAAATGATATATATTTACCTAATCATAGATTACTCAAGTCATAAATATGAAATGCATATCACCTTGTTACCTGGTACACACCTAATTAATCACCTAATTGTGACTTGGTATGTGAATCAATTCATTAATATGTAATATGTCCAACCTGATTCACTAAAATACACATAATAATTTCAAATATGGACAAAAAGTAACTGGATTCACATAAATGTGCATAATCAATAATAAGAAGTGAATAAATATGAGAAAATGAATAATGATGACATTAATGTGAATAAGAAAGGCAATGTGACAATGTTTAATATACATACTAGTAATCAACGTGACATAATTTGGATTAATTATAGACTTAGTACAAATTGAATAAAATGTCCTATCACATGCAAGATAATTTGTTATAATTAATATAATGATAATATGAGGATAATGAAGTGTAAATCCAAATTATTAGCGATCAAATATATTGAGATAATTGAGTAACCTCTAATTGTGCATAATAATGGGATATAATTCTTTTTGGAAACCAAATGAATATGACATGATATAATTAAAAGAATAATAAGGATAATGTGATATCCTAATAAATATAATGCTAATGAGCCAAAAATGTAATTAATGATCAATCTCATAAAAGGAATCTTAATAGTGAAACCTAGGTGATCCTCGAGAACCTGACCTATGTCGAGATGCTTGTGAAGTATATGTTGATGAGTCATTTGGTGGAAGTTATGGTTGGTGGAACAACAGAAGTGTAACACACGGGCCCACTGCCCAAGGCTATAGTAGAGTTTTAGGAATGACGATTGGCCCCACAGACCACCACTAGCCTTAACTGCGTGCAGGTCACCCATCCTAATACTACTCCAAGCCGAGCATGCTTAACTATGGAGTTCTTAGTGATGAGCTCTCAGGAAAAGGAGGTACACCTTGGTGATATGGGTAGTCCAATCATTCATTTTAAGATCATGTTATCTGAGGCCTCAAATACTGGGACGTTACAATCTCCCCCACTTAGACTCTTGACGTCCTCGTCAAGGCTCAACTATATGGCCTCATAATACGCTCTCATTTCAGTGCTGACCCAACATGACCCATGGACACCCAGCTCTCGATCACAGAACACCAGTGCAAGGGTGGCTACATCACCATGGATAGCCCTTTCCTACATGCCTGGACCGTACGACTCAAGATTGGCATGCCACATGCCCATGTGGGCCCCACCTAATGGAGGGGAATTGGCTCTGATACCATTTGTAATGCCCGGGCCCACTACCCAAGGCTCTGATAGAGTTTCAGAAATGACGACTGGCCCCATAGACCACCGCTAGCCTTAACTGCGTGCTTTGTCCTCACTCACGCGCATGCCAAGATCAACTTCTCGACAGGTCACCCATCTTAGTACTACTCCAAGCCGAGCACACTTAACTATGGAGTTCTTAGTGACGGGCTCCCATAAAAGGAGGTGCACCTTGGTGATATGGGTAGTCCAATCATTCCTTATAAGAGTGTTTTATCTGAGGCCTCAAATCCTAGGATGTTACAATTTCCCCCACTTAGACTCTTGACGTCCTCGTCAAGGCTCAACTATAAGGCCTCATAATCTCTTCCCCATTTTAGTGCAGACCCACAATGGCCCATGGACACCCAACTCCCGATCACAGAATACCAGCGCAAGGGTGGCTACGTCAACCATGGACAACCCTTTCCTACATGCATGGACCGCACGGCTCAAGACTGACATGTAGGGATGGCAAATAAATACCATATACCATCACCCGGTCCAGCCCACTAAATACATGTATCCATCACCGAGATGGATTTTTGGTTCGGGTGATTAATATATCCACAACGTATTTGGGTGACTGTTTCGCACCGCGAGTCACAGACCGAAATCCCCAATCCTCAGTTCCTCACGCTGCGAGTCTGTGACACACGACACCGTGAGAAACCCTACTCGAGCCACTGCCACTGCACCATGCTTCCAGCTGTATCTTCGTCATCCATTGCTAGTAAGCATCAGACGCAAGAGATATCAAGTTTCCAGCCCGATCGCGCCAGTAGAGATCAAGTTTCCAGTCCGATCGCGTCAGCAGATATCAAGTTTCCAGCCCGATCGCGCCAGCAGAGATCGGATTTCCACCCCGATCGCTGGCAGCAGAGATAAATTGCATCCTTGCCGGCTGTTCCAGTGCTTCTGAGTGGTTGAGTGAGCCTACTGCTGCTGTTACGCCATCTGAGGTGAAGGACAAAAAACGTTCCTCGAGATCTCCGTGTGAGCTCTGGAGTCCGCGGAAAAGGTAAATGATTCCTTACCCCCCTTCTGGCTACCATGGATTTTTATCTTGGAATGACAAAGTCACCGTCAGAGGGCTTGCCGGCCGCCTGCATCGTCTCACCTGCTCTGTCCTTATTTTTTGCTTTCTGCGGCTTCATACCTCATTATCTCCCCGAGGTGTTGCCTTTGGTTTTTGTCTATCTCTCACAATGATTTCACGATCAAACGCCTTAGGTATTTGTAGCATCATAGCATTCCGGCAGATTCTAAGATTTTTCGTAATCCTTATAGTCACCTTCTCCCAAGCTAACAAGCCCAAAACGTTTGGAAGTAGGAGTCAGACTAGTCAGACTAGTCACACCTTCATCCACCTTGACCCCTTCTAATTGCAGCAAATAAAACATATCGAAAGCTTCTCTTGAGTTCATATCCAACGATCACTCATGCTAAATAACTACTGCTATGTGCTAAAATTACCCTACCTTTACCAGCGTGTTAGATAGAGATCCACCCTATAGCTAGTTGTAATACATGTCTCAATTATGTGTAAATCTAATTGATTATACATTTCTAGTCATGGACACCCTTTCTCAAGAATCTAGGTCTCCAAATCCAAGTTCCCTACCTACTCACACAGAGACTCTGCCTGATGAAAGTATGGACATTTCATCACCACCAACTAGAGTACTTAGAAGCAAGATTTGGAGCCATTTTAAGAGGAAGAAGGTGGAAGGGCGTTGGAAGGCTGAATGTATATATTGTCATAAAGTGTACGCAACAAATCCCAAGCATGGGACATCTCATCTTCATGATCATAAAAATGTGAGATGCCTGATTTTCAATGGGGATAGTCTTAGGAGAGCGATATGTACAAGAGAGGCACTTAAAATTGGTTTCAACCAAGAAGAAGGAAAAAAGGCCATTATAGATATGATCCTTTTACATGATTACCCTTTAAACATGGTAGAACACATTGGATTTCAAAAAATGCTATCTTCCATTCAGCCTTTGTTTGTCTGTCCAACGAGAAACACCATCAAGAAGGATATTACAAAGGTATATGACGCTGAGAAGAAAAAAGCAATGGAGTGCTTGGGGAGTTGTAGTTCTCGAGTTGCAGTGACAACTGATATTTGGTCTTCAAGTTATCAAATGAAGGGCTACATGGTTGTCACCGCACATCATGTTGACTCCTCTTGGTCTTTAAAGAGCCAAATACTGAGGTACCCTCCTCAATATTTAGATGTTAGTTAAGTAATGTTATTGACCTTATTTTACATGTATTTATAGTCTATACTTGCATGTTTAGGTTTGCCTATGTTCCTTGCCCACACACAAGTAAAGTGCTAGCTATGTGAGGTTTTGATGACATGTCTGACTGATTGGAAGCTTGATACTAGATTTTCATGTATCACTGTCGACAACTGCACAACAAATGATAAGATGATTGAGTTGGTCAAAGATAGACTATACCCAAACTCCACAATATTAGGTGGTAGATTTTTACATATGAGGTGTACTGCACATATATTGAATCTTGTTGTCAAATATGGTTTAGTAGTAATCAAAGATGGAATAGAACAGATACGAGACAGTGTTGCATATTGGACTGCAACTCCAAAGAGAGTAGAGAAGTTTGAGGAAACTACGAGGCAGTTGAAGATACACATAATCAAGAAATTATCTTTAGATTGTCAAACTAGGTGGAATTCTACCTACTTAATGCTTAGGACTGCAATGATTTATAAAGATGTGTTTACTGTATTAAGGCAACAGGACAAAAACTTCAAGCTATTATTAACTGATTCAGATTGGCAATTCTGTTTTGAAGTTTGTGAGAAACTGAAGCTCTACTATAAAGTTACAGAGGTGTTTTTTGGAACCAAATATCCAACTTCCAATTTGTGTTTCCCCAAACTTTATCAAATTAGAGTGGCTCTGGACATTTGGTAGAAATCCCCCAATCAGGTAATCGTGCAAATGGCTAAGAATATGTTGGAGAAGTTCCAGAAATATTGGGATAATATTTACATTCCAATGGGAGTTGCCATTGTACTTGACCCAAGGTATAAAATGAAGATAGTTGAGTATTATTTTGGCAATATATATGGAGATAAGGCTGCCGAACACATTAAAAAGGTTCGTGATGCTTGTACTGATCTACTGAATGACTATAAAGATAGAACATAGATGCAATATGAATTGGGTAGTGAATGGCCATATTCAAGTCCACTAGTTTCCTCTCAAGAGGGCGTTGATGATGATTTACTGAACTTTGAGGCTTATGTGAACAAGGAAAAGAGAAACTCAAACTACTTAAAAACAGAACTGGATAAGTACTTAGAAATTGATATATTGCCCCAATCTTCAGACTTTGATGTACTAATGTGGTGGAAGATGAATGGTGATGTCCATCCTATCCTAAAATCCATTGCTAAGGATTTTTTAGCTATTCCAGTCTCAACTGTAGCCTCAGAGTCTGCATTTAGTATGTCAGGTAGGATAATTGATCCACATCATAGTAGACTCCTTGCTACTACGGTGGAAGCTTTGATGTGCGCTCAAAGTTGGTTGAAAAATAGTAAAAAACAAGGTACATATCGTTTATTTGATCTATTAAACTGATGATTCATATTGATAATTTTATGTTTGCACTCATATAGACAATGCAAATGGATCAAGTGATCAAACCAGTTTTTTGGGCAATCAAGAGAATGAAGAAGATGGTAAAATATGTCTAATTCCCAATCTAATTCTCAGCTATGTGCATGGTTGTTGAAATTAATTATTATTATTTTATATTTAGGAACTTTGTCTATACAATAGAATTTTTAATCTGCTACAAGCATGTTGGGAAGATGACTTTGTTGTTCAAGGTAAACGGATTCATTCTTTTGTTATGTTTTTATACATGTGTCATGTTTGTATTAGGTAGAAGGGATTCAAGAAGGGAAGAATGATAACCTTGTTTACTGGAGGGAAGAATTAGTGAGGAAGTAGATGGGGTTTATTAATTCATATGTTGATATCTTATTGAGTTTGCATCTTATTGAAAACAACAGAGACTATTAATTGTCTTCTTGACTTGTTTTCATCTTATGGATATGTTTTAGGTGAGATATACATGAAGAAGTGACTGGTTGTCTGAATCTGAAATGGAGGCCGCTGGTTGTCTGAATCTAAAATGGAGGCTGAAGTGGCTAGTTGTCTGGAAATGAAATGGAGGCCGCTGGTTGTCTGAATCAGAAATGGAGGCTGAAGCCAATTTAAATAGATATTTGGATATGTTGTACTCAAGTTATAGCCACCATTTTAATGTTGTCAGTTTATACATGTCTGAAGTTGAACATCTGTGTAGTTTGAGCTGTCTAAATGTGGAACAATGCTTGAGTTTTCTAAACGTGGACCAATGTTTAAGATGTCTGAAAATGTGCAATGTAATATGAATATGTGAACCTTAGACTTCATATAGTTGAGCTGTCTGAACGTGAGCAATGTTTGTTGATAATTTTGATTTGAAGTAGCAATGGCTTGAGTTTTCTGAACGTTAATATAATTTGGTTGTGCGAAAAATTTGGTTGTGCTAATAATGCAAAATCATTCATTTTTTGGTTGTGTATAAAATTTAGGGGTTTTGTGCAATTTGTCGTTCAAATTTAAATGTTTTAAAGCCAAGCAAATGTTCTTTGTGGCTAATATTTTTAGTAGAGGGTCTGTTATGAGATTTCTGGGCTAAATGTGCAATTTGTAGTGCAAATTTATTTTTTTAGGCCAAATATATATTCTGACAGGCTAATAATATGTTAAATAGAGCATTTACGCTATGATTTCTGGGTCAAATTAAAAAAATCTAGTGAGTGTATAAAATACAGGGGCTTTAGTGCAATTTTCCGGACTTGAATAAGATTACCAGCTGCATGGGATGGCACGAAATGGATGCAACCCGAATTACCATGGGAAGCTGTGCATATTCATCTGATACATCGATTTGAATGGGGCGGGAGTCCAATACTTTAAAATTTGAACGGAGTGGTTTGGGTGAATTGTTATGGATGCGGATTGTCACTTTTTGCCATCCCTACCGGCATGCCATGCCCATGTGGGCCCCACCTACTGGAGGGGTTATGGCTTTGATACCATTTGTAACACACGGGCCACTGCCTAAGGCTCTAGTAGAGTTTCAAGAATGATGACTGGCCCCACAGACCACCACTAGCCTTACCTGCACGCTTTGTCCTCACTCACGCACATGCCAGGATCAACTTCTCGACAGGTCACCCATCCCAATACTACTCCAAGCTGAGCATGCTTAACTATAGAGTTCTTAGTGATGGGCTCCCAGAAAAGGAGGTGCACCTTGGTGATATGGGTAGTCCAATCATTCCTTTTAAGATCATGTTATCTGAGGCCTCAAATCCTGGGATGTTACAAGAAGTTTAGTGATGAGATGTTGCACCTTCACCTTCCCTCCTTTCTTGTGATTTCAGGGACAAAATCCTCTTTAATGGGAGTGTTGTAACATACCAAATCCTGGACATTTTGTCTTTTGACCCTCTTTCCCATCTTTTCCTTTCATTTCTATCCTTCTTGGCCTTTATGTTTAATTTGTGGATATTATGGTGGTTTAGTGGACATTTGTTCACCTTTTATGCCAGTAAAGGGGTTTAATGCACAATTACCTCAGTAGAAGTCAAAGTAATGGGCCTGATGTGCAATTGTCCACTTAGATAATGAAGGAATTCGTGCTATAACTTTCTAGGACTTTTTAGAATATGAAAAAGAAAAGAAATCCCAAAATATAAATAAAGGAAATGATAAATGTAATAATTGGATAAAAGGTGATAATGTGAAACATATGGCTCAAAAATCATAAAAAGGAAAACCCACAAGATAATTTGATAATCAATATTCGTTCCTTGGACTAAAAGTTACTTAAGGGCCAAGTATCACCCAATTTGGAAAGTATATATGTATGTATATATATATATATATATAAAGTCTTTATTAAGGGAAAATAGGAAATAAGTCAGGAAAGATAAATAAAATACTTAATGTCCACAAATTGAAAAACTAATTCCAAAATTGTAATCTAGACATAAAAATATGCCTTTGGGCAAGTTTTCAATTAATTTGGATGATATTTGAATAATGAGTAAAAGTAGGAGAGAGAAAGTGTGTAGAACCTTCTATATATTAAATATAAATGAACAAATAATCTCAACATGAGAAATTAATGACAAATTTATATCCAAGGCACTTAGGGCGACTTGTGGGTGAAGTTTCACCAAATTTAGGGAAACTTATCACCATTAATGAAGGAGGAAAGAGAAAATGAGTTTTGAATTATTTAACCCATTAAAAGTTCGCAAAAGGCAAAAATAATTCCATAGTCAGATTCTACACCTCAAAATCAATCAGGGTGTCAAGTTTTATTAAATTTGGAAATTGTTTAAGCCCTCAAATGAAGAGAGAGAAATTCATTTAATTGTATATGTATCACATTATAATTGGATTAGGAATACATGTCATACAAACTTTGCGCCCGATCGGACGGTCTAGATCGACCGCAGATGCGTGTCCGTAGGATCGGACGGCTGAGAGCTTGTCTTCTTCCTCGATTTGGATCGAGAAATAAAGTTGGATTTGTGAAATCTTAAAAATCGATTATCTCTCTCATTACTCATCCAAATCGCGAGATTTTTGGCTCGTTGGACTCATCTTTCAATTCCGCTCCAGATTATCCCAAGATTTTGGTGTTTTGATGAATATTTGAGAAAGCCCCAAAATAGCCGAAGCTCTTCTCTCACCCTGACTATGTAAATCTTAGTTTACTTCTCTCCACCTATAAATAACCCTACCATTGGCTTCCTGGGAGCCTTTGCAACTGAACGCATCCCTCGATTGTGAGTTTCGTCACTGTTTGACCCCCCAACGAGCGACCAAAGGCAATGAATTTGCAGTGCTTATCTCTCACTCCTCCTTTCTTCTCTGGATGAATTGTAGGTATAATTGACTTTAGTTTCTTCTCTTCTTTCTTTTGCATCTCTTATTTTTGTGTTTGGTCACGGTTTACTATTTTGCCCAAAACCTCATGCAAGAAGTAGCTTGCTGCTCGACGCCATGGCATCAAGGAGTTGGGGAAGATAACCCCTGGTCAATTTACACTTTTACCCTCACTCATTTTCTTCTCGTCTCTGACTCACGCAAGGACACACCAGTCCTTTTGCCTTACTTTGACCGGACTTTGACCCGGCTTGACCGGGTGCCATCTCGACCGTTAGCGAGGCGGGCCACTGACTTGGCTCACAGTGATTGGGCCAAGTAGTGGGCCCGACCCCACCCTCTCTCGCTCTCTCTGCCTTTTAAAATGAAATTCAATTTTCTAATTTTCCTATTGGTCCATATTAGATAATTCATAGAAATTAATTCCTAGGCCCAAAAATAAAAATAATTATGTTCTGAAGTTGGAAAAATTCCCTCTATCTAATAAACATAATTTTTATGCTTGATTCAGAGTTGTTTTAAAAGGTGTTTTTGGGAATGATTAAAATGATTAAAATCACTAAAAATATCCCTAAAAGCCCATATCTCTAAAATATATAAAAATATATATTATTTTGATCAGAAAACCCTAACTAAGACAGTAGTGATGGTTTTAGGACCTAAATCGATGGTTTGTAGAATAAGTTGGTAACTTTGGGGTTTTAAGTCTTTAATGTATGTACATAGTTCTAATACATGGATATGATAATGATATTAGGACAAGTGGACTCTGATCTTTCTTAGGGATTTGAAAAGTGGTTTCTAGGGATCTAAGGAAGAGGTATGTGCATCTAACACCTTAGTTAGGAAATTTTATGCCTTAACCTATTCTTCCCTAATGAGGCTTAATTGAACCTAATTCCCTTTTCTTGAAAACCTACTTACTTATGCCTCAAATCAGATTATTGTTTCATATTATTTGGGTCTTATACCCCACTACCATGCTTATTGAATATTTTTATTACTCTTGCCATTACTAATTTTATAGCATGTAGATTTATGTTTTATTTAATTTAAAGTAGCGGTACTTATGTACAACCACCCACAGAGGACATGTATTTAATCACCCTGGGTAATATTTTTATTCTCCCCATATTATTGTGTAGGTGACTGGGAATGTCTTATTCTCCCCTCACCTATAGGTTAGAGGTCCGGTAGGTGCCTCAACCCTACTTAGTTAGGTAGACATAATTATCTTATATGCAAATCCTTTTTAATTTAATTATTAATGGCAAGTTTCTTTTGATATAGCCTCATACTCTTCTTATCTTCATCTTCTGATGAACCCTAGCCTATTTTTATTTGCTTTACTTATCTTGTTATCCTAGACTAGTTTTGTGACACATACTTTTCTTCCCTTTCCCTTTTGCTGGATGCCTTGCCAACCACACAGGTGCTGAGCAAGGTGATGGATAAGACAAAAAGATCTTAGCTTTTGGATTGGACTTGGTTGATGGAGATGTTGCTTTGAAGATAAGATTGTAGTAGTTAGACTTCCATATATCTAGATACTAATTGTGTATCTTGATGTAAGCCCTAATGGGAGAATTTGATGTATTTTTGTAAACATTTATATTAAATTGAATATAGTCAGTAATTTTTATTCTACTGCTTTCCAATGGTCTTTTGTATACCATTATAAATAAAGATTTGAAAATTTTACACCCCTTTAAACATACCTTTTTAGCATGTTGGGAATGGAGGTTTGATATTTCAAATTTTTAGTAAAGGGGTGATTTCACTCTTTTATACTAGTACGGGAGAGAAATCCGGCTGGTGGCAGTTGAAATGGATGGCTTGCAGATGGTGAACCGACCAAGTGATTACAAGATGCCCTTTTTCTTTGAAGTCCCACCTCCTTTTATAGGGAGAAGGAGGGGTGGAAAGCCTAGTATGGGAGAGAAGTCTGGATGGAGGTTGCTGAAATGGTCTGCTTGCAGACAGTGAACTGACCAGTTCACTGACCAAGCCACTCAGTTTAGATCTATATGGGTGTGAGTTAAGAGACGCAGGTCAAAACCCTAGAGAAGGGGTGGCATGCTGGATTGACCAAGTCTTTGGTCATTAATGAATTGAGTCAGCTATTTTAAACTTGAAATGCCTGCTTTGGCTTCTGAGCTGACCAATTTACTGAATGAATCACTCGGTCCAGACACTGACTTGGAAGGCTCAGTTTGTGGATCGACACTATGAAACGGCCAACTGAGTTCTGGAATGAGCCGCCTTGGGCAAGTGAAACGATCGACTCATGGAATGAGATGATCAGTTGGACTTTTGGGGAAGACATTTTGTGTTATCGAGACAAGAAGTTGGGAAGATGAAATGGTCGACTGGGAGTTTGGAATTGGAATATAAAGCCTTTGATTCTTGGGTCTTTTGGGTTCTTGAATTAATGTGAATATTTTCCTACAAAACCCATGAAAATCAAGTAAAAACTCCAGCTTAAGCAAGAATTAAACTAAGATAATTTATACTAAAACTGTAAAATAGCCAACAATTTATTGTCAACTAAAGATAAGAATATACAAATAAAGGTAATGAGTTTGCAATCATCAAAATACCCCAAACTGAAAACTTTGCTTATGCTCAAGCAACATTGAGTTTAAAACACTGCCACATAATACTTTTGGCATGCCATCCTCATTGGAATAACACATTTGGGTCCTTCCAACCTTTTATGGCCAAGAAAAATTAACTTCCTGGATTCATGAAAAATAATTTTCATGTCCCCTACTTCAAGATTATTTCACAACTTGGTTCTAATTTAAGACTTGCAATACAATAGATTTCATATTTCATTTGAATTTTGTACTCCCGTATATTCTTATGAGTCATTGCACAAGAACATGACTCAAGGATTTGATAGGGTCATGTAGATTCCCCTAGGCATAAAAGTGAAGTGAATGAGGTATGTAAGGGAGTAACCTCTCCTTTATTCGGCTTGAGGCCTTTTATTTCTTTGTTTGCAGTTACATTGACCACCTATTTTGGTGTGCTCTTTTTGGCATGTTTTCTTGATGGTATGCCACTATTAAATTTACAAGGGGTATGGAAGAAGTGAAAGAGGGAGGAAAAGGGGGTGTGCCACCCCGAACTTAGAGTTTGGCACATTGGATTTTTATTTTTAGTTTTCTTTGTAGATGGAGAGATAAGAAGGTGATGGAAGAGGTGAAGAAAAAAATATATTCATTGTGAAACTCATTTTTGTGAATTTAAGCGCATTGGGAGTATCACACATTGGATCAATTACTTTTTGAGTTATGAAAAATCAAGAAAATTTTCAAGTTAGTCGATAACTCTAGATAAGGGATCATTATTTTTCAATCCTCCAAGTCCTCAATGGCTTGGAAACTTACCCTAGTAATGGTGTTAATTTAGATCCTAGGTGAGAGTATAATTTCTATCAATTACATGTTTATAAATTATGTTACAAAAGAAGTTGCATTATTCAAGGAGGTATATTGATGGTTATGCATATCATCATGGCTAACTAGATAAAGGACTGGATGACTAGATAAGGGCCAAAATTAAATGATTTTTTTGAAAAATTCAACGCTAAACTACCTAACATAATGGAAATTGCAAGAAATTTAAGATAGAGTGGGTGGAATGAGTATGTACCACCCACCTCCACACGAACTTAAAATTTTACTCACCCCGAGCAAAACTTAAATCCAAATTTGAGGGAAGAAAATCGTTGGGTTGCCTCCCAACAAGTGCCCTATTTAAAGTCGGAGGCCCGACGAAAATGGTATTTCCCAAGGGGGAGCGGGATGCGGAGTGCTATATGTACTCGATTACTTTCCTTGTAGCTACTCCAGTATCTTTGCTTGAGCTCATATTCTGAATGACTTGGCTCACATTTATGTACCAAGGAAAATAATTGGGATCAGAAGGGATGGGATCCCCCCATGGCTTGAATGTAATAAGGAATAGTTATGGGGTATTGTAGTTGTGTAAAGATAATTATCAAAAGGTGCAAAGTTTAGATGCAAGTGTGGATACCTGGTCATCCCACCATACTGGTCACTGGTTTCAATGGGGAGTGGATTGAAGGGGTGATAAATGGATACTTCATCATTTACTTTAAGGAGTTCTTCTTGAGTTGACATTGGTAACTCATAAGGGACCTGGTGGATATCATAAACTGGTGACTCGAGATGAAAGAGGGGAAGAAAAATGGTAGTAGATTGATGTGTGGCATGAGGGGAGGGAAAAGGTGGTGGGAGGGGTAGCTCTTAAGTAGTGATATGGGGTGTTATAGGAGTGGGGATGGGGAGGAATATGATCTCCATTGTCGTGGGGATGGTTGGAATAGCTTCAATATGCCTTGCATATCGGTTGTCCTCTATAGAGATATTAGTTTCTGTCACTGGTGGAGTCTCAGAGCCAAGGAAGCACTACTACATGTGATTGAACTGGTCTATGCAGTCGAGGGAGTAAACTCCTTCTTCTCTGGTATACTTTGTGCTACCTCTAGAGGCTTGGAAGCTGATAAATTTGGTTCCCACTCATAGAGTGAGAAGTCATGCCTCAACGTTGATCAATGCCCTAGCGGTGGCAAGGAATGGTCCGCTGAAGATAAGAGGGTAGTGAAAATCTTCCTTTTTATCCATCAACACAAAGTCACATGGGATGTAGTGTTACGACCCATATCAGGGTTAGTCTATAAATACCTCGAATTACGTGAAACACCTCAATTAGTGTTGAGTATCAAATTAAGCATTTTGGTTAATCAAATAAGTTAATATGTGAATCAATAGTTGAGATTGAATCATTTGAGGTATTTAATGATAGTAGCAATGTTGATCAGTAAGTTAATTAAGTTGAATAAAATACTCATAAATGTAATTAGTGTTTTGATCATGTGTTACTAGTTAATAAGGATTATTTCTTGCTTCGAGGTCGTAGAAAATCTTGTACTTGAAAGTTTGCAAGAAAAATCAGTTAAATCGGACCTCTGAGGCGATACTTATACCATTTTTAGTTTCCTTGGACCTATAGTGCAATTTTTCCAAATTAGCCTTTTATTTAACCCTTCATTTCCTCGCTTATCTATTATCATCTTCTTCCCGATTAAAACGAGTAACCGACTGTTGAGCGGCGCCCAACAGGGGCAAATCGGCCGCGCTTTGGCTGGTCTTGGGCGGGCGATTTCTTTGCCCTTAGCCTCGCTTTGGCTACGCCTCTTTCTCCTCTACCTTCTCCTTCTTCTACCTCTATTATTCCTCCATTCTTTCTCCTCTGCTACTCCGCCCTAGCAGGTGCCCAACCTGCAGCAAGGAGCTGCGGCTGCACACCAGCCGGGAGGCCAGCTAGGAGCCACCTTGAGCACGACCATCAACACCGAACACTGCCCTTGATTCCGACCAAGAGCCCAAGGCAGGGAATCGTAGAGTCTCGCCTCTATAGCGCCACCTGCACCTTGCTAACAGCAGGGCGGCGCCCTGCTTTGCAGCAGCCGCAGCTGTAAGAAGTAATGGCCAGAAGGCCATTCGGGCGCGAGTAAGCACCAAGCAACGCCCTCGATTACGGCCGTGAGCACGAAGCACAAATCCGAAGCCAAAAAGCCACGATCAAGCACCCAACTGAGCTTCCCTTTTCACCTGTATGTGCGAAGTAGAGCTGCTTACAACAGCAGGTCCGGCTAGGGGCAGATTTGCCCAGGAAAACACTAAGATAACAGTGTCCTTGAGTTCGTCCGAGGTTCGTAAGCACAAACCCGTAGTTGTTAGTCCTTGATTCGGCTTTAATCGAGTTCATCAATGAGTTTTCTGTTTCTGCACAGGTTGCACGGCGTGCAAATCAATCTGCACGGCGTGCAAAGTTACAGATAGCAGAACGAGTTTCTGCCCAGGTGCACGGCGTGCAGCCCAGGTGCACGGCGTGCACTCTGCTGTAAAGGGAAGAATTAGGCGTGGTTGTGGACGTTTTTCGATGTATACGAACACACCGAAGTGGGTGAGTAGTAGTTCATTTAGAAATCATTATTTAACTCAATTTAAATGCTTAATTACTTCTCTATCAGTTAGTATAACTTTTAAACAACGTAGTACATACAATAGAGTATGTTAGTTTCATTGGAACTTGAAATACCTAATATGCTTAGTGAAAATGATGAAATTTCCTGTATTATACTTGCAATGTATTTGCTGATTTAAAAATAGATGTTCAGCATCGAAAGTGAATAAATAAGATTGAATCATGTGTAATGATGATAAAGGATATATATTTGCTTCATGTGATATTTAGATTGTGCAATATGCATGAAATGTGATATTCCTGTTTAATGTTTATTTGTTAATCGGTTAATAGACCTAGATTCCCTAACACCGTAGAACCCCTTAGACGGGTCTGCAACTTTGGGGTGAAACTCGTGTTGCAACATCATCCGTGCTTATGTCACGGACAAACGAGGAAAGAGAGGCAGTGTCCAACAACAATCGTGCTTGTGTCGCGATGGCACTGCGATAACAAAAGAAAACATGGTTATCTAACACCATTCGTGCTTGTGTCATGAAGGTAACCCTGTGACTCTCCGCCGGTGTACTCAGGTTAAAGGAGAAGTCGGGAGCACAAGTGGTTGTGCAGCACACGTGGTTGTGCGTTGAGGCCGTAGAGCCTGGGTCCTGTGCAGACCAGGACGAGTAGTCAGACTTAGCACTTCCCGGGTGTGTCGCTAAGTCTTGTACGGTGGGACCGTAGCATGAACTTGCTGCGGATCTTTATATGCAGAGTACACTGCATATATTTAGGGCATAATAATAAAATGAATAAATAATCATGTAGGTTCACAGTAAATTTATATAACTGTTTATTTACCTGAAATACCTGTTGATGCTTAGAAATGTGGTTATTATCTGTATATTTGTTATGTTATTAGAACTGCCTTGCTTAGTTCTGCATTTATGTTTATTTTCAGTTTATAAACCTGATGAGATGTTTAATGATAGCTAAGTGAAATGCTATTCACTGAGCGAGTAGGCTCATACCTCTACTCAAAACATTTTCAGGTTATCATCAGTAGCAGGAAATCAGAAGGATCGATTTATCCTTACGCCTAGTCGATAGAAGGTTCATAGTTAGTAGTTAGAGGTCTCTTAGTCCTTTCCCCTCGATCTTTGGGACAAGGTGTGAGTGAGAGAGAGAATGTGTATAAAGATGTAAATTAACTGTTATGCTTTATTTTATGTCAGATAATGTAATATGTTGTAGATTCTGTTTATATTTCTATTCAATTTAATAAAGATGCTTCCGCAGTTTGTTTAGTTTCATTTTACAGCATAAATCGGATTATCCTATTAATCTCTTTAAAATGCTTTAAAAAGTGAAGAGTGGTTGGCTTATGTGTAAATCTCATCCTGTTGCGTCCTAATCTTGTGGTTTGTAGTTAATGTGAGATTGGGGCGTGACAATTTTTGGTATCAGAGCTATGGTTTGAGTACATAGTTACTCAAGGTCAGGGGATGATAAGAGACCAATAGGATTAAGGTTTAGGTGTCTTTCTTCTATCTGTAATTTTCTAACAGGAAGTGTTCTGTTATACTATTGCAGATAGCAGAAAGAGGATGTGGTCACGAGAATCAAGTAATGAGCTTAAGATGAGTCGTTAAGAATCATTAGGGTCAAAAGATAAGGTTATAAGTAAGGCGAATAATAAGTGATGTGTTTCTAGCTCTAGAAAGTCTGAGTGTTTAGATACCCTGGCCAGGTGTCTGAATACTTAGATTGACCAGTATCAAGCTACTCTGTCTGTTCTTCTCTGGATGCCCTGGCCAGGTATGCAGAGGAAGGATAGGCTAGAGAGAAAACCCTAGAAATCTTAGGATTAAGAAATCAGAAATTTATGTAGGAGTAAGAGGTTAAATAAAGGATGTGATATAACTCCTACTTTATATTGCTTATTGATTAAAGATCATTAGAAACGTTCTTATATGCATGAATTTAGACTTTCAATTTGTACAATAAGTATGACTCTTTTATATTGTTGTGTCATGAAGTGAATTGTTTAGTATTTGTTTCCTTTGTATTAATGTAGACCCGAAATTATGTTTATATGAGTTTGCTCTAAGTGGATATTCTTTCCACATGTTTAAGGTTAATAGGGGTTGATTAATCTCGAGTAGCTCTTGGCTTCAGGACTACAGGTTCGGCCTGGTCCGGCTGGCAGGATGCGTTACTGGGAATTAATGACTCCTATTAACAGTAAAATAAGAATAGACTCTGGATGATTTAGACCCGTAACATAGTGAGAATGTTTATACACTAGGATGTTTTAACTATGATAAGAAGTCTAAACGTTCTTTTGTCTTGAGAATTAGGGTTTGAAAAGTATAGACCCTAATCGGCCCAAAGTAGGGTTTTGATGTTACATAAACACAAAAAAATTTTTTAATAAGTAAAGTGTTTTAGTAAATGATTTTTAGTATCTTATGTGTAACTCTGATTTGGCTAAAATTGGGATATGATTTGGATATATAAAATGTGAACAACATTGGAAGATATCAGAATTTTTGAAGAATGTTCTGACCTGTTCATCGGCTGAGTTTCAAACTCGACCGATCACATTTTCAGAATGATATAGCAGTGTGGTAATTGAATTTTATCTTTTTTATTGGTACATCCAATTGATCTCAAATTTTAACTGTGTTTGAAAATCACAAATTTTAGACACTCTATTAAATTGGCGTAATTTTTGGATGACTTTTGATCTCTACAGTAAGGTGTCGGTCGAGTTACAACTCGACCGAATCTACTGCAGACTGCTATATAGCAGCGCACTGTTTGATTTTTAATTATTTATTGGTAATTAGAAATGATCTCAAATTTTTACTGGAGGTCTAAAACTTCATTAGAAATAACATATAAAATTTCCAGAATTTTTGGAGCTTCTGTTAGCTGTTTAATAAATGAATTACAGAAACTATTATGAAAACTGAATTTTCAGCTAATGTAATTAAAGTTGAGTGCTGGGTTAATATGTTATTGACCCAAACAACTCAAATTGATCAATATGATCGACCACATACACATACAATAACGCTCTGTTATTAATAAGGACCAAACCCTAGAATGATTAAGGTTGTAGTAGTTTAAGGGATATCATTAGTGATGTAACCTTGAATACTAATAACTTTGTAAAATAAGACCTTGAGATTTGTTCTATGAAAAGTAAACTGGCTTTGATAGTGACCTAGGGTTTTGAGGTAGATAATCTAAACGGTACATGAGCAACATGAAATGACTTAGAGAAAAGAGTAAAACATAAAGCTAAAATGTAGCTATAAGAAGGTAGCATAGAAATCGGAGTATTACCCGAGATATGATCTGAAGATAGTTGATGTAGTTCATGTTTTTAAGACATGGTGTCATTATCTTTATGATGTGGCAATAGATTATCACCCTGGTAGGGAGAATGTGGTGAATAATGCTTTCAGCAGAAAGTCAAGTTCAACAACTAATGCATTCTCTATGACAGGTTTCAATAGAGACCTGTTAGTAGAAATGTGGAAGTTGAACTTAGGCTTAGGGGTGACAACACAAAGTGATTTGATTGTATAGATGTAAGTTAAGCCTACCTCTTATGATCAAATCAAGAAACTACAAAAGGGTGATAGTGAATTAAGCCAGACCATGCATCACATGATAGGAGGAAAAGAGACCAGAGTTTAAGTTTTTAGATGATAAGGCGTTGTATTAGCATGACACGTTGTGTGTACCTCGAGATAGTGAGTTGAAAGAAAAGATTCTTATGGAAGCGCATGTATTGATGTATACTATGCTTTCAGGAAACACTAAGATGTATATGAAACTCAAGTAGTTGAAACGGATGGTTAGATAAGCAGAAGAATGTAGCTGAGTACGTGGTTAAAAGTAGTGTGTGCCAGTAGGTTAAGACTGAACCCTAGAAATCTATAGCTACCTTCTAATCTTTTTCTGTGCCTGAATAGAAATGGGAATATATCACAATGGATATTGTGGTAAGATTACCCAGGACACCTAGAGGTTATGACTCGATATGAATGATTGTGGATAGACTAATTTAGTCTGCTCACTTTCTTCATATTAAGTCAACCTTTGATGTCTTGATACATGACTAAGATATACATGGATGAAATAGTTAGATTGCCTGGTAATCCAGTTTCAATCATATCTTATTGAGATCCTAAGTTCACATCTAGGTTGTGGAAACAGTTGCATCGTGCTTTGGGCACAAAGATAAGATTCAGTACAACCTTTTTACCCGCATACGGATGGTCAGTCTGAGAGAACCATTCAGACTCTTAAGGACATGCTGAGAGCATATGTTATGCATCTCAGTGAAAGTTGGGAAGAACATTTAAGTCTTATAGAGTTTGCTTAGTGTGAATGTTGAGTTTAGAAATACACAACTGATAATGGTTCGGTTTGAATATAAATCCAGGCAATACAAATTTGGTAAACCATTAGGTGCATGATTTCAAGATAGTAAGATAGCATTAAAAGATACAAATAAATCTAGTTGCATGCTTCCTGTTAAGTTAATGTGTGTGACTTAACATTTACATGAATTGGCACATTTCATTGAGATATCATTAGAAACTCTCAAGTACTATTAAATACTTGCGTTATGATACGAAAATAACTCTTAATTGAGTTATGTGATGCATAAACCAGGAATTTGGTTAATATGCACGCACTTCGAGAAATTTCAGATAATTGATAAATATTACAGATGGTTTCTTATTAGTGGAGAAAATTTCTTTTATTGGTGTCATAGGATGTTCAATTACATGAATTCAGTATGTATGTGCCAAAATTTATTTGAGTTTGGAAAATTTATGAATTTTTAATCTGCCTGCATGCATGATATAAAGACTACTCAGTAATTACAATGATTTTGAATATACTGCTCTGCCAGTTCTAGAATGATACCGTATTGTGATTTGAACTGTAATCAAACAGATGAGATAACGGAAACCCTAAGAGTAAGGTGTTGCCATATGACTAGTGAATGAGATAACCCTAAGAGTAGGGTGTTGGCATGTGATGAATGAATAAGGCAAATGAAACCTTAAGGATAGGGTGTACGATGAATCAAGTATTTTGATATCAATTTTCATTATGAGATGTGATGATATTTAACAGTTAAATTGCATGATTTTATTTTAGTACCAAATTGACATGCATTCTGTTTATTTAAGAATTTTAGTTGTCTGCATGTATACTATAGTAATTTCTCAGTAATTACCATGAATTGAGATACTGTTATAACAATTCTAGAAAGACAATGTTTTGTGGTTTGATCTGGAATTAGATCAGATGTGTCCTATGTTGAGGGACCAATTCAAATAGCGGATCTAAGGATCAAGAAACCTAATAATCGTGAGATACCCTAGAGAAGGTTTTGTGGAAAAACTACAACCTAGAAGGAGCCACATGGGAAATTTTGGGTTTGGTGTGCGTAACAAGTTTCCTTTTCTCTTTTAGGAATTTCAGGACGAAATCCTTATAAGGGAGGGAGATTGTTACGACCCATATCAGGGTTAGTCTATAAATACCTCGAATTACATAAAACACCTCAATTAGTGTTGAGTATCAAATTAAGCATTTTGGTTAATCAAATAAGTTAATATGTGAATCAATAGTTGAGATTGAATCATTTGAGGTATTTAATGATGGTAGAAATGTTGATCAGTAAGTTAATTAAGTTGAATAAAATACTCATAAATGTAATTAGTGTTTTGATCATGTGTTACTAGTTAATAAGGATTATTTCTTGCTTCGAGGTCGTAGAAAATCTTGTACTTGAAAGTTTGCAAGAAAAATCAGTTGAATCGGACCTCTGAGGCGATACTTATACCATTTTTAGTTTCCTTGGACCTATAGTGCAATTTTTCCAAATTAGCCTTTTATTTAACCCTTCATTTCCTCGCTTATCTATTATCATCTTCTTCCCGATTAAAACGAGTAACAGACTGTTGAGCGGCGCCCAACAGGGGCAAATCGGCCGCGCTTTGGCTGGTCTTGGGCGGGCGATTTCTTTGCCCTTAGCCTCGCTTTAGCTACGCCTCTTTCTCCTCTACCTTCTCCTTCTTCTACCTCTCTTATTCCTCCATTCTTTCTCCTCTGATACTCCGCCCTAGCAGGTGCCCGACCTGCAGCAAGGAGCTGCGACTGCACAGCAGCCGGGAGGCCAGCTAGGAGCCACCTTGAGCACGACCATCAACACCGAACACTGCCCTTGATTCCGACCAAGAGCCCAAGGCAGGGAATCGTAGAGTCTTGCCTCTATAGCGCCACCTGCACCTTGCTAACAGTAGGGCAGCACCCTGCTTTGCAGCAGCCGCAGCTGCAAGAAGTAATGGCCAGAAGGCCATTCGGGCACGAGTAAGCACCAAGCAACGCCCTCGATTACGGCCGTGAGCACGAAGCACAAATCCGAAGCCAAAAAGCCACGATCAAGCACCCAACTGAGCTTCCCTTTTCACCTGTATGTGTGAAGTAGAGCTGCTTACAACAGCAGGTCCGGCTAGGGGCAGATTTGCCCAGGAAAACACTAAGATAACAGTGTCCTTGAGTTCGTCCGAGGTTCGTAAGCACAAACTCGTAGTTGTTAGTCCTTGATTCGGCTTTAATCGAGTTCATCTACAATGAGTTTTCTGTTTCTGCACAGGTTGCACGGCGTGCAAATCAATCTACACGGCGTGCAAAGTTACAGATAGCAGAACGAGTTTCTGCCCAGGTGCATGGCGTGTAGCCCAGGTGCACGGCGTGCAGCCCAGGTGCACGGCGTGCACTCTGCTGTAAAGGGCAGAATTAGGCGTGGTTGTGGACGTTTTTCGGTGTATACGAACACACCGAAGTGGGTGAGTAGTAGTTCATTTAGAAATCATTATTTAACTCAATTTAAATGCTTAATTACTTCTGTATCAGTTAGTATAACTTTTAAACAGCGTAGTACATACAATAGAGTATGTTAGTTTCATTGGAACTTGAAATACCTAACATGCTTAGTGAAAATGATGAAATTTCCTGTATTATACTTGCAATGTATTTGCTGATTTAAAAATAGATGTTCAGCATCGAAAGTGAATAAATAAGATTGAATCATGTGTAATGATGATAAATGATATATATTTGCTTCATGTGATATTTAGATTGTGCAATATGCATGAAATGTGATATTCATGTTTAATGTTTATTTGTTAATTGGTTAATAGACCTAGATGCCCTAACACCGTAGAACCCCTTAGACGGGTCTGCAACTTTGGGGTGAAACTCGTGTTGCAACATCATCCGTGCTTGTGTCACGGACAAACGAGGAAAGAGAGACAGTGTCCAACAACAATCGTGCTTGTGTCACGATGGCACTGCGATAACAAAAGAAAACATGGTTATCTAACACCATTCGTGCTTGTGTCACGAAGGTAACCCTGTGACTCTCCGCCGGTGTACTCAGGTTAAAGGAGAAGTCGGGAGCACACGTGGTTGTGCAGCACACGTGGTTGTGCGTTGAGGCCGTAGAGCCTGGGTCCTGTGCAGACCAGGACGAGTAGTCAGACTTAGCACTTCCCGGGTGTGTCGCTAAGTCTTGTACGGTGGGACCGTAGCATGAACTTGCTGCGGATCTTTATATGCAGAGTACACTGCATATATTTAGGGCATAATAATAAAATGAATAAATAATCATGTAGGTTCACAGTAAATTTATATAACTGTTTATTTACCTGAAATACCTGTTGATGCTTAGAAATGTGGTTATTATCTGTATATTTGTTATGTTATTAGAACTGCCTTGCTTAGTTCTGCATTTATGTTTATTTTCAGTTTATAAACCTGATGAGTTGTTTAATGATAGCTAAGTGAAATGCTATTCACTGAGCGAGTAGGCTCATACCTCTACTCAAAACATTTTCAGGTTATCATCAGCAGCAGGAAATCAGAAGGATCGATTTATCCTTACGCCTAGTCGATAGAAGGTTCGTAGTTAGTAGTTAGAGGTCTCTTAGTCCTTTCCCCTCGATCTTTGGGACAAGGTGTGAGTGAGAGAGAGAATGTATATAAAGATGTAAATTAACTGTTATGCTTTATTTTATGTCAGATAATGTAATATGTTGTAGATTTTGTTTATATTGCTATTCAATTTAATAAAGATGCTTCCGCAGTTTGTTTAGTTTCATTTTACAGCATAAATCGGATTATCCTATTAATCTCTTTAAAATGCTTTAAAAAGTGAAGAGTGGTCGGCTTATGTGTAAATCTCATCCTATTGCGTCCTAATCTTGTGGTTTGTGGTTAATGTGAGATTGGGGCGTGACATGTAGAATTTTTCAAATTTAACCGGCACATCATCAATAATGCCAGGCGGATTGGTAATGGAAGAGTCTTCCAGTTGAATGCTCATATGGGTGGGTCGTGCATCAGTGAGACCGAGTCTCTAACACATGCTTAAGGGGATGATGGAGATGCTTGCTCTGAGGTCGGACAATCCTTATTGTCTTGTAGAGTCAGCCGATGGTGCATGTGATACCAAAGGATTCTAGGTCTTTGCACTTATGCAACATCTTACTTTGGATGATGTCTAATGTAGTTCTTTCCAGCTTCATCATTTCATATTCTTCAGTAATGTACTTACGGTTCAGAAGGGCTTTGAAGAATTTGTCCACTCAAGCATTTGTGTCATGGCATCCAAGGGTGGAATATTGACACAGAGCTTCCTCATAGTTTCTTTAAACTTGTCAAACCTAGAGTCCAATCGATCTTCATTAGCTGTCCAACAAAGGGTATACATAGCTTATAAATAGGAATGCCTTCATGTGGAATGGATGATGCTAGTAGTTGTGGAACAATAACTTCTTCGTCATCCCCTTGGTTAGAAATTATGGGGGAAGTAGCTTGCCCTTTCTAGAGTGGTAAGACCTGACCGAGTAGTTACAACCTTGAGTTGTTCTATATGCTTGGGATTCAACTTGGGCTGCCCATAAAGAGCTCCTCCATGAGGCTGTTTGGTTTACAGAGCCAGAGGAGAGTTGAGAGATTTTTATCAAGCTTGCTGGTTGTCGAACATCATCTTTCAGTTGTCTCATATTGCCTGGTGACTGGCCATCATAGCCTGAAGGCTTCTTTCTATAGCATAAATCCTTCATTATCAGAAGGCAAGGGGGCTTGATGGAGATTTTGAAATTTGTTGCTTCCTATAGTTGCCTTAATTTTTGTAGTTTTGTTGATTGTAATATTGATAGATAGGCTAACTTCTAGCATATGGATTTCCAATTTGATTAGGGATGTTGTAAATATCATTCACATCCTCAAATTGTTGCTGAGGTAGTCCTCTTTCATATGGCTTGAAAGAGGATTCCAACTGGTATTGTTTCAAGGTGATAGTTTTGAGACTCTCAACAATTGACTTTAGCTCAAAGTTGTCTTTGGCTTTTGCTACCTTGAGGACTCCTCCTGTGTTGGATATGGCTTGGGTTTTGACACTTCTCTAAACAACTGCCCAATCATACTCGATATTATGGAACATAAAGTCCCTCCTAGAGGATGTGTCTAGAAAGTCTTTGGTGTCGTCGTTTACACCTCGATAGAAAATCTTGATTAGTTGATCCTTGGGTATATTATAGTGTGGACAAGAGATGGAGGAGTTCCTTGAATTGCTCCCATGCTTCTCTCAAGGTTTCACTAGGAACCATGGTGAATCTGGTGATTTTCCTCATGATGGTATAAGTTAGGGATGGGGGGTAACATTTTTCAAGAAATTTCATCTGGAGAGCTTCCCACATGTTGATGGGGTTTCCTTCAAAAGAATTGTACCAACTCGTGGCTTGGTCAGTGGAAGTATTTGGGCAGTTGAAGTCTGAAGGCATCATCAGTAACACATGGTACTTTATGCAAGGCACATACATCAAGGAAATCGAAGGTGGTCTTGAATATTTTCTCCAATTCTTCATGTAAATGGGTTGCTTTTGAGGAGATTGATCCATGATGTATGGATCTCAAATTGTAGGGAAGTAATTTTGGAAGGAACAACATGATGTCAATTAGCTCTCCTGGGGATTGAACAATCCTTAAGTAGTTTTTGTTGCTCGACTTCTTGTTGAGCCATGTCATGTGCTTTGATAGCCACTTTGTGCATGGCTAGAGCCTGCTCTATCAGCCTTTGGATCTCCTCTTCTTGATCCATCCTAAATCGATGTGATCGATTTAAACTGTGGAAGATCCTGTCAATCTTAGAATAGTATGAGTAAGGGGTGTGGGCAACACCTCAGGGGTGTTGCATACATTGTTGATGCCTGGGAAAAGGTCAGAAGAACAAGAGGAGAAAATAATTCAAAAAGAAAATTACAAAAATAAACTAAGGAAAGTAGTGTTGCTGGAATGAAAACTTGAAAGGAGGAGATCTACTACGGGATTGGGTCTCAATAGGTAAAAGAAATTATGAAAATCTAAGAAGGGACTTATGCAACAAGGCTAAATATGAAAGTAAACTAAAGACTACTAAAGTTACAAAATGAAATGAACTAGAAAAAACAAATTTTAAACAAGCTAAGAAATTAGAAAAAAGACTAAAATTATGGAACAAATTGAAAATTATAAAAATAAACTAAAATTATGAAAAGAAGAATCCTAACTACAAAGAAAAAAAAATATCACTTGCCTTCCCCGTCAACAACACCAAATTGATGTGTGCCATTTCACACCAATCTCTAGGAAAAGTCCTAGAGTTTAACCTTCTAAACAGGTTGTAAACTTGATGCAAGCACCAATTAAAATTAGTATTGTAAGGTATCAATTCAAGGGAAGGCAGAGAGAAAATGGTTGGAATCCAAAATCAATTGTGAGAACAAGAAAGGAAATTCCGATTGTTGAAAGTTTGATTAATGCTAAGAATAGAACAAAAGTGTAGAAATAAATAACCGATATCAAATGATAAAAGAACTAGTGACCCAAGGGATCACCACCAATAGCCATGCGTTTACTAAACAAATTAATTCCTAAATCTCAACAATCAAATTAGGACCATGTGTATTGTGTCCTTACAGAGCACAATCACACAAGGGCCATACTTTCCACAAATCTGTTATTCCGACGCTTAAGGATCCTCATCCAACTGTCCAACACATAACTGTGCGAGATCTCATCAAGATCTACGTGATTCCTATCCAACATCCGAGCCCATGGATCAGGTGATCACGTCACTGTACGCTATAACAAATAAGGCAACAGGAAGAATAGATCACGATCTATACCAGGTGATCGTATCAAAAGATCATGAGTTCGTTCATGCAAGGGACCGAGATCTCAGAAACACACATGAATATAATCATTTATCAGAAAACAAGTATGAGATCAAAGATAAAAAGATAACAACCACAATTAAGGGATTATGGGTTCATCCTTGTCGAGATTCATGATCATATCACCCCATAAGGCTATATTAATTCATCCAATGATCAAAGTAGAAATAGAATGGAATCATTCTTTTATTGAAAAAGGGAGTCGATTATATCAAATAATAAGCTATGGGGCTAGCCCCCATGCCCCAAAAGAGAAATTACTCAAACATAATGTAAATAATGGAAGTAAAAACTATATAAAAAACGATGAAACTATTGATTACAAGTTGCCCTTTGCTTTGGAGTCCCCACTCCTTTTATAGGGAGAAGAAGGGGTGGAAACTCTAGTGAGGGAGAGAAATCTGGCTGGCTGCTATTGAAATGGAATGCTCACAAATGGTGAACCGACTGGTTCACCAACCGAGCCGCTCAGTTCAGATCTATATGGGTGTGAGTCAAGAGAAGCAAGCCAAAACCCTAGAGAAGGGGGGGGTGACGTTGTTTTGACCAAGTCTTTGGTGATTAATGAATTGAGTTGGCTAATTTGAACTTGAAATGCCTGTTTGGCTTCTGAGCCGACCGGTTCACTGATTGAACCGCTTGGTTCAGATACTGACTTGGAAGGCTGAGTTTGTGGATTGGTGCTATGAAATGACCAATTGAATTTTGGAATGCAGCACCTTGGGTGAGTGAAATGATTGGCTCATGGAATGAGACGATCAACTAAGATTCTAGGGAAGGCATTTTGTGTTGCCGAGTCAACTGGTTAGGAAGATAAAATGGTTGACTGGGAGGCTAGAATTGGAATATGAAGCCTCTGATTCTTGGGTGTTTTGGGTCCTTGAAGTAAAGTGAATATTTTCCTATAAAACTCATGAAAATCAAGTAAAAACTCCAATTAAAGCAAGAAGAGATAAACTAAGATAATTTATGTTGAAACTATCAAATAACCAAAAGTTTATTGTCAATTAAAGATAAAAAAATGTACAAATATAGGTAATGAGTTTGCACTCATCAGTATGACATTAGTTTTGTTACTGGACTTAGAATTATTCTTCAATTTAAGTAACTAGACTCATATTGTTAAATATGTATATAATCCATTGATACATTAAGGCATATCAAGTCTTAATTTCGTAATTAATAATATCATAAAGTTCATGGACGCTTTGGATGGCCCAAGATGTGATTCATGGGTCTTAGAATCCTATACAAACCCAATTGTGATAATTGGGGATTACATATGGGTCCCTAAGATGTAAAATAAAAATTGAAGTGATTCAAGATCATATTAAATACCAAAAATATTTTTAATTGGAAGATAAAGTAATTATGAGATTATAGAAGAAAATATAATGGTTTACAAGAAGCATTGTGGCTTAATTGTTTAATAGTTTAATTATCTACCTATTTCCTTGGAAACCAAGTTGTAGATAATTAGTGGTCGAGTTAAGCAATTATCATTCAATGGAAGGTAACATCAATACAAGAATTATAATAAATTTTGGGATTAAAAGGATAAATAACATGGCCTCGATAATCATTTATCTAAATGAACTTTTATCTAAAAGGAAAAGAAAAGATACAAATAGGGATAAAGCACTTTTGGATCCGGATTTCATATCCCGGGTATAGCAGACCGGGGGGGGGAGTTACCTCTTCCACCCAGACACCAACTTTCCCTATGAAAGTAGGGGTCCCTAGTCCCGCATACTACCTAACCCTCACATTCCTGGCTATCACCTGGACTCTCACCCTATCTGTCACCCTCTTCTAGTCTGAGGTGATAGGACAAACCCAACCAACCCAATCCTAAAGGCAAGGGGATCATAGTGGACACTGACATCATCATCCCAATGGTATGCAAGCAATTTGTAGAGCCATATCTCTTACCCATATTCCTATATAAAGGGATGAGCAACTTACGGTAGAAAAGAACATGGGACCAGACACCTCTCACCTCCTCATGTACAAGAACCCAACCTCTAAGTTCAGTAGGTTCCTTCTCATGTTGGTGCATCCATATTTATGGTGAAGCAAGTGCAGACAAAGCCCATTAATCTATCCTAGGGCGAGGATAGGATAGAAATGCTCCCTGGGAGATGTGTCATCTTCATCCCATGCATAGAGGCACATAAGTATGATCTTCAATTTTCTTCTCATTGCCTTAGAATCTACTTCAATCCTAGCTAACCTAGGTCATAGTCTCCCTCACCCCAACCACAATAGGCCTAAGAAAACCATGACTAAGTATTACAGAATCATGCAGGGTTTCCTAGAACTTCGCTTGGTCCCAGGAGGGTCAGAGCAGGAGAGTCAACCCTACAATGACTCATTCAGAGCATGAGTCAATCCCCTTTACAAGGAATGGAATGACTCATGGTCAAATAACCCAAAATCCCCTGGTGGTAAGCATAAGGAGGGAGGGTACAAGTGATTTTTGCCCTGAACCCGTGCCAGCTCATGCGATAATGAAAAAGGGGGTTATGTTGACATGTCAGGCTAGGATTAACCCATATTAGTTTATCTTGTTATCAATATAGAAAATTATTGGTAGCTTGTATGATAATGGATATATGGATTTGATCAGAAAAATGAGAGCAATGAGGATAAAATAGTTACAATGTCTAATTATGCTTCCTATTCCAAAAGTGTAGTCAATACTTGTATATTAAGTGTTAAATACATGGGAACCTATATTTGATGAATATGATGCTCAACTTAATAGATCTAGTTATATTGTGATATAAAGTACCATTCATGATAAGATATCGATGTATTAAAATGGACTACATTGATGATAATGGTCAATTAGGATTTCTAGGTCATAAACAAGATAATTAGGGTTTAATGATGATACATCTTGATATGTAGATCTTGAACCTCATGATTCAATTTAAGGGAGTCATAATGTGATAATAATCCTATAATGATGATTATTCATCTAATGCTCAATTAACATCGTAACCCTTATGGGCCTCAATATGATGGATTTAGGGTTAGTTCCCTTACTATTCCAAATACAAGACAACCCTAAAACTAGGTTGGAATCTAAGTTAGGTTTAGTACAAATAATGTGAATACATGATGACATATATGTCACATACACCCATGCAAATAATGATTGAATGATCAATTTCTTGGATCTGTTGATTGGATTTCTTGAACATGCTTGAAGTATATTGCATGGTTCTACATAGAGTACATGGTTATGATTATGAATACTCATTTGTATCCACACTTGAATATTTTCAATATTTTCTTGATGATTGATGAATAAAATGTTGGATGTTTATTTAATTTTGTTCAATTTTTAATGGTAGTACGAGTATCACATAAAATATAGAATATTTTGAACCTTGGTTTACACCATCAAGGGGTAATGCACATAAGTCCAATGATGGACAATAGTTACACCCGAGAGGGAATACCAAGTATTGTTTAGAGAATGAAATGAAAATATACATTTCATATGTGCAATATTTTGTTGTGAACATTATATGTTGTTATAACACTTTCACACATTTTAATTGCACCACGTACACAATGAAAAATGCTGGTTGGGTTTTATTTTTCAATGATTTAGGTAGTTGATACACATGATACAAGGACACAGAGATAAATATGAAATATATTGAAGGATTTAAATCTAGTCCAAGGAGGATTAGTTAGATAGATACTTCTTCTTAATATATGTTAATTCTCATGTTGAAAATTCATGTAACTCCTTATAAGAGTATAATTAATATATATTTATTAAAGTTCAATTAATGGAGATTATATACTATTTATTATTATTTTTTAAATTTGATCTTGGAAAATTTAGGTATCAATCCTTATATTTTAGGTCTCTCTTAAATAGGGCATGCCAAGACTTGGGGGTCATTACTTGCCCGGTCAAGACTTTTCCACCCCTCCCAACCCTTTTGCAATTGCTTCTTGTTGGGACCCACTCTTTTGATCAACATAAATACCAATCATTAGAGATAATCCCAAAACCTAAACCCAAATTATGAAATAAAATAATGAATTCTTGACAAAGGCGATTAAACAATATATGAAAAACACACATAAATTTTTCCTTTTTTATTTCTTCACAAAATCATAAATCAATGTCTCATCAAGGACATCACATTTAGATATCACAAACCTTATTCAACTCCATTAAATTTAGAATCAAATCTTGTTCTCATATGTGGTTCAGTTTACATCAGATACATGTACATTGATAAACAAACTTAGTCTACAACCCATCCCGGGAAAGAGAGAATACAAGGCATTCTACTCTATCTAGATTATGCTATTTATATCTTCTTTGTCACGACCTCTCCGCTGGATAGCATTATACCTAAAAACATTTGAAACAACCTCATGAGACTCATATAGAGCCCCAGTGAGTGGACACCTCCCACTCAAGCTAGGTACATGCATCAACATCAGATTAAGTATAATAAACTTAACAGAAACATGCAGATATTGAAAAGTCTAGCATATAGTTCTATCATAAGTCATATCTAACTTACAATGGTAATCTAATCCAACATATAAGGTAATCACTTAAACCAATTATAACTTTGAAACATCCTTTAGAGCATGTCTATGAACAAATCAACAGATACTTCTTAGTTCAAATTAAGAACCCTACTGCATGAGAAATAAGTCAAGTTCTAAGCATTTTGAATCAATACATAACAATAACATTATCTTCGTGACACTCCACCAGCCAGACCAGGAACACATCTTGTAGTCCTGAAGCTGAAGTACACATAATACATATCTACCACACAATACTATCAAATAGAAAGCAATCCAACTCATATTCAGAATGGATATAAATCCCATGATTTATAACTTGTCAACATGACATATCATAATATGAAATAGAAAATGTCCATAGCAACATGATTATTTTCCACAACAAGAAGCATAATCAACAATGACAAATCATCTCCAAAATGGTACCCGTCGTGTAGGCCGGCCAACTGTGCGCTTTAACCGGTTCCCAGGTGCGCGGGGCGCTCGAGGCCCAAGAGTTTTACGATGTCTGGGGGGGTCACAAAAGTGGCGCTTCTACGGGGGCTATTCTCTCGATAATAAAAAAAACAATGACAAATCATCATGTAACAATACAAGGAATGTAACAACCATTCAAATCATGTTCTACACGACTTATCATCTTTTATTCATTTGCCCTGAAACTACTTGGCTTGTACCTCACCAAGTAGAAGTTGCCACACCTGATTCTCATGTCAACGACTCACCGTCACTATCTTAGGGTTTAGCCGACCACCCTAAGATATAAACAACAGACCTTGGCCACCTTAGGGTTGCCTAAAGAGGCTCACATCCACATCTCGAGTACACGAGATAGGAACCAACAAAACAACATATCACATATCAAAACATTTCACATTTCACATATTTCATTTCATCAGAGTCTATTCCATCTAGACAGAGACTTTCACAGCAAGGATTTAGGGCCAGAGCCACCCAGATGACTCACTCCTAAATCCTGGTGGTCTAACCTTTAAGTCTCGATCCACACCTTGGAAATCCTTCTCATAATTTATCGATTACTACAAGTAGATCCATTTTGTTTCCCTAGTGTGGTCCTCGGGGGAAACTCATGGTGTTCAGGGCACCTAACTAGATGTTCCATCATCTCACTTATTATTAATCTCTTTTACTCATCTTAAAAGAATTCAAAACACATATATCATATATGTGTATTCTCGTGTAACTAGAATAACATGAAACATCAATAAGGACAAGGATCAAAGCAAAATCCATAGATTGAAACACATATGATTATTTCTATCTTCTACATCATCTCATAGCAATCATCAATAGTTGGGTTTCATCCCGAGACATAATCTTATTGTCCAACCTTTATCACATCAAGGTTTTATCATCATTAGTGAGCTTTCAGCCCTAGACATAATTTCATTACGCAACATTTACCCTTATCAGGGTTTCTCAAATGTAAGGAGTGAATATTAATTTCAACATATTTCTTATCAGTTCATTGTATATCATAGTTCTTAACAAATATTAGCAGAGGAATTAGAACTAGAAATGGTAAAAGCATATAGATATCATGTATCATTCATCATACTCAGAATAGATTTATCATACAACATATGCTTGTTCCATTCAATCTCAATAGATACAAATAAATTTCATGCATATACATGCATAACAGACTTAGTTCTTTTCTTATTTTATTTCATATTCTTCATATGGGGTTACTAATCAACACATGTTGACTATCATTTGAAGTTTGTACTATTAGTCCATTCTCAGAGTACAAGTCACAATTCAAGAACACATTCTTGTAAATCAATTTAAATACTTGGATTTTATCTTTTAGTTGAATTCAACTACAATTATGTGCATCCCTTAATCCCTCATTTGAGATTGTCATTCACTAGCATCATCAAAGTCATCATTTAGGGTAAGAGTTACATTCTTAGAATAATCTACTAATTCCCATCTGTTTCCTTCATTTTATATTCAGTAGTCTCAACTTATTTCATTTCATGTTCGTTACATTATTCAGACCAATCTTTCTTGATTCACTTTACATAAAATGCTTCTCTTCTACTTAACATTTATCAAAGTCCAGTTCTGAGTATATTTCATTTAATTTGGGTTAAGCCACATGTAATTAAAATAAAAGATAAAATACTTCATCATACTAACTTCATTAATTTCATCTTTAACTTGCAATCACCATTAAGTACATCTTGTTCATATTGTCTCTTATATTTAGACAAGTGTACCATGCCATTGACTACTAATGTCATTTCCATAATCAACAATGATCATTATTATACTAATCACTTTAGCTTAAAAGAATGGTTTAGATTACATCCTCTTACATCATAATCTATGATCATCCTTCACAACTCATTGTCATGTAACTTGTATAAAAGGACCTACATTCATATGAGAGCTACTCATTATTCCATAAATTGTGCTAACAACAGATGCATTAGGCTTACATCATATTAGTAAGACTCATCATCTTTAATTTAAGTATTAATACTTACATTCAACATTTCATCACATTTACAACTTCATATATAAGTTCTAGCTTCATCACTCATACTCGTCTTAATACTAACCATCTAGGGTTTTCAAGAAGTCATCCTTAGTTCAACACATCATAAGATCCATATCACTAAGTAATTTCATAATGATGCATAGAGGTTCATTAGGGATATTCACACACATGAAAACCCTAGTTTCCATTTTCACATATTCCATTTATCAATCATAAGTATACATTGATTCATTGAGTAATTTGATTCACTTCCTCAATGATGCAACCCTATTTTAGGGCTCCATCATGTGCCTTTTTGTACATTTATCACATCTAAACAAAGTAGATTGCAAGTTAATACCCCAATGTGTGTTTTACTATCAAATGCACTTATGGACGTTCTTTGTACTATTTTCAGGTACTTGGACCATACTTTGGATGGATGAGAGAGAAGGAAGGAGTCCGAGGGTCCCTCTACTCATGGAGGGGTCCAAAGAAGGCCCCAAGAGCTCCCTCAACCTACCCCAATGGTCAAGTTTCAACTCCAAGCAATGAAGTCCCTTGATAATGAAGTTTGAGGCTATCTGAGCCTTTGAAGGCCCCAATACGGCCGTGGTACTATGGAACGGCCGTGCTGGCAATTAAGTAAAGTTACAGGTTGGATGTCAAAATCTCGAAGTTCAACAAATCAGCCACCACGGCCGTGCTGCCCAGCACGGCCGTGCCATGAAGACCCCACCACGACCGTTCTTCCCAGCACGGCCATGCTAGATGAAGATGGAACGGGCGTGCTGCTCAGAACGACCTCATCACAACCCCTCCACCACGTCCGTGCTACTCAGAACGACCGTTCTACCTAGTCCCCAACACGGCCGTGCTGCCCAGCACGGCCGTGCTACCAGCCTTCATTTTCACCCATCAACCTATTGAGTTAACACTTAACCAACACGGCAGTTCTCCCCCACCACGGCCGTGCTCACCTCTACCCACCACGGCCGTGCTTCCCAGAACGGCCGTACTGCCACCTCAAAACCTAACTTTTTCACACTGGTTTTCCAATCTTGCCCCTACTTACCCTAGTGCCTCCACCACCACCTATATATACATGGGTGGCGGCCACAACACTAGGTTAGCCTCTACCTAGCTGTTATTAGCCTCCACTCTCCACCCTTGAGCTCTTTGTGCAATCTCCTTACATTTTGGGCTCATCATCCACCATTTCCACCCCCATTCCACCATGGAAACCTAGTTCCCTAGGTTTTCATCCACAATCCCCTACCATTTCATGCACCCCTACACCCTTGGAGGAGGGAGGATGTCTACAACAAGCTTGGAGGTGAAGAATGAGGCTTCCACATCAAGCTTCATGGAGTCCCTACTTCTTCTACCCCTTTCTTTTCTTGTTTTCTTGATCATGTCTAGCTAAGCCCCTTGTGGTGGGCTGTTTGGGATTTAAATGTAACTTTGATACCATGTTGGGGGATAATTTCTTGTAATGAACTTAATTCATTTCTATGATGATTACTTCTTGCTTCTATCTCTTTTCCTATCTTATTGCATGTGGTTTGTGTTTCTTGTATGAATTGGTTGTTTTGAGGTCTTTGATGACACTTAGTTTCTAGGAGGAATTGGGGTGTATGTGGAAATCTTAGGAATGGCTCCTAGGTCCAATTAGTAGATCCCTAGCTAGCCCCTTTTGTTCCTACATACATATCCCTCCTCCTACAAATGAGTGTGAGATCTAAGTAGCAAGTGCAAGTGAGATTGATGTAATTGTCTAGGGCCTTCTAAAGGCTAGAGTGGCTAGTGGCATGAGGTTAAATACCCTCATCTCTACTCCCATCTCTACCCTCAACCCTCAATTACTCACTATCACTTACCCTAGAAACCTATATTTGGTTAATCTCATTAGAATTACACCTAACCCTAGTTTTCTACTAATAGTATAGGGTATGTTCTAATGACATTGACCTTATTGTTTGGTTTGGTAATCTAGATATGAAATGAGAACCATGCATGTTTAATGATCTTCCCCCAACTAATATCAAAGTAACATTCCCCAAACAGCCCACCCACCTTAATCACCTTGCTTAAAACCTTAATTGCTTAGTTTGCTTGTTAATGCTAGTTTAGTCCAATTGCTTTAGTCTAACTTAGTGAATTGCTTAGTTTTTCTCTTTAGTGTTAACTTAGGCTCTTGCTCTTGCTAGTGGTTAGTTTAGTTCTTAATTGCTTCTTGCCTTGCTAGAGTAGTGTAGCTCTTCTTAATCTTGCTTAGTTAGTTTGTTAACTTAGTTTACTAATTTGCTTGCTCTTTCATAACTTAGTTTCCATCTCACATTTCTTACTTGCTCATTAGCGTAATCAAACAACCAAACCTTTTAAAAACCCTAAAACCCTAAGCTCTGCAAAAGGAACATAGCCCACTTTGTCTAACTCTAGTGCCCCCTCTATCTCTGTGGTTCGACCCCTTATCTTGCCAATCACCTATACTAAAACAGTACCCCGTACGCTTGCGGGCGACCTGTTTTAGTCTTAGTGATCGACTCGGTTAGGGATAACATAAATTTCGAAAGCATAAGATCCCATATCCCGTGCGCTCCGACCTCGTGGGGTGGTAGGGCGGTAAACCCTTCTCTCACCGCACTTTTCACCATGTGCCTTGTGATAAATTTTCCCAAGATGATCAAACAGTTTGACTGACATTTCATACTTGTTTACCCTGACCTGGTGTGTCTACTTGCATTCATGCATACATGTAGTTTAATTTCATGCATTTTTGCGTAATTTTTCAAAATTTTTGCTCTTTTTCCTATTCCATATCATGCATTGCATTCTCATGTAGTTTTTGATAATTCCATATGCATGTTAAGTAGAATTTGCTGCTTTATGCTTTAAATTTCCCTAAAGTAGGTTTAGATGTGATTTAGTGCAAATTGGCACCATTTTGGCCAATTTTGCCCACATTTGAGATTTCTTGTCTAAAAAGTATGTTTTGACCCAATCTCTACTATTTTGAGTAAAAATGACGACCTTTGACTAGTGCAAGTGAAATGTCATGCTTTATTGCTAAGTGGTATCAATGTTTGACTTTTTACATGCGCATCACCTCTCTTGTGATTGTGATTGATTTGGTTGAATTGTGAACTTAAGTAAGCTTTGAACGCTTAGTGTTTGTGGAATCACTTGTTTGATATATCAATTTCATCTTGTTCATTCATGTGGTGTGATATCTAGGATGAAGTATTGGATTAACTTTCATGTAGGATGTCTTATATGGAAAATCATACCAATGACCCCTCTTTGACCCGATTCTTCTTCCACCATCTTCATACCCCTCCGCCTCATAAAAAGATTCCCTAGTGCACATAATCAGCCTTGGCCACCTCCAAATGTTTGGGGTGGCCATATCTTTATCTCCCCACTTCACTCTATCCACCATTTTCCCTATCTACACCAAGGGCAAGAAAAAAAAAGCAAAAACAAAATAAAAGGATGCTCCTGTTTAAGAGCATTCAAATAAAGAAAAGATGAGTGTGTAAAAACACTCCAAAAATCTTACCGCAACCCTTTCTTCCACTCTCATACCCATTGAGCTAAGAAGCATCAAACTTAGCTCATTTTTCCCTTTTCTGCAACCACGTGGGTCTTTTGGTATGATTTGAAATATAATATTGAATGCATGAATGTGAAACAACACTCCTAGTCATCCTTGATTAACACTATCATGAAACGGTTTACCTGGAACTTCATGGAAGAAGTACGGATAACTTGTGTATTCTATGCGCTATATTTGAAGTTCATGTGCTTTGTGCTCTTTTCATGATTGGATTGTGAAAGTAGGAGAGGAGAGAGGTGAAATGCATGCACTTAGTCATATTTAATCCCATTCAGCAATAATCGTCTTTTACATTGCATATGTCATTTCTTTTTCTGGAAGTTTTGTAGAGAGATTGAGTTGGAGCATACTTGAGGACAAGTATGTTTTAAGTTTGGGGTGGTGATGTAGCCCTATTTTAGGGCTCCATCCTATGCCTTTTTGTACATTTATCACATATAAACAAAGTAGATTGCAAGTTAATACCCCCAATGTGTGTTTTACTGTCAAATGCACTTATGGACGTTCTTTGCACTATTTTCAGGTACTTGGACCATACTTTGGATGGAAGAGAGAGAAGGAAGGAGTCCAAGGGTCCGTCTACTCATGGAGGGGTCCAAAGAAGGCCCCAAGAGCTCCCTCAACCTACCCTAATGGTCAAGTTTCAACTCCAAGCAAAGAAGTCCCTTGATAATGAAGTTTGAGGCTATTTGAGCCTTTGAAGGCCCCAACACGGCCGTGGTACTATGGAACGACTGTGCTGGCAATTAAGCAAAGTTATAGGTTGGATGTCAAAATCTCAAAGTTCAGCAAATCAGCCACCACGGCCGTGCTACCCAGCATGGCCGTGCCATGAAGACCCCACCACAGTCGTTCTTCCCAGCACGGCCGTGCTAGATGAAGATGGAATGGGTGTGCTGCTCAGAGCGGACTCATCACAACCCCTCCACCACGACCATGCTACTCAGAATGGCCATTCTACCTAGTCCCCAACACAGCCGTGCTGCCCAGCACGACCGTGCTACCAGCCTTCATTTTCACCCATCAACCTGTTGAGTTAACACTTAACCAATACGACCGTTCTCCCCCACCACGGCCGTGCTCACCTCTACCCACCATGGTCGTGCTTCCCAAAATGACCGTGCTGCCACCTCAAAACCTAACTTTTTCACACTGATTTTCCAATCTTGCCCCTACTTACCCTAGTGCCTCCACCACCACCTATATATACATGGGTGGTGGACACACCACTAGGTTAGCCTCTACCTAGCTGTTCTTAGCATCCACTCTCCACCCTTGAGCTCTTTGTGCAATCTCCTTGCATTTTGGGCTCATCATCCACCATTTCCACCCCCATTCCACCATGGAAACCTAGTTCCCTAGGTTTTCATCCATAATCCCCTACCATTTCATGCACCCCTGCACCCTTGGAGGAGGGAGGACGTCTACATCAAGCTTGGAGGTGAAGAAGGAGGCTTCCACATCAAGCTTCATGGAGTCCCTACTTCTTCTACCCCTTTCTTTTCTTGTTTTCTTGATCATGTCTAGCTAAGCCCCTTATGGTGGTCTGTTTGGGATTTAAATGTAACTTTGATACCATGTTGGGGGATAATTTCTTGTAATGAACTTAATTCATATCTATGATGATTACTTCTTGCTTCTATCTCTTTTCCTATCTTATTGCATGTGGTTTGTGCTTCTTATATGAATTTCTTGTTTTGAGGTCTTTGATGACACTTAGTTTCTAGGAGGAATTGGGGTGTATGTGGCAATCTTAGGAATGGCTCCTAGGTCCAATTAGTGGATCCCTAGCTAGCCCCCTTTGTTCCTACATACACATCCCTCCTCCTACAAATGAGTGTGAGATCTAAGTAGCTAGTGCAAGTGAGATTGATGTAATTGTCTAGGGCCTTCTAAAGGCTAGAGTGGCTAGTGGCATGAGGTTAAATACTCTCATCTCTACTTCCATCTCTACCCTCAACCCTTAATTACTCACTATCACTTACCCTAGAAACCTAGATTTGGTTAATCTCATTAGAATTACACCTAACCCTAGTCTTCTACTAGTAGTATAGGGTATGTTCTAATGACATTGACCTTATTGTTTGGTTTGGTAATCTAGATATGAAATAAGAATCGTGCATGTTTAATGATCTTCCCCCAACTAATATCAAAGTATCATTCCCCAAACAGCACACCCACCTTAATCACCTTGCTTAAAACCCTAATTGATTAGTTTGCTTGTTGATGCTAGTTTAGTCCAATTGCTTTAGTCTAACTTAGTCAATTTCTTAGTTTTGCTCTTTAGTGTTAACTTAGGCTCTTGCTCTTGCTAGTGGTTAGTTTAGTTCTTAATTGCTTCTTGCCTTGCTAGAGTAGTGTAGCTCTTCTTGCTCTTGCTTAGTTAGTTTGTTAACTTAGTTTACTAATTTGTTTGCTCTTTCATAACTTAGTTTCCATATCACATTTCTTACTTGCTCATTAGCGTAATCAAACAACCAAACCTTTTAGAAACCCTAAAACCCTAAGCTCCGCAAAAGGAACATAGCCCACTTTGTCTAACTCTAGTGCCCCCTCTATCTCTGTGGTTCGACCCCTTATCTTGCCAATCACCTATACTACAACAGTACCCCATACGCTTGCGGGTGACCTATTTTAGTCTTAGTGATCGACTCGGTTAGGGATAACATAAATTTTGAAAGCATAAGATCCCATATACCGTGTGCTCTGACCTCGTGGGGTGTAATAGCACCACTAGCGGGGACGCACCACTCAACACAAACCCTAATCAAGATATGTGGTCACCTCATATTGATCCTTATACATATATTATATTCAATTCCATTAACATTCAATAATACACTTGTATAATGCAATCTAGTACAATTCAAATATGATTTTGTACATGTTAATTCAATTCCAAGCATATCAGCCATTGGGCTGATTTTTAGGCAAAATTCACATGAAATAGCATAGTAATATACCCATAAATCCTTAATCAATATATCAGAAACTAATCAAGTTTCAATCAATGAGAAATAATCAAAATCAATAGAATTGGATCTCGCAATATCTTTTCTAAATCAATATCCAATCACATACATATACAAGCAAGGTTTCTAATTATTTTAGCCGGATAGAATTAGGCATTCAACATGAATACATATCTTAGGAGGGAGAAAAACACTCACCTAAGGTTCCAAGCACCTTAAAAATGTAGGTCAACCTCTGAATTTTTGGAAACTCAATCAAACTCTAGCAAATGAATCCAATTCTTTCTCCACTCAACTCAAAAACCCTAGAAATGGGGATTAGAAGAGAAAGAGTGAGAAAAGGGGGAGATTTGATGTGATTTCAAATCAAATAAGATGAGAGATGGAATCTTGACATGTGAGAGAAGATTCACCATGAAATGCTATGCAAAGAAGCTAAACTTACTTGATTTCATCATATCTTGGATAGAGAAACCCTAGGTCAACATCTCCACCACTTTCTCTTCTCAAAACCCTATCTCTCCTCTCTCTCTAGAATTTCGTTTCTTTGATAGGAATTATGAGTTATTAGATCTACTTGTGTTTTAGGTTAGTCATATAGATGAATTGAGGTGCTTAGACCAATTGCAAACAAGCCCTTCATTATATTTTTATTTTGCTCAGACTGGTTGGTCCACTGAGTTATAAACTCGACCGACACCACACTTTTCAGAACTCAAAAATCATCCAAAAATTATTAAAATTTAACCCAATATCAGAAATTAAGTTTATAAGGAACATTAAAATTTAGATCATTTGGAGTTACCAAAATATAACTAAAAATCAAATACTCCACTGCTATATTACAATCTACAGCATGGTCGGTCGAGTTTGTCCTGCACAGAACTCGACTGACACCCCTATTTGTAGAGATAAAACATCATCCAAAAATTAATACAATTTAATATTATATCTATAATTAAGTTTATCAACTAAATTTAAAAATTTAGATCAATTGGATATACCAATAAAAAGATAAAATTCAATTACCTCACTACTATATCAGTCTAAAAATGTGGTCGGTTGAGTTTGAAACTCGACCGACTAACATGTCAAAAAATTCTTCAAAAATTCTTATATTTTAAAAGAGTTCTAACATTTGAAATATACAAATCTTATCCAAATTTCAACTAAATCAGAGCTACATATAAAATATAAAAATTATTTAGTGAGACATTATACTTATCAAATTTTGTATTCGTATGCCATCAAAACCCTAATTTGGGCTGATTAGGGTTTCCAAATCTTAACCCTAATTATGTGAATTAAAGTATGGTTAAACATTATCATTATATTTAAACATAAAAACTTAATTACCATCATTAATCAAGCTTTAAACAATGGTCAACTTAGTTAAGCATACAATCATCCAAGTAAACCCTAATTAGATGATTAATTTAAAAATGGTTGAGTTTGAAACTCGACCGACAAACATGTCAAAAAATTCTTCAAAAATTCTTATATTTTTAAAGAGTTCTAACATTTGAAATATACAAATCTTATCCAAATTTCAACTAAATCAGAGCTACAGATAAAATATAAAAATTATTTAGTGAGACATTATACTTATCAAATTTTGTATTCGTATGCCATCAAAACCCTAATTTGGGCTGATTAGGGTTTCCAAATCTTAACCCTAATTATGTGAATTAAAGTATGGTTAAACATTATAATTATATTTAAACATCAAAACTTAATTACCATCATTAATCAAGCTTTAAACAATGGTCAACTTAGTTAAGCATACAATCATCCAAGTAAACCCTAATTAGATGATTAATTTAAAAATGGGTCATTACACTTCTAGTCTTCTATTTGTTGGATCATGAATATCCTTATAAGCATGTTGATGCTTTTCTAGATACATGCTCAACTTTCCAAACCAAGCTGCAACTGATGATATGATTCATTTGATGATGTTCCCCTTCTCTCTAAAGGAAAAATCCACGGATTGGTATTCCTAAAAAATGGAGATAGTGAATTGGGAAGGTATGAAAATTTCTTTCATAAATAATTCTATTCTATTGCAAGGATGACACAAATGCGGTGTGCTATTGTAAATTTTAGACAAGTGGATAATGAGAAGTTCCATGACACTTGGGAAATGCTCTAGAATATGTCAAGAGAATGCCCTCACCATGAAATTCTGTTATGGCAATTTGTGCATTATTTTTAGTCCAGGTGAATTCTATTGAGCCAGACCATATTGGATTCACCTTGTGGGTGTGGTTGTATGGTTAAAACCCCAAAGAGTCATGGAATTTTCTTGAACATTTCAAAAAAAGGCACCAAGATTCTAGTGTGCCGAATGAATATGATAAGAATATCAACATGACACCTCTTGCATATACTACACCTATCGACGAATCAAACCCTCAATTTATGAATATTCTACATGAAATGATGCACTTGATGAAGAATAAAGGAAGAATTTCATCAATTCATGCTATTCAAGTTGGTTATAGCTTAAAGGAAGCAAATACCCTTCAATCCTATAGCGATCGGGAACACCAAGGACAAGGGCCACCATCACAATAACAATAAGGTCAAAGGTTCAACTCATGATTTGAAAAATTAGTCCTTTCTAATTTGCAAGTATTTGATGAGGTAAAAAATAAGATGTCTACTCAAGATCAATTAATTAGTAGACTTGAGAAAAGAATGGATTAGTTGTCCTCAACCTATGCTCTCCATGTGAGGGAAATTTCCTTCCGAACCCATGGGGAATCTGAACAACACTAGTGGACTAATGAATACTCCTCAAAATCCTTATTTTCTCTCCCACACACAACTACATTCCCTTCACCAATACAAAGGTGCACCATATCCATATGCACCCCTCCACTAATAAGGGAGTCTGCACCCCAAAACGTCGCACCAAGAATGCGTCCACCATGACTCCACCTTCACATTCTACATCCACCCACATCAAGTCCCACACCCAAACGTCTTCACACAATGGTGAGGGTTCCTATGATTTGAGTTATAATGTGAGAGGGGATCACTCTTCTGGTGAAGGATTGTAAGATTACATTGACTCCATAGAAGTGGAGAGACATCCACAAAAGAAGATAGTGCAATAAACCACTGTATTATGTGCTCCACCCCAAAACCGGAGACAACTATAAGGAGGTCTACACCCTCCCTATGGCAAACAACTCAAGCTACTTCAATTGTCACCTTGAGGCTATCTGTCTATACATCTAGATAGGCTTCACCTTAAAAAAAGGGGTCTCTTATTCAAGATTGCAACCACTCACTCAATCACCAAGAAAAAAGTTGATACTTGAGGAAGAGGGGAAGATGAAGAGCAAGAAGTGGAGATGAAACAATTGTTGATTTGGATACTAGTATGATCTTGGGAAAAAACTAGAAGGGCGATGAGAATGATGAGGAAGATGAATATGAAGAGTTGGAGTAGTAAGAGGATGCAATGGCCCAATTGATGGCTGAACTAGGAGATGCTAGAGCATATGGGTTCTGAACATTGCCTCCAAGACAAGAATGGAGAACTAAAGTCATGTTACTCTTTCCCACAATCTTGATAGGAAGGTCATGAATATCATGCATACTTTTAAAAACACTCTAAAAACTTTTGGGTTGGATGTCTGGCTCAATGGATATGTGGAGGAAAATGGATTGCACAAGATTCTATTTGATGCAACCCACCTATGTGCAAAGGTTTCAAGAGTTCTTCCATACATTTACTAAGGTAATGCTTGATGGGGGACATGTACTACCATTTAGATTGTTCACAAAGCTATAGTACATCATGTCCTAGCTGCCAAAGAACCTATTTTTTTGCTACCCTAGAATGGATTGCAAAGTTCAATGATGGTGTCATAGAGAAAAGTTTTTGAATTTTCATGGCGTCATAGAGAAAAGTTTCCAAGTTTTTGATGCACATAAAAGGTTGAAGGTGATCACCGAAAAAAAATATTTTTTTTACTGGAAAGTCTAAGATGAAAAATATTTCAAATCCATTCTTTTGATATTTGTAGAAGGTCTTAGCAAATACTATTTTTTCTAGACATGACAATCAAGGTTGTTTCTTGATGATGAAATTTTCATTGTGTATGCCATGACAAGTGGTAAGGATGTGAATTTGCAATATATAAATATATTTATACACACACACAAACAATATATATATATATATATATATATATATATATATATATATATATATATATATATATATATATATATATATGGGCGCTCATTCAATACCTACACGTGTAGCCTAGAATTCGCTACCCGTCAACCAAAAAAGTAACTATTTGGCCAGAAAAGTAACAATGTGAACAAAAAAGTAACTATGTTGATAAAAAAGTAACTATACGACTAAAAAAATAAATCAGGGAAAAATACACAATAAATATATATATATATATAATTATATTTTTTTATAGCTGTTGCAAATGTAATTATCTATGAATGAAAAGTAACAGTTTGCAAGGTAAAGTAACCGTCTACATGTCAAAAGTAAGAAACTCCAAAAAAAGTAACCAAAATAGGGGGTGGGTAGCTACCCACGTGAGTATTGAATATGGTTCCTATATCTATATATATAGGGCTTATCTTTAATACCCACGTAGGTAACCTAGAATGCTCTACCCATGCCGCCTAAAAAGTAACCATTTGGTTAGAAAAGTAACTCGTTGAACAAAAAAGTAACTATGTTGACCAAAAAGTATCTATTTGATTCAAAAAGTAAATCTTGGCAGAATACACAATAAATTTTTTGGAATAAACATGTAATTGTATATTTGTTAAAAGTATTACAAATATAACTATTTATGCATGAAAAGTAAAAGTTTGCAAGGTAAAGTTATGCTCTACATGCGTAAAGTAAGAAACTCCATAAAAATAACTAAATGTGGAGCGGGTGGCTACACATGCAGACAATGAATGAACACCCTATATATATCACCCGTTTAAGAGAAGATCACCTTTCTGGATGTTTTTTTTAAAAGTTCCATATATCATTTCTTTTTTCCATGAGGTGAGCGACCTTGTTATAACTACACTATTTTTGCTAGTGGACATCAACTATATGATAATGTTAAAGACTATATCCCTAGAGGGATACATGACTGTTACCACTTTCACCATGTCTATTCTACTTTTACTCTTGAGTTACCCTGTCATGCCTTTACCTTATTAGATGCACATGGGCCAAGTAAAGATCTAATGGTAGAAATTGTATAATGTGAACAGATGCACCCAAGAGAAATCTTTGGATATCCTTCAGCCCCATATGTTGTATAATCTAGTGTTCCACCACCAAAACAACACAAAGAAGAGAGAGCTTGATAGGTGATAATGAGGTAAGAAATTGGTGACGAGCATCAACCTATAAGAATGCATAGGATATGAGCACCATCTAGGAATGATTGGAGGCAATTCAAAGCGGTCATCAAAACATTAGGATGGATCAACATAAAATGCATCCCAAGTAAACTACATTTACTGATTCATGCATGATGAAATGCTAAAATATCCTCACTAGGGGGTGGGTATTGGGGAGCTATCAAGTGTTACTCAGATACATACCCACCTCCACAAGCATATTATAGGGACACTATTACTTGTATCCACCAACATAGGGAGGAATTTCAGATCGATCATCCCATGAGGAATTTACCTAATTACCTGACTGTGCCCTCCTCCCCATGCACCATGAAGCAGAAGGGTCAAAGTATAATCTAGGGCCTAGGAAGGAAGGAGCAAAAACATTATCTTGAGGTCCAAATGGTTCATCAACCTTAAAATAGCTCCTTAAATTACAAAAAAATGTTCATCATTGTAGCAAAGGCAAGGTAAAACCATGTGATCAATGTCACAGGAACATTGTAGAAACTATGACTCCCCCAGAGGCAAGTTAAATCCAATAATAAAAATCAACTTCATGATTCCTACATCCAACAAGATACCGTAACACTAACATCTATCATGGTCAATCTAAAAGGAAAGGACCACATGGAGGAAACATAAGTTGAAACCCCTTGCGGCCATTCATGCTTCATCTCTCAAAATAAGGTGAAATTGAACTCCACATGGACTAACTCAGGAGTAATGAGTTTGGAAACCTCTGCTAAGGAAACCCCATTCATTCTCATAAAATCCTAGTCTCTCATTCTAAGGCCCTAGGCATCAATGTTTGAACAAAAGCTTCAATGAAAATTCCACGACTAGTGTACACTACATAGGAAATGAAACAAAAGCCTTTTGATTAGACAGGCACATGCTCGTGGTGTATTTCTACACTAAAGAATGTCAAGTGTGAAGCCTACTAGGGTGTCTCTGACACATAGCACCTTATCCCAAGTGGGTAGGGAGTTGTCATTAATACACCCACTACATGGTATGACTTCAACACTTAGCATGACACCAAGGTCCAATAAAGCTTTAATACATCTCCTCCCATAAAACAAACATCCCTTCTCATGACAAAAGTGGCCACAAACGTTTCGAGGAAAGAAACACATATTATTGGGAGAGCAAGATAGGTGTATCATAAAAATGGTTTGGTTTTCAACCTTCTAACTTCATTATGGGAAGTGGACGAGAAGGAGGTGATCCCAACAAATGTTAGAGAAATATATAGCCATCCCCAGTGCATTGAACACATAGGTAAGAGATCTATATTGACCATGATTGCCTAATTCATTAGAAAGGATCTCATAGAGATATGTTCTTCAAAAGATCAATACGGACCTAAGTCCAAATAAACATTTAAACATCATGGAGGGAGTACCCGTTGCTGGTGCCGCACGTCATGAAAAAATATTAATTTCAAATGTATATATACAAAATATGGGCTCTTCATGCCAACAAACACACACATACACACACACATAAAAGTATCATTTTGGTTCCATACAAGAATCACAAGTTACTACCATTAAAGGCTTGATTATCCACTCTAGGTACTCAAGAGAGAAGTCCTGACCTATAGGGAAAGAATATGAGCCAATTTCTTCATGTTTAGCCACATCTACACCACCTTCTTATGAACCTTTTGGGAATCCATCACCATCTTCTAGGAAAAAAGGAGGAAATACTAAAACTTGATACACACATCACAACGATTAAACTGCCTAAACACTGACATGGGCAAGTATGCAACATTTCTCTCCAGGCCTGGTAGGATGATCAACAACTAAAAGCCTAGCATGGTGACTCAATATCCTGAGTTGTCATGACAAAATTTCATCCCACCAATGCATTCCTGTAGACTTCAAAACCCACAATACACCAAGCCATGTCACCATGTAGCCGATAAGGCTCGCCAACCTAAATGTGCTTTGAAGTTTTTTTTGCCATGCTATAGTAAGGGTTTGGAGACTCTGCCAACCTAGTAGATCAGATGTGCATTCCAAAATATGTTTATAGGACCTTAAAGGGACAACAATCTCCTTCTTCCAAAGGGCAACAACAACTCCAAAAGTAGCAACCTTCACTCACCCAACTGTCTCTCCAAAGAACAACTCTACCATGATATTCAATTCATATGCTCACTAGAGGGGCATGTCTAGAGATCCAACACCATGTTGTACCTTGATCTTATACGACTCCCACAGGGGAGCATCTGAATGAAGCGACCATCATCGGTCAACCATCAAGCAACCTGGGACTTATTCATGCCTAGAGGACTCACCAACTCAATAAACCATCTTGACTTCTTCAGTACAATGGGCCAATAGTAATGGAGAGGAAGCCATGTAATTTTGATCGTGTCTTCCAAGGTAGGAGTCATAAAGATGTCCCCAAAGTGGAAGGAGTGACTTAGAGGATCTCAGAAGGGGACGAGATCAACTCTCTTGTAATAGGGACATAAGACAAATGACAAAGATTATGAATGACACAAAAGCTCATCAATTCAACGTCTTAAGTTTTAAAGAAATTAGTAATACAATGACACATCAGAGACATATCAATGGGAAGACATTACGGAAGTAAGATTTCACATATCACTTTCTCTTTCACGACTTTGAGTCACAAAAGTCGAGGTCTGTAGAAAAGACAAAGTCATATAGCTTGTCTATAGACTCCAACCAAGACATCTTCACCTACCAAAAATGAAAGGACTCTTGTCCTCTTCCTTATAGAATGGAATAGACGACCACAAACATCTACATCAATGGTCAACTTGGGCACGCATCCTGAGACAACATGACTCTTTGTCCCATGGATCGACAGATTGCAAGAAGCTATCACCCAGAGTTGGCACACCGATTGAAACAATTTGTCGAGTATACTAAGATCTTCCGAATATTGAACTCTTGAAATCCAATTTTGAATCAAAGATAAAAAATCCTCACAATTTGATTTAACCCAGACTTTATTTTGAAACTAGAAAAGAGTCTTACAAATACAAACATGACTACTACATAATTTTTCTTGTAGGAAGGGAAAATACATAAAATGAGACAAAAGTACTAAAATGACAACTACTTCTTTATCTTTGTAACATTTCAAGATTTAGCTATCTCAATTCTTGCAATCCTAATTGCATGATTAAGAGCTTATTTTGCTGGGATCTTTAGAGTTTTCCAAATAAGGATAGATCTAAACCCTAGTCACACGTAGCAACCATAGTGAACATTTAATGCACATTATATGAGTAACTCACATATTACCCTAATTATGGATACATGTGACCATAAGCATGCTTTGGATAAGTGAACCCTAATAAGATGATACTTGTATATAGGGAACCTAACTCGAATCTTTGTACATGCTGATGAGGTGTATAATGTGTGGTGATTAGGGTGACTGAAACCCTAAGTTCTAGCAACTAATGCTAACATGTACATACTTAGTAATATTCATGATAAAGTAGTATTACTAGGTTTTTTTGATTATTAATAAGTTCAAAAAGTATGTAACATATGCAACACTATTCCCTAATATGCACATAGTGACCTAATTGTGCATTATTGGTAATATAATATGAACAAGTATAAATGAATATCATGTGTACATAAGGTGACTCATAGACATAATGTGACAATAATTGGATGTTAATTCAAGGGGAGACAAATTAATGTTCCTGATATTAGTATATGGAATTGATGAATCTAATATGTCAAATAAGTATCATATGGAAATCTGTGCAAAACGATACACTGTAAATTCAGGAATAATGATATGGGGATAATAGGACTCTAAATCCTAAACATTTATGCTTAATATTGATATATAATATGGAGATAATGAAGTTAGACCCTCATTGTAATAAAACTCATACAACACAATATTAAAAGTTAAATTTAACTCTAGAACCATAATCTACATGGTTTAGTTAGTTTGGCTCTCAAGTTTAAACTCATTTGAATATTTCTAACTATTTCAATTTAAGTAGAGAAGAGAACACCTATATTTTATAATTCCAAATTGAATTAGACCATATCTAGATTTTATTTAAATTGTGATTTTTGATTCTATTGTTACATGAAAGATATGTTGATTTTTCCTAAAGTCTTAGTGTCATGCAACCTTTCGTGGTTTTGCAAATATTGGGCTCTTTGTGAGACGTCAGATTCATATCATGCAAATTCTGAGATTTTGTCTTCCTTGAGTCCGCAAATGTCTAGACTCCATAGTTCCACAATGACCCTCTACTCCTTTCTTGGTATCTCTCTTTCTACTTCCCTCCTTTACTGTATATCTTGTTCCCTTTATGAGCCTCATGCTTAGGTGAGTGGGTTGAACACTTATACGATATAGTTTCCTCACATCACCATCCTAGTCTGAGAAGGGGTCCTTAGGTTCCATGTTATGACCTCCGACCAAACTCCTAGAATCCTTAGAACACCTCACCATAAGTAACCAATCCATGACCTCTACATAGCTCCCAAAAGGCTTGCCCAATACCTCATGTCCCCTCTACCTTCCTCAAAGTATGCCTCCCTACCTGGTCTATTCCTGGTGGAGATCTAGGACCTGACAAAGGATCCCCAACCTCTACAATCCAGAGGACAACCCAAAACTCATCCTAGGATCACTAAAGGTTTCCACATCATTCCCCCTTTCTAATTTTAGGTATAAACTATTTCCCTCTTTCTCTCTCTTTGTTTGTAGTTCCACAATTGATCCAGGTCTCTCTCTTTGAGCTCTATTTGTCTTGGTTTCATTGTGCTTATCTTTAACATCAAGTTTTGAGTTCCCCTTGATGCTTGTTCTTTAGTGCCTTGTACTGGTTTCCAATTTCCTTACTATTTGATTCTTATGCTTCCAATGCAAAAGTCTGTCCCCCTTGATTTATGATATTTGGGTCATTGAGATTGGTGAGAAAGGAGGAACCCAAAGGGTTCAATGGTGCATGGTGTCTTCTAATGTTTTAGTGTGTGGATCCTTTCCATTGAGGTATGTATCAACATTGTGTATGCATGAGTTCAAGGGTAGGTGATGAAGATGATCACCTGACAATTGACATGTTTTCTCTATCTTTATTTGATTTCTTATCACACAAACATGGGAAGCATTTTCCTTTTGATTGCCCTTGTATTCTAATTGCGTGACATTTAGATTTAATGTAGTATACTTATTTGTTCTTGTCACACACTATGATTGGAATTCCTCCACTGAGGTACATCAGTAATTGTGCAATCCTGATTTTGTTTATAATTCAATAAATCAATAAACCTTGTAAAATTCATAGTAATCCAATAATAAATTAGAAAAATAATTAAGAAAATAATATCTATCACATAGTATAGTCTTTGTTACCTAATTTCAATAAATTAAATACGTGATTTACATAAGTTTCCTAATTATCCTTGATTTGTAGAATTACTGTATAAAGATTCATAAGGTAGAAACTAATAAAAAGATATCATTTAAAGTTGTGAAAGTATAATCTATCTTATTGTGTAATTGTCACAACCTAATCAATAATGATAAAAGCTAATTCTAGGGTTTTCTTTTATGTGAGCCTAAGCCAATCATATGAATATTATTAGATAGCTTTAGATCCTAGTTTGGACCTTTGAATTTGGATACACAATTAGAGGCATGTCGCTTCCCCTTATGAGTTATATTGAATAACATTTTATAATTTCTCTCTCTCTCTCTCTTTTGCTTGATTGTGGCATATTTCTCTATATGTCACTTGATGATACATGTTTGACCCGATTGGGTCCAATTCACTAAACTTTATCTTATAAGCTGTAGAGAATGCAAATTGAATCTCTATTATTTTAATCTTGTTGATACTTATTCAAGTTTGCATCACTTATTGCAGGTTTGCATTTTATTATTCCATTCTATTGATGAAAACCCTAAATTGATGATTTTCTTTGATTGAAGTTATCTTGCCTCTCTATTACATGCATGCTTGATTATTGAGACTATTATTATATATTAGTATCAATACATTATGGAGTTGGATGACATCATACAACTTTTTCTATATATAAGCTTTTGGTGCTCTTACCTAAGACCCGAGTACTCTCACCCAAAATATATACCATTACTTAGAGGTTTACGAGTGCCTCACCTCCTTCCTAATCACATAATTTGGAAGTGATTCATCCCTACTTTTAGATGGTTGAAGTCAAATATTTAATTTGCATGCAATCTTTTTATTACTTATTTCCTCTCTAATTTGAGATCTAAAGGAAAGAATTATTAATTGCAAACTTTATTTTTTCTTTGTATAATATTTTTGTCTTACTATATGAAGAACTCCTTGATATCCATTTGGATATTCTATGTCCCTCTTCATTGGGATCCATCTTACTTTACTTTTGATGTACTTTATTCTTATATGATTGTTTGATCCATATAAGCGCATGCAAACTTTCATTGATAATCTTCCACCTTGTCTTCTATTGTGGGGGTGTGCCCAACCCCTTAGACGGATAAGATCTTACCATAAGTGACCTTGAGTTATAACATGCTTGAGAGTAGCCATTTTTGTGGAGATAGATTGGAATAGCAAGGAGTAGGGAAATATGGTGTTAGAGATGGCGAAAGAAATAGAAATTTTCTTTACCATATTTCCCATAACCAGTGGATCATGTCAACAACTATGATATAGGAAGGAAGGTGTGAGGCATATACCTAGTCTAGGAGAAAGTCTAGGGATAATACTTGTAGATTTGTGCTTCTTTCTCTAACAACACCTAGACATCAGCCATCGGCGGCCTCCTGGTGTAGAACCACGGACGACGGTTGACGACATACTCCTAGTATTGTGGTAGTGGCCTCCACGTCTCTATGTAATCCAAACAGATTACCAGAAACTCCTGATTGTGCTTTTAGAGCTGGAGGGACAGAATTGTCTCTTTGTGTTGTCAATGTGCTAGTGTCGACTTTTCTCCCTATGGCTATCTCTCCCTTTTACAAATTAGATGCCTCTAACTCTCACATTACCACAAATGTGAGAGGAGGAGTCTTGTCACACAAGAGTGTCTTGAGAGCCTTTGGCCAACCCCCTTTTATATAAGAGTGGATGGGCTAGGGTTTCAACAAACACTGTGGATATGAAGGTTCAGATCTAATGGTTTGATGACTGTTCCTAATCACCACTTGGTTGACTGGCATGCCAGTCACTCAACTAGAACATCTAGTCGGTCGATTGGCTTGTTTTCCTATCCACAAACATACTAACTTTTAATGTGATGATTAATGTACATCAATACGTCAATATCAACACTTGACCCAATCCTACGAGTCATCTAGTCAGCTGACTAGACACTCTAGTCAGTCGATTGGACATTCCAGTCGATCAACTACATCACCAGTCAGTCGACTGGGCACTCCACTCAGCCAACTGATAGCTAAGTATTGTTTAAGTTGATTACCTAAGCACACTAGTCTCTAAGTTAGATCTTATCTATGAGTAAACTCCTATTCCAAGAGTGTCCTATGCATGTGACCCTATAGGTCCCAAAAAATGTTGGCTATGAATGTTCATACTAGATTATAATATCATAAGCAATGAGTGGTATCTAGAAGCACTTCATCGCTACCCAAGTAATTGGAAAGTTGAAGAACAACTTCAACCTACATCCGTGATCAATGTTACTGTTATTGTATAGTTCCTTTGTCTCTAATATCCAAATCAAACATGATGCGTAGAATCACAATCCTCTTAACATTCAATCTATGTTCCTTGAACTATAGTAGACCATATGAGATGCATGCGAGCTCACATATCACATATTGACTCACATGAGTATGGCCATACAGTTCTCAGTCTTTCTTATCAAGTGGCCAATATATCAACTACTATAAGAAAGACAAATCCCTCTACATCACTCACAGTCAACCCATGTGTCACAACATGCCTGAGAACCACATTTATGGCAACCCTTATTCAAGGTCACATTGTATGGTATCAAAGTTCATCATATGACATGTGATGAGTGTAGTGACTTTAGGTATAAGAACCACAATCACCACTATCACTTTGAGATCTAATTCTGACTACCATGTCATGGTGTCCATGTATCACTCTCAAGGTGGGTCTATTCATGATTCTGAGTGTAAGACCCTTGACCTTGCTTTTTGATTGAATATGATTTCTTACCTTAATTGCATGATTAAAACTTTAATAAAACCCTAATTTATGCTTTTATATCATTTGACAAAGTTAAGTTTCAAGTTTAGTCTAGTTTGGACATTGTTTGAGCAAGTTATGCTTTTATATACTTATTTTGAACTTTAATGCAATTTACCTATATCTAGGATTTTTCTTGTGATTTGCCACATAATTGTCTTACCACACATTTTTTAATATCATGCTTGAGTTAGTTATACCATAGGGCTCCTTATTACACCTTGGTTTAGTGGTGGCATCTACCTAGGGTTGAACTTAGGGTTCCCCCTCATGAATGGGCTACCTTGAGTGCTAGATTTCGATGGTTCTTCTTGTTAGTTGGGATTTTATGGCTTTCCTAGTGTGTTGGGATCCTATGGTGGTTCTTAGAAGTGTGAGGGTTTATGGTTTTCTCTCTTGGAGCTCCTTCTATTGATGATTCACAAAGAGAAGTGATGAACCGTAGGTGGTGCTTGGATTTTCACCCTTGTAACCAAGGGGACATGATCTAATGGTTCCCCTAATTTTGGAGGTTCATGGATGGCCTAGGAGTCAATATTCTATGGTCCTCTTGACTCCTAAAATTGATGGACCTATTAGTTTGCATGGGCATGATGCTTTAGACCTTGGGCACATGGCAAGATTGGATAAACACCTTACCCTTCTTTTATCTCTCACCCTAAGCTTTATATACCACCCTCCTTGCATGCAAATGAGTTCTTTACACACCTAGCTCACCCTCTCTTCTTAATTTATGCATGTATCTTGCCCCCTTGCTTGGTGGATAAGAAGGAGCCCAAGGTAGATGAAGCTTGGCCGATCTGTTTACATGTGCACCGAGGGTTCATATCTACCCTCTCTTCAAGCTAGTGGAGCTTCCTTAGCTTGTTCTTGACCTAAGAAAGTAAGATCTTCCTCCCTTACTTCCTTTTCCTTTCTTTCCTACCTTCCTTTCTATTCTTCTTGGTCGGATCCATGGTGAAGCTTCTGTTAGAGCTTGAATAACACCTCTTTCTTGCTTCCTTGACCCAGGGTTTGCTTCCTTTTTGGAGATGGAGCTTGCTTAGTCGAGTGGAATGCTCTAGCTAGGGTTCCTTCCTCTCTCTTCGAGCTTTCTTGTTGTTAGGAGCTTCTTCATAGTTTTTGATGCAAGTTATATAAATTTCTCCACGTTTGTTGCTTACTGCTAGCTTGCATGTACTGGATCTTGATCTAAAATGAAGTTCTAAGTAGAAAGATGCTATATTTCCCTAGAATTGTGCTTATATGGTATATTTTGACTAGTTTATCTTCTTGAATGAACCCTAAACCTTGTGCACAAACATTCCTTGGTAGTGGAAGCTCTATGATTCATCCCTATGTTAGGGATTCATCTTGTGTCATTTTGCATTTCAATCACATCTATACCTATTAGATTACATGTTATTTCCCTCAATATGCATATTTGTGTAAAATGAACTTATGGACATTATTTGCATGCTTTTCAAGCATTTGGACACGCTTGATGGAAGAGAGAGAGAAGGAGTGATCTTAGGGTTTCTCTACCCTTGGAGAAGCCCAAAGTGAAGTTCGATGCTCCCCCAACCTACCCCTAGTGGCCAAAGACCCATAAAAGCAAAGATGTCCAAGGAAATCTAAAGAATCAAGTCCAAGTGCAGCAACAGACAGCACCACGGCCGTGCAGCAAAGATTGGCCATGCAAGGGACAACCACCACGACCGTGCCACCTAGCACGACCGTGCTACATACCTGAAGAACGGGCATGGTGTTGCACCACGACCACCATCACCTTGCTCACCACAGGTGTGCTGTGTAGCACAGCCGTTCTGCCCTTACCCCACCGCGGCCGTGGTGACCACCATGACTGTGCCAGTCTCAGTGCAAAAATAACCATCAACCTATGATTTTGACATTTTAATTGACACGACCCGTGGTGAACTACCACGATCGTGCTCACCCCTACCCACCATGGTCGTGCTACTCACAAAACCTAGCTACTTTTTCCACTGCATTTCCCACTTTGCCCCTACTTGACCTATTGCTTCCCCCACACCTATATATAGGGGGGTGGCAGCTGTAGGTCAAGCAGAGATACCTTCCACCACCTCCTAGATCCCCATTTTTTCCCCTTAGCCATTCCACTCCATTTCCACCTCCATTCCACTCCATTTCACCATTTCCACCACCAAAACACTAGTTTATCCTAGTTTCTACCCATAATCCCCTTCATTCCACACCCTTGCACCTTGGAGGAGAGAGGAGGACATCCTACAATAGCTAGAGAGGATGATTTCTCCATCTACACTAAGCTCTATGGCTTTTTCTACCTCTTTCTCCATTCTTTTTGTATTTTGCTTTGTTACAAGTAGCTAGGCCCCTTGGGTGGGGCTATTTGGGGTGTAAAATGTTACTTTGATACCATGTTGGGGGAAAATGACATGTAAACTTTGTAATTCCATTTGCTATTGATTATGTTATATTTCTGTCTCATTCTCCATGAATTGCTTGTTGGTTTGTGTGTGATATCACCTAGGAATTTAGGCAAATTGCTTATATGTGTGAATTTTGAGATTTGCCCCGAGGTCCAAATCTTGGATCCCTAGGTTGCCTCCCATCTTCCTACATCTTAATCAATCTCCCTAAACCTAAGTGAGAGATCTAAGTAGCTAGATTAGATGACTGTAGTGCAATTAGGAGGGAGCCTTCTCGAGGCTAGAATGTGGGGGGAATTGGGGCCCAAAACCCTAATTTCACCTCCCCATTACTACCCTCGGCCCCTAATTTCCCTAGGAATGTATAATATAGAAACCTAGACTTGATTAGACTCTAATTTAATTGAACCTAATCCCTAACTCAATTGAGCCTCGTAAGGGTAGTAGGGAGTGTTAGGGACTAGTTTCCCTATACACAACCTAGCATATCCATGGCAAGTTAGTAGATTAGGTTAATTCATTAGCCTCTAACCTATTGTTTGGTTTGGATAATCTAAATGGAATCATAATGTTCATATGTCACCCCCCAAATTAAGTGATAAGTGCATCCCCTAAACAACCCACACCTTCATTAATTGCTCTAAAACCCTAGTTTTCATCTTGCTTAGGTAGTGTTAGCTTAGTTAGCTCTTCTCCTGCTTAGTTAGCTTCGTGCCTTATTTTACCTTGTTCTCACTAGTTTAGCTCTTTACTCGCTCTTGTGCTTTTCTTTTGCCTTCCTTAGTGTAAATTGCCTTTTCATACCTAGCTTAGTCTTTTATTGCATACTTAGTCTTAATCTAGTCTAGGGTTAACTTAGATTTGATTCCCGCCTTTAATTGCTTTCTTTCTCACCTAGTTTAACAATCACATCACCTTTAAACCCTTGACCCTAGTCTCCGCAATAGGAACCCAACCAAACTAACCTAGCTCTAGTGCCCCCTTTTCTCCCTAAGGATCGACCCCTACACTTGCCCTTCACCTATGGCACAACAATACCCCGTGTGCTTACGGGTGACCTATTTGGTATTGTGATCGACTGTGTTAGGGTTAATATAAATTTTGAAAGATTCACACATGTGTTAGAGTCCCATGAAGTGCATCTAGTCACCCCTTGTTGGCACACCTTTAGCTTGACGTACCAAGCTTGTTGGCACACCTCTAGCTTGACACACCAAGCTTTCTGGCAACGTTGCCGGGGAAAAAGACACTCGGCCTAGCTAGTTAGTTTTGCTTTGACCTTTCCTACTACCCTCATCATTGCTATTCTTTATTCTTTATTCTTTGCATTCTTTGTGTATATTGGTTTGTTAACTTGTTCTCTTTTGTTTGGTTGTGCTTTGTGCATGTGACAAGCCACTCGGGAGGAAACAAGATGGAAGGCCAAAATGCACCCAAAAGCCACTTTAAGACTACTTAATGCCTAGAAACTACAAATTGCCAATTGCTAGCAGGGTTGATCAAATTCCAGAGAGAAATTCTCTATTTGCCTAGGTCTTCTTGGGCTGCTGCCCATCTTCTACAACTCAGAGAGTGAGAACCCCTACAAGCAATTGGACGCCTTTCTTGAAGTATGCTCCACCTTTAGGATGCTGACGGCTAGTAATGATACAATTCGGTTGACCTTGTTCTCTTTCTCCCTCAAAGATAGAACTAAAAATTGGTATGACTCAAGAAGGGACATCATGAGTTGGGAAACAATGAAGAATGCCTTCTTGAGACAATTCCACTCTATAGCAACGTTGATACAAATGCGGAGTGCTGTGACAAGTTTTAGTCAAATGGGCAATGAGAAGTTTCATAATGCATGTGAGAGATGTAAGAAGATTTTGAGAGAGTGCCCGCACCATGAGATCCCTTTGTGGCAGCTACTTCAATCATTCTACTCCAGTTTGTCTCTAAAGGACCAAGTCACAGTGGACTCTTCTTGTGGAGGAGTTTTCATGGCTAGGCCACCTGAGGAGATATGGTCTTTGTTTGAGCAGTTGGCTGAAGGATCAAGAATTCGAGCTTCTAGCATGATGAATGAAAGAGGGTGTGCCTTTGGTGTGACACCTCCTACTCATGATGACTCAAGCCCGCAAGTGATGAAGATTCTTGGTGACATGGTGAGCTTCATGAAGAACCAGGTGACAAATGTTCCTTGCCACCCAGTCAATTCTATTGAGTTCTATGGTGAGGAAAGAAGACACCTCACTCCTATAGCTATCAAGAGACACAAAGTCCAAAATATAGCTCAAGGTTTGAGGAAGAGGTTCTCTCTAGATTGAAAATATTTGATGATGTTAAAATGATGTTGCAAGATTAGAAGATAAAGTAGAACAACTATCTTCCATAATTGCTCTCCAAGAAGAAAAGTTATCTTCAAAGTCCATCATGAGCTACCATGAAGCAAGTGGACCCATGCCCCCTTATCAAGTTTTCTACAATCCACCTCCCATGCAAGTACATCCCATCTACCATTTCCAAGGCAATCCCAAGCCTTATACTCCACCTCCCCCTCCATCACCACAATTTTCCCAACAATTCACCTTCCAACCTCAATTCTCCCCTCCACCTCAATTTCAACCCCAAGTGTCACCTCCACCTCCTCTACAGCCACAACTAGCTCCCCCTCTCCACCATGAGCAAGGAAGTGTTGTGATAGTTCTAAGGAGTGGGAAATCTCTTGAGCAGCCCATAAGTCAAAGAAAGTTTGACAAAGCAAAGCAAAAGCAGCCAAGTGGTGATATTGTGATTGAAATTGTTGAAGATGATTCAGTGATACATCATGTTGATTTTGGGATACCATGTGCTCCACTCCATTCTTGATTTGTAGGTCCTACCTTCCCTAGTGTTCCACCTCACATTGATGCAAGCAAGGAAAAAGCCAATGATCCTCCATTCATTGAAGCACTAGATGAGCCACCAAACACAATATGGATATTCTTGAGGTGTTTTGCCTAGTGAAGGTGAACATTCCACTTTTGGATGATATCAAGCAAATCCCATCATATGCCAAATTCCTCAAAAATCTATGCACTGTAAAGAGGAAGTCAATGGGAAGGATACCCAAGAAAGTGAGATTAACTGAACAAGTGAGCTCCATCATACAACATTCACTTCCCGTGAATAGAAAAGACCCGGGAGCCCCACTCATACCTAGTTACATAGGAGGACATCACATAGACAGGTCCTTTCTTGATTTGGGATCTAGTGTGAATTTGATGCCATATAATGTCTATGTTGAGCTGGGCTTAGGCAAGTTGAAGCTGGCACATTGCACTCTCCAGTTGGTGAATAGATCCATAAAAGTGCCTAGGGGTAGAGTGGATGATGTCTTGGTGATGATGGATAAAGAGAAAGGCATAGTGTTCCTGATAGATTTCATTGTACTTGATATGGAGCCAGAGGTTAGGAAGATTCCTATCATCATGGGAAGACCGTTCTTATCTACAGTCGATGCCGATATTCATGTGTGCAGTGGCACCATGATAATTTCATTCATGGACATGAAAATCAAGATCAACATGTACAAAACCCCAACCCGGCAGGTCCGAGATAGGGATATTAGACATGATCACTTCACAAGTCTGGATGATCATTTAAGAAAAGGAGGTCAATATGGAACAATTGATGATGATTATTGTGATCAAAGGGATGAGGAAAACAGATTGAGTGCAAATGAGGGATGCATGTTTTGCAAGAATGGGCACATGAGGATACCAAATGGATGATCTATTGAAGAATCGCCAAGAAGCCAAGCTGAAGGCAAGAAACTCAATGCTTCTGGGAGGCAACCCACCTAGGTTTGAGAATTTTTCACCCAACCTTCCATTTTTGATACTTTTGCTTTGTTTTTACACTTTTCCAAGAAAATACACACACTTGTTTTTAATAGTTTGTGTTTAGTTTTAAGATGTGCAAATGAAAATAGAGTGAAATGAGAAAAATTAGATGAGACATTGGCAAAGTGACCCATGAAAAATCATTTTGGATCAAAATTTTGAATGTTTGATGTTCTTCAAGTTGGGAATAGCAACTACAGAGACCAACACGGCTGTGGTGATCCACCACGGTCGTGTGAATTAAATCCACAAGTGATCACAGGGAACAAGGCCAAAGTTTGAGAATTTTTTTTGGACAAGGGATGCACCACGGTTGTGCAAGGTAGCATGACCGTGCAACCTGAAGCCACCACGGTTGTGCCGCTTAGCACGACCGTGCTATAGCCCGAGTCTAGCAACTTAAGTCAGATTTTGCAAAAATCGAAAATCACTTGCTCACTTCTTCGAAGAACAGAACAGTAGTGCTCCGCTCCCTAGCCACCGTTCAACACTTCATGCTCCCTCTCCAAGCCTTGAATCTCCACCAAATCACCCCAAACCATCCCAAATCAATTCCCTACCATTTCTACTCCCTCAACCTCCAAATTCCACTCTTTTCCATCCATAAAATCTCACTTTTCTCTCCATTTCACCCCAACAACCCCGTTCTTCGGAGAATCTTGAATTTTGTTGATTTCTCCTCCGATTTTGAGAAAGGATGAAGTAATTTGCAAAGAAAGCAGTGGAGAAGATTAGGGGTGTCATCTCCTATCAAAGGAAACCAAAGAACAACAACCCCCGGTTGATAGAGGCCGAATTGGATGCATTTGTGGATCCAATTGTGGAAGGAGCCTCCACACAACCACAGAAGGGGATACCATCATCGTCCAGAGCATCACAACCACTGCCATCTCCTGCCCGGCCCTCCGTCTCATCTGAGGGACCATCAGTTTCTACTACACGACCATCGATTTCAACATCCTGGCCGTCTACTTCTTTGGCACCACAACTAGAGCCGTAGCCACGAGCACGTTGGAAGCTCCTACTTGATGAAGAAGAGGATGAAGAGATGCCAGATGCACAACAGAATGAGATACCACCATAGTGACCCAGTCCACAACCCGAGGTCACTACCGGCAGGGCGAGGAAAGCTAAGCACCCGAAGTGGTTGATACACAAAGTGATAGCAACCCGCTATGCGTGCCAAGTGACGATGGAAGCTATGGGCTTCTATGCCTTTTCCAGGGCGTGATGGAGAAGATGGGGTTATTTGAGATTCTGATGCTGCAGTAGGAGTCGTACGTTGAGCTGACACAACAATTTTTCGCCACTTTGGAGAAAGTGACTGATGATGGTGAAAATGTAATTAGAGTGATGATTGGGGACAAGAGGTGGGTGATAACCTCAAAGATGCTGAATCAAATATTTACCCCTAGTGAAGAGATGGCAGACCTCCTAGACAAAGGGAGGATAGAGAATGACTCCAGTTCCACATATCCTGCAATGTGGAAACACTTCACCAGCCAAAGCACTTTTATAGTGGGGAAATCAAAGACCAGTGCCATTCACAATCCTTTCCTCCACTATGTTTAGAAGGTGTTGGCGAACACAATCTTTGGCAGGTATGAAAACCAAGGCAACTGTACAAATAAGGATCTATTTGTACTTGGTTGGTTGATTAAGGGGAAGCATGTGAACCTTGGAGCAATAATGATTGAAAATCTGAGGACAATCCCTTCCAAGAGCACAAATGCATTTGTAATGGGAGGGATTGTGACATCTATAGCCACTGCCTTGGGACATGATATGACATGATACACGTAGGCATATGGGGGGAAACTGGTTGACTTGCACTATTTAGTCTACTCTTCCATGATCACCATTATGGAGTAGAAGATCATTTACCAAGTCAACCCACCATACCCATGAGTATCCTTGGAGTTGCCCTACCATATTCCACCTCTCATGGAACAATATGGACCTACTTAGGATTTTCTGGACAGATTGAGGAGATATGAGGAGGAGCATCCTAGAGGGGAAGGCTTCCTTGAAGTGATATTGACATAGGGTCTAGGACAACCCTCACAGGTAGCTGAGCAGAGATGGGCGGCGGAAGATAGAGAGACACGATGGGTGAGACAGTGAGAGGAAAGGACAAGAGCGTCAAAGCCACAACAACCCTCAATGAATGCATATGCCATGGTGATTTAGCCCTATTTTAGGGCTTTATCTTGTGTCATTTTGCATTTCAGTTACATCTATACTTGTTAGATTACATGTTATTTCCCCCAATATGCTTATTTCTATCAAATGCACTTATGGAGGCTTTTTGCATGTTTTATAGGTACTTTGTCCACTACTTGATGGCATGGAAAGAGGATGGTCCAATCTAGGGTTTCCTCAGGCTTGGAGGAGCCCAAAATGAGGCCAAAACCACTTCCAACCTACCCCAAGTGGTCAAAGAATGTTTTGAAGCAATACCCTCCATGGATGATCAAGTTCAAGGCTCAAATGCATGGGAGAGACACCACCACGACCGTGGTGATCCCCCACGGCCGTGGTGGACATGCCCCAAGTACAAAAAATCATTAAAACTCCCAGAAATCGATGAAAATGGCCAAAACGACTGTGGCGATCAACATGCCCGTGGCCATAGGTGTCCACCACGACCGTGGTGACCCCCACGGCCGTGGCCATCCATGCACACCACTCGATGATCTCCACATTTAATAATCCCACGACCGTGCCCATCCACCACGGTCGTGGCCTATCCTACCCACCACGGCCGTGGTACCCCACCACGGTCGTGCTACTCACAAAATCCAGCCACGTTTTCACTATTTTGCCCATTTTGCCCCTACTTGACCTAGTGCTTCCTCCCCACACCTATATATACCTAGGTGGTGGCTGGGGCACGAGGTTGGCTACCTTCCACCGCCTCCTAGCTCCCCAAATCTCCATCCACTCCATTCCACTCCATATCCACCTCAAATCTACCCCATTCCACCATTTTCACCACCAAATCACTAGTTTACACTAGTTTATACCCATAATCCCCCTCATTTCTCACCCTTGCACCTTGGAGGAGGGAGGAGGTCGACCTGCTGCTGCTGGAGAGAGGATTGACAACCACTACTTCGAGCTCCATGGCCACCTCCATCTTCTTCTCCTTTCTTTTTGTATTTTCCATTTCTATGAGTAGCTAGGCCCCTGTGGGTGGGCTGTTTGGGGGAAAATATGTTACTTTGATACCATGTTGGGGGAAAATGACATGTAAACTTTGTAATTTCATTTTTAATGATTATATTCTATTTGCATCTCTTTCTCCATGGATTACTTGTTGGTTTGTGTGTGAAATCACCTAGGAATTTAGGCAAATTGCTTATATGTGTGAATTTTGGGATTTGCCCCTAGGTCCAATTCTTGGATCCCTATGTTGCCTCCCATCTTCCTACATCTTAATCAATCTCCCTAAACCTAAGTGAGAGATCTAAGTAGCTAGATTAGATAATTCTAGTGCAATTAGCATGGAGCCTTCTCAAGGCTAGAATGTGGGGGAATTGGGGTCCAAAACCCTAATCTCACCTCCCCATTACTACCCTCGGCCCCTAATTGCCCTAGGAATGTCTAATGTAGAAACCTAGACTTGATTAGAATCTAATTGGATTGAACCTAATACCTAACCCAATTGAGCCTCGTAAGGGTAGTAGGGGTGTTAGGGACTAGTTCCCCTATACACAACCTAGCATATCCATGGCCAGTTAGTAGCTTAGGTTAATCTATTAGACTCTAACTTGTTGTTTGGTTTGGATAATCTAAATGGAATCATAATGTTCATTTGTCACCCCCCAACTTAAGTGATAAGTTCATACCCCTAAACAGCCCACACATCTCTTTACTGCTTAAAACCCTAGTTTTGTGCTCGCTTTGCTTAGTTAGTTCTTTTCTTGCTTAGTTAGCTTCTTGCCTTGATCTTGCCTTGTTTATGCTAGTTTAGTTCTTCAATTGTTCTTTTGCTTCTCTATTGATTGCCTTAGTGTAAATTTCCTTTTCCTACCTAGCTTAATCTTTCCTTGCTTGCTTAGTCTTATTTTAGTCTAGGGTTAACATAGATTTCATTCTTGCCTTTAAATTGCTTGTTTATCCCTAGTTAACAATCCAAATCAACCTTCAAACCCTTAACCCTAGTCTCCGCAGTAGGAACCTAGCTAAACTAACCCTAGCTCTAGTGCCCCCTCTTTTCCCTGTGGATCGACCCTATACTTGCCGCCTTCCTATACTACGACACGACCCCGTGCGCTTGCGGGTGTAGTGTTTTAGTAGACGTAGGTAGCCAGTTAGGCCATATAAATTTTGAAAGCACAATCCCATATCCCGTGCACTCCGACCTCGTGGGGTGTAAAAGCACCACTAGCAGAGACGCACCAAGCTTTCTGGCACTGTTGCCGGGGATTAGAGGCGCTCGACCTAGCTAGTTAGTTTTGTTTTGACTTTTCCTACTGCCCTCATCATTGCTATTCTTTATTCATTACTCTTTGCATTCTTTGTGTATATTGGTTTGCTAACTTGCTTTCTTTTGTTTGATTGTGCCTTGTGCATGTGACAAGCCACTCGGAAAAGACAAGATGGAAGGCCAAAATGCACAAACCCATCCATTACCTCCACCACCTCCATTGTCGCAACCTTCCCACTACTTCACTTTCCAACCTCAATTCCCTCCTCCACTACCCTACCTCCAAGGTTATCCTAAGCCTTACACACCACCACCACCACCATTGCCACAACCCTCCCACCAATTCACCTTCCAACCTCAATTCATTCTACCACCTCCATCACCATAACCCTCCCACCAATTCACCTTCCAACCTCAATGCCCTCCTCCACCTAAAGTCCAACGACCATCAACATTGATGCCACCACCACAACTATCACATGCTCCCCATACTTCCCATGAGCAAATGGATATGATTAAGACCCCTCTCTTTGGTGCATATGAAGACCCGTTCCTCAAGAGAGAGAAAACCTATGGCATGAGATTTCTGAGGGTCTTAAGGCTTATTAAGATCTATGATGATGATCCCCAAGGAGAGAGAATTGCTGAAAAAGACTTACGAAGCTCGCATGACCCTTGGGAGGAAGATCAATCAAGGAAAGCATTTGAGAGGATTTCTTATGATGGGGGTGCAAACATTTTGTTTTTGGACCATGGTTGATGGTGAAAGAACAACAAGCCTGGCTGAAGGCATGAAACTTAGCGCTTGTGGGAGGAAACCCACATAGGTTTGGGAAATTTTGACCCAACCTTCACTTTTTGATACAATTGCTTTGTTTTTACATTTTCCAAGAACACACACACACACTTGTGTTTAATAGTTTTTGTCTAGTTTTAAGATGTGCAGGTGATAACAGGGTGAAATGAAGGAAATTTGAGTACAATTGAGAGAAGGATTCCAAGAAAAATCACTTTGAGTCAAGTTTTTGAGTGTTTGATGTTCCTCATTTTGAGAGTAGTAGATACAGGGACCACCACGGCCGTGGCACATCAATACGACCGTGGTCATTTGCATGAAAAACACACCAAGTCCCTGGATTCAAAAGCAAAATTGAGAAAAGTTGCCAAAGGACTGCACCACGGCCGTGCCAGGCAGCACGGCCGTGCAACCTGAAGCCACCACGGCCGTGCTATGCACCACGGCCGTGCAGCAGACCAATTTCAGCCACTCAAGGCAGATTAGTGGGGCAGCTACTATGCATATCCTCCACCATAGGGAGGAACACCGCCAAATCCTTGAGAGAGCCATGATCGTCTACCCTATCATCCTAAACTCTAGGATCATGCTGAGGACAACATGATTCAAAAGTTTGGGGTGGTAGGGCAGGTATGCCCTAGTTTCACTTTGCATTTCACCTGCCACATCCACTTTTGTTTTCTTTCTTTTGCTATCTACCTTAGTCATCTTTACTGCTTTGCATACCTGCATGCCATGTCATTTACTTTCTTGTCATTTTTGCGTAATTTTCAAAATTTTTGCTCTTTTTTCCATGCATTGCATATCATGTAGATTTTTAGTAATTCTTGCATGTTATAGCTAGTATTTTCTTGTTTACTGCTTTAAGTTCAATAATATAGAGTTTAGATGTGATTGAAGGCAACTTGGCATTGTTTTGGCCAATTTTGCCCAAATTTGAGATTTCTTGCCTAAAAGTATGTTTTGACCCAATCTCTACTATTTTGAGTAAAATGATGATCTTTGACAAATGCAAGTGAGTTAACATTGTTTGTTGCTAAATGGTATCAATTCTTGACTTTTTACATGTGCATCACCTCTCTTGTGTTTGTGGATGATTTGGTTGAATTATGAAATTGAGCAAGCTTTAAACGCTTAGTGTTTGTGGAATCACTTGATTGATATATCAATTTCATCTTGTTCATTCATGTGGTGTGATATCTAGGATGAAGTATTGGATTAATTTTCATGCAGGATGTCTTATGTGGAGAATCATACATGTGACCCCTCTTTGACCCGACTTTTCACTCACCATCTTCTTACCCCTCCGCCTCATGAAAGGATGCCAAAGTGCACATATCAGCCTTGGCTACCTCCAAAAGTTTGGGGTGGCCATATCTTTATCCCCTCTCTTCACTCTATCCACCATATGCCCTATCTACACCAAGGGCAAGAAAAAAAAGAAAAGAAAAAACAAAATAAAAGGATGCTCCTGTTTAAGAGCATTCAAATAAAGAAAAGATGAGTGTGTAAAAACACTCCAAAAATCTTACCGCAATCCTTTCTTCCACTTTCATACCCATTGAGCTAGGAAACATCAAACTTAGCTCATTTCACCCTTTTCCGCAACCACGTGGGTCATTTGGTGTGATTTGAAATATAAGATTGAATGCATGAATGTGAAACAACACTCCTAGTCATTCTTGATTAACGCCACCATGAAGCAGTTTACCCGGAACTTCATGAAAGAAATATGGATAGCTTGTGTATTCTATGCACTATGTGTCCTAATTCTTATGAAGAATAAGGAACACATGGATAGATGCCATATGCGTTAACAATTGGGTCCATCACATATGAACTCATCTTGTTATCTTGTATGTATTGGACATGATAAGAAAATATGAACATATTATCTTGTATGTATTGGACATGATAAGAATATATGAAATCATCATATTGTATGTATTGGACATGACAAGAAGATATGGAATTCTATTATTTCATATGTATTGGACATGACGAATGGATATATGTTGAACTCCAATAAGAGTTACTAGAATACCATGAAGGAAATCTTTATGTACTTGTAAAGTACTAAAAGAATTATTTCTTTAGTTATGGTAATAAGGAAGAGTTGGGTGTAAAGAGTTACACCGATGCAAGATTTCAAAGTGACAAAATTGTGTTTGACTTTGGAATAAGAATTTTTAGTTGGAAATGTTACAACATATGACAATTGATTAATTCTACAATAAGAAGTTGAGTATCTTAGTATTATGAACATTGTAAAGGATATTGGGTGGATCTAGAAGTTCACATGGATGAACATATAGGAGGTTTCAACCATTGGTGACTCAGTAGTAATATTGTGAGAACAATGGAGCTACTGGTTAGCCAAACGAATTTCAGATAGCATACTACAACACTTTTCTATCTCATACGAGTTGTCGTATAGTGAGGGGATGTGAAATATGTAATATACCGACTTGAAGCAAAAGTTGCTTACCCGCTATAAAAGTACTTGTGCAACAGAAACATGATGGACATTTTAAGATCAATTGGAATATGATTTGTGGGTGATTGGCTCTAAGTGCAAGTAGGAGTCTGTTGGTATAGTATGCCCAGAGAGTGTCACTAGAAGTTTAGTTATGGTGGCCAAGCCCCTAGAGGGGAAGGTGACCCAAGTTCATTGAATGGACATAAATCATGAGGGGGTATTCTAAAAATTGTAGCAAACATGGGTCGATATGTTATAATGATAAAAGTTATGCTTGATGAAAACAAAGAGATATCTATGAAACCTTTAGGGTTAGTGAGCGAACGTGGGGTGGGTTAACCGAAAGAGTGGGAAGATGATCTATGAGGGAGGCAAAACCTAGATCTTGGGATCAAGTTGTGGCTAGAGAGCCTAACCCCCTCCTATGAGCCAAGAAGGCACCCTAGGCTAGGAATTTCCCTTAAAAGGTAAGTGAATGAATGTATGAGATAACCTTAATCCTCACTTAGAGGGATGGAGAGTTAAAGATATAAAAAAAGGAGCACTTATAATATTTGAACCCAAGGATGCCATCTCTGCGTAACAACTGGTCAAGCCTAGGATTGGGAATAGCAGTAAGGCACCAATCCCAGGAGTGAAGGTGGCCTAAGTGAACGACCAAGCCCAGGAGGGAAGGTCATGAAATGATCAAGTCCAGGAGGGAAGACCAGGAAGTCATCAAGCCTAGGAGGGAAGGTGGCCCAAATCCACAATGTAGTTGTTTAGGATCAAGCCCCTGGAGGGGAAGATCACAAAGGTCAAACCTAGGAGGGAAGACCGACATGGCACCAAGCCCTGGAAGGGAGGTGGCCCGAGCCCAATGTTGGGACAACACTACATAATGTCTACTCGAAATTGAGAGGTGAAGGCAATCCAAGTTAAAGAATTAAATAAGAGAATAATGTTCTTAAAATATGTAACATCTCAAAAGAAACCCTTAGGGAGGGTAGAGTCCTAATGCAATCCTAGCGTCAAGTAGGGTGTGTTAGAGCTACATAGGACCGATGGGTTGGGAGTCGATATGCCCTGAATACACACGACCAAGTGGTCGGGAGGTAATAGTTGGTTTGCCCTAGGCCCATGTCTCAAGAGGTCGGCCACCTCCCTAATGTTCATGTGGCCCAGTAGGGTGAATGTAAAGACACTCCCCTGATGCATAAGTATGATATCACTCCAAGAGTATGAGATCACTCCCAAGAGTACCTATACCCCTGCAGACCTATAGGACTTGGCTAAGGCTCATAATGATACATGAGATAAAAATATAAAAGATATAAGGAAGTCATAGAAACTTGAGAGAAGTCATGCCCTAACTAGAGTAAGAAGAGGGACACTTGACTTCATGGAATAAAAGAATGCTATGAAATTAAGAACAAGTAAGTTTAGAGTCATATCAAGTATGATTCAACTTACTATGTGAAATTGAAAGGTAGTGTGTGGATGTACTATCTTCGCTCGTGGAATTAAATGAACTTTGTGTTTGGGCTGCAGTCAAATACTTATTTCATCTCATTATGAGGGAGGGAGATTGGATAGACACATGTTATGCTTAAAATTGAGGCATGAGAATGAATATCCTAAGTTGAAAATTTGATGATAAAATCTTGGGTTAGAGGTGTTACCTCACCCTGATGTGGAAATAAATGAGTAATAGGTTGGACACCTAGGTGAAAAGATAGTCATCAAGTGAAATTGAAATGTCAAATGAAGATGTAATCACTAAGATGGTATCGTGTAAATACTAAGGATGTGGGTGTACCTTAAAATTGAATTCAAATGCCAATCCTATTAATAATGTGATGAAATCTGCCTATCAGTAAAAGTTGTTAACAACATCTAAGTAGGGTTGTTAACCCTAAGGTCTGGAACTAAGTTGGGATATCATTCACCTTAAAGCTTAATGGGTGTGAATTTTGGGGACAAAATTCCTTTTAAGGAGGGGTGAATGTTATATCCCCAATTTTGGTAAAAATTGAATGATATAAATATAAAGCATGTTCTGATAAATAATTTTCCTAGATGATATAATTTATGGAATAATATTATCCTTGTGACAAGTTAAAGAAATAAAAAGGTTTTTGTTTGCAATAATCCATTAAAATGTTGAACAAGAGAAAGGATGGAAATTATAGATAAAGGATATATCGTGGGTTTATGGTATTAATGTTCAAAAGGAACAAGCCTTGTATGGGAAAGGTATCACATTAGATCCCAAAAGAATAAATATAGTTTGGAAAGGAAATTAATAAGTTCCTATAATTGATGCAAGAATATATCAAAGAAAGAGAAAAGATTAATCTAGATTTTGAGTCGTGAACTCCTTCCTAATGGTTTAAGGATAAAATCATTTAGTGTACATCATATGAGGGTGTGTTTCCCTATATGGCTTTTAGTTGCCAAAACTAAGTTTTAATAAGAAGGAAGGAGTTTCCTTTCATGACTTATGGTAAACAAAATAAGAACTAAGATTTTCTAGGAGGAGGAATATAATCTTTCCAAATTGGTTTTAAGGGGATAACTTTGGGAAAGGAAGAACATCTGTCTAGAATATCTCTAGGAGAGATGAGAGAGGGAACACATGAGAAAACACCTGTATATGTGCGTGTCCACATGATACACGAAGAGTGCAGAACCATATTTTCCACCATATGTTCTCTTCCTAACCCTAAACTTCATTCCAGTGTATATATAAGGACCCCTGGATCATCACAATGATGCCAGGCATGTCGACCTCATCCATTGCCTACTCCCTGAATCCTTGATGATCCATCCTTGGTCCCTAGAGAAACCCTATAACTTTGGGGCTTCTCATAGACCTGCCATTACCCTCAGCTATTTCTTCCATAAAGCCTGATGCCTTGAAGTCACCTAGAACGTTTCCCACGACAAGTCTTCCTTCTATCTCTAGTTCCTGATGAACCAGAGCAGAGTCAGCTACAACACATAGGTGATGCATCGCCTATAGCTGAATCCGTGGTGCTGTTCCCAATCTCGGGTGTGTTTGAGGTGATGGTTGTGAGAAGGCGACACACGTTGAGGATGAGGAGGGCGATGCCTATTTTATTGGATGACGCTTGGGTGATGGCGAGAGAATGATAGATGTGGCATATTTGATGCAGCTTGTGTGCATGGAATCATGGTCGTGTGGCAGTGTCTACATCACGACGTTGGATGGTGTTTGGACCCTGGAAGCTGGAGTGGGGAAACTGGGATGGCTCTGTGAGGAGGCATGGAGTAATTTTGGACCAAGCACCAATGCCGCAGTGGGTGGGGCTGAGGGAAACTAGCACGGTGTGACAACGCCCCAGGCGGCGGACTGGTACATCATGAGTAGAGGAGAACTACCTATCATTGTCATGCCAAGATGGTGACAGTAACGACATTGTGTCATTACCGACCTAAAGAGGCCTTCGGTGATGGTGTCGCACAGGGCGACCCGAAACACAGAGGGTGTCGTCTGCAGGACTGATGAGGAGAAGAGAGATAGGGGGAGAGGAGTCGCTAGCCTAGCTTGCCGTTGGGTTGTTTGGACGACGGCTGTAGTGGAGTCAGGGATCCCCAAGGACATACGCCGGTGGATGAAGATGGTTGGGGGTAACCTGCTCTGTGGCGGCGTGAGGGGATCGAGCCTGGTGGTGGGCACCGTTATCGCTCCACGACGATGTCGAGGCCTCACCCTACGCGAACGTGACGCAACGTCAGGCCCGAGTAGTGCCCCGCATGAGGAAGGGAAGGGACAGAGTCAAAAGACTCTTATGCCCCCGCCTGCTAGTTCAAGACGTAAGGGCATGCTCATATTCTACCTTATTTCAAGCAGCTGCTGACTCAGGTAATTATAACGATGTGGCTTCCTACAATTGGCCGACTAATGTATATTTTGAAATAATGATAGCAAAAAATTGATAACTTCGATTACAACATATAATTTATGAAAATTGATCAACAGAATGAGAGGAACACAAATAAAACAGTTTCATATCCTAAATATGTCCCTAGTGCTAAAAGTAGTGTAATGATGGATAAAAACCCTAGATTTGGTGAATTAACTTGTTAATGAAATTAATGCTCTCAGAATAAGTTTAGTCTGATTATAATGACCATGTTAATAATAGTTAGAGTTACTAATGAGAATAATCATGGATATGATTTAGTAGGGTTTAAAGATCCTAACTTTCCATGTTATTAATGAAAGTAATCTGATAATCACATATTAGGGTTAAAGAGTATAACTTTCAATGTTGTTTATGAAACTAATTGGGTATATGTGGCCATAATTAAGGGATATGTTGAATATGATGATTAGGGTTACACATGATGTCTAAATATAGATATTTAAACTTTAATAAGGTGTTATGCTATGGAAATAGGGCTAATACCCTTATTCCTTTTCTAAACCTAAAACCCTAGAATAGGATCGTGTAGGGTTTAATGTAATTAATATGACTGGTGACACTTTAGAATTTATATACATGCAGATATAATGATGATTGCTTGAATTGCTTAGATTTTTTATTGAGTGGATAATATGCTTGAAGTACATCTTGCATGAATTCTACATGACAAAGGTATATGGTTACGCCTAAGATTATCCATTGTAGTTTCACGTTGTTTCTCAGAGTTTTCCTCACATGGTCGAAATTATATGCTTTCTTGTTTATTTCATTCCATGCAACTTTAAAGTGGCTATGGATATCACAATATATAAATGAACCTGACTAGCCCATTTCTAGGCGACCTCTGGATCTATAGGAAAGGACATCATTTAATAAGGTGTTATGCTATGGAAATAGGGCTAATACCCTTATTCCTTTTCTAAACCTAAAACCCTAGAATAGGATCGTGTAGGGTTTAATGTAATTAATATGACTGGTGACACTTTAGAATTTATATACATGCAGATATAATGATGATTGCTTGAATTGCTTAGATTTCTTATTGAGTGGATAATATTCTTGAAGTACAGGTTGCATGAATTCTACATGACAAAGGTATATGGTTACACCTAAGATTATCCATTGTAGTTTCACGTTGTTTCTCAGAGTTTTCCTCACATGGTTGAAATTATATGCTTTCTTGTTTATTTCATTCCATGCAACTTTAAAGGGGCTATGGCTATCACAATATATAAATGAACCTGACTAGCCCATTTCTAGGTGACCTCTGGATCTATAGGAAAGGCCATCCACCTAGATAGGGGAAGGCATACTTTGGTACCATCCTGAATAGGGGGTACATGAGTCACACACCTGGATAGGGGAAGACATGATAAAGTCATCTGCCTGAATAAGGGAAGACTACCCTGAGGGATCATGATAAGGGGTGGAGATACCTAGATTGGATAGTCATGATGAAAGTATTATATTATTTTATTAAACAATGATTGCTAAATTATGCTGCTAGCTTTACTTGTAAAATTGTATTTCCCTCCCACATACCAGTATAACTTGTTATAAATACCGTGTTTTGTTTCATGACGTTTTAGGTATATGATGATATACTTGATATGGGACATGAAGATAAAGATGGAACCGTGTGAAGACATTAATTTAAGTAAGGAGGATTTAGATAAACACTTCTTATCTATGTGTAATTCTGGTAATGAAGCTTCAAGTAAGCATTTTATAAACAATACTTATGAATTAGTGAAATTATTTGGGAAAATTTTGTAAGTAATGGCTTTATCTTTCGAACTTCCTTAATTGGGGGTTGCCAAAAAATGAGGTCGTTACATTTGGTATCAGAGCCCCAGATTTCTTAAATAATATTTAATAGATTATAATTTCAAGTAATCTGTAGAAATATGAGGGAATTATTCGGGAATTTTCTAAAGACTGAGGTGTCTAGAAGGGACCATGATCGGGGGCTGAAAAGATTTTCCTCTGCACCGCTAGTCGGCTTATGAGGACTCTCAGACCCGTGCATCCTACATGGACAAAGTTGGAAGATGGTGCCCAAAATAAAATACCTTTAGGTTCCTTCTCATCTTTATTCATCACTTCTCATCTTCTTGCTTAATAAACCCCAAAAGGAATTTCCTTCCTCATCTCAAGTTAGGGTTTTTGAGAAGAAGTAGGAATAAGGCATCCTCTGCCAATTAATGTACATATAAGGATGATGAAATAATTATGTACATGTAATGGGGAAAATAATAATAATGATGGCTTTAATGGGTTAAAAAGGTAAACCCTAGATGGAGTTAGGGGGTAGTTAAGAGAACTCTAGAAGGTCAAGGGACATGGAAACCCTAAGAGGTAGAGTATAGTCCCTAACCCTAACCCTAAAACTTTCATCTTAAATAATGAACATGGTGTGGTGGTATGGGACACCATCCATGTGAAACTTGAAATAAAGAATAAGAAAGATAAAAGGATGGGTTTAGGTATCCCCGTCTCCCATGCACGTGTGCATGAGGAGCATAACTTTTATGTAAGAGTTCTTAAGAAATATATGAACCCAATAGTTATATATATATGAAAAATGAAAGGTTGAATATAACTTTCTCAAACTCCTCATGTTGTCGCTAGAAGTTTAGTTATGGTGGCCAAGCCCCTAGAAGGGAAGGTGACCCAAGTTCATTGAATGGACATAAACCATGAGGGGGTATTCTAGAAATTGAGCAAACATGGGTCGATATGTTATAATGATAAAAGTTATGCTTGATGAAAACAAAGAGATATCTATGAAACATTTAGGGTTAGTTAGCCAACTTGGGATGGGTTAACCAAAAGAGTGGGAAGATGACCTATAAGGGAGGAAAAACCTAGATCTTGGGATCAGGTTGTGGCTAGAAAGCCTAACCCCCTCCTATGAGCCAAGAAGGCACCCTAGGATAGGACTTTCCCTTAAAAGGGAAGTGAATGAATGTATGAGATAATCGTAATCCTCACATAGAGGGGTGGAGAGTTAAAGATATAAAAAAATGGAGCACTTATACTGTTTGAACCCAAGGATGCTATCTCTGCGTAACAACTGGTCAAGCCTAGGATTGGGAAGACCAGTAAGGAACCAAGCCCAGGAGGGAAGGTGGCCTAAGTGGACGACCAAGCCCAGGAGGGAAGGTCATGAAAGGGTCAAGCCCAGGAAGGCGTCAATCCCTGGAGGGAAGGTGGCCCAAGTCCACAATGCAGTTGTTTAGGATCAAGCCCCCAGAGGGGAAGATCACAGAGGTCAAGCCCAGGAGGGAAGACCGACATGGCACCAAGCCCTGGAGGGAAGGTGGCCCGAGTCTAATGTTGGGATAACACTACATAATGTCTACTTGAAAGTCAGAGGTGAAAGCAATTCGGGCTAAAGAATTAATAAGAGAATAATGTGCTTAAAAGACGTGACATCTCAAAAGAAACCCTTAGGGAAGGTAGAGTCCTAATGAAATCCTAGGGTCAAGTAGGGTGTATTAGAGGTACATAGGACCGATGGGTTGGGAGTCGATATGCCCTGAATGCACACGACCAAGTAGTCAGGAGGTAACAATTGGTTTTCCCTAGACCCATGTCTTAGGAGGTTGACCACCTCCCTGATGTTCATGTGGCCCAGTAGGATGAATGTAAAGACACTCCCTTGATGCATAAGGATGATATCACTACCAAGAGTACCTATACCCCTAGAGACCTAAAGGATTTGGCTAAGGCTCATAATGATACATGAGATGAAAATATAAAAGATATAAGGAAGTCATAGAAACTTAAGAGAAGTTGTGCCCTAACTAGAGTAAGAAGAGGGACACTTGACTTCATGGAATAAAAGAATGCTATGAAATTAAGAACAAGTAAGTTTAGAGTCATATTGAGTATGATTCAACTTACTATGTGAAATTTAAAGGTAGTGTGTGGATGTACTACCTCCACTCTTGGAATAATATGAACTTTGTGTTTGGGTTGCATTCAAATGCTTATTTCATCTCATTATGATGGAGGGTGATTGGATAGACACACGTTATGCTTAAAATTGAGGCACAAGAATGAATATCCTAAGTTGAAAATTTGATGACAAGATCTAGGGTTAGAGGTGTTACCTCACCCTTATGTGGAAATAAATGAGTAATAGGTTGGAAACCTAGGTGAAAAGATAGTCATCAAGTGAAATTGAAATGTCAAATGAAGATGTAATCACTAAGATGGTATCATGTAAATACTAAGGATGTGAGTGTACCTTAAAATTGAATTCAAGTGCCAATCCTATTAATAAATGATGAAATCTGCCTATCAGTAAAAGTTGTTAACAACATCTAAGTAGGGTTGTTAACCCTAAGGTCTGGAACTAAGTTGGGATATCATTCACCTTAAAGCTTAGTGGGTGTGAATTTTGGGGACAAAATTCCTTTTTAGGAGGGGTGAATGTTATATCCCCAATTTTGGTAAAAATTGAATGATATAAATATAAAGCATGTTCTGATAAATAATTTTCCTAGATGGATTATTTATGGAATAATATTATCCTTGTGACAAGTTAAAAAAATAAAAAGGTTTTTTTTTGCAATAATCCATGAAGATGTTGAACAAGAGAAAGAATGGAAAATTCTAGATAAAGGATATATCGTGGTTTGGTATTAATGTTCAAAAGGAACAAGCTTTGTATGGGAAAGGTATCACATTAGATCCCAAAAGAATAAATATAGTTTCAAAAGGAAATTAATAAGTTCCTATAATTGATGCAAGAATATATCAGATTAATCTAGATTTTGAGTCATGAACTACCTCCTAATGGTTTAAGGATCAAATCATTTAATGTACATCATATGAGGATGTGTTTCCCTATATGGCTTTCAGTTACCAAAACTAAGTTTTAACAAGAAGGAAGGAGTTTCCTTTCGTGACTTATGGTTAACAAAATAAGAACTAAGATTTTCTAGGAGGAGGAATATAATCTTTCCAAATTGGTTTTAAGGGGATAACTTCGGGAAAGGAAGAACATATGTCTACAATATCTCTAGGCGAGACGAAAGAGGGAACACATGAGAAAACACCTATATATGTGCGTGTCCACATGATACATGAAGAGGGCAGAACCAGACTTTCCACCATATGTTCTCTTCCTAACCCTAAACTTCCTTCTAGTGTATATATAAGAACCTTAGGATCATCACAATGATCCTAGGCATGCCAACCTCATCCATTGCCTACTCCCTGAATCCTTGAAGATCCATTCTTGATCCCCAGAGAAACCCCAGAACTTTGGGGTTTCTCGTGGACCTGCAATTTTCCTCAACCATTTCTTCTGTAAAGCATGATGCCCTGAAGTCACCCGGAATGTTGCCCACGACAAGTCTTCCTTCTGTCTCCAATTTCTGATGAACCAGAGCGGAGTCAGTTGCAGCGCCTAGGTGATGCATCACCTGTAGCTGCGTCCGCGGTGGTGTTCTAAATCTTGTGTGTGTTTGAGGTGATGGCTGTGAGAAGGCGGCACATGTTGAGGATGAGGAGGGCGATGCTAGTTTTATTAGATGACGCTTGGGCGATGCTGAGAGAACGACGGAAGTGGCATCTGTTGTTTATGTTGGTTATTGTCGTTCATACAACAACGACATGTGCAATTTAATTAACAATTCAGGCAGATCCAAAATAAAAATCAAAGAACAAACGAAGCAGGAGAACTGAAAACAGGAGTTAGATTCGTAAAGTAGATCGTTCGTTGAGAAACGAACATGTTACTTAAAGAAATCAGTACCCGACAATCCTCGCAGATAGGCACCATTCTCCCAGACGTGATCCGGCACAAACCTGGAACTCGCACGTCGCGCGCATCACAGCAACTGCAGAAACCACCGCCTGACAGCTGCGTCTTGAGGACAGGAAGGAGGAGTCGCACTTTGGTCAGGAGGACAACTCCACAAAGCAACTCCGGGACGAAGCTCTCGCACTCAGGTTTAGGGCTCACAAAACACACGGCGGCAGAAGACTGTTTTCGGTGTGTTTAATTACACGAGTAATTAATTACTTAGTTGTATCCTAGTGCAAAAAGAAGACATTCTCCACAAGCCCGGCCAAGCGAGGCGTGGCGCGCGCGCGTGCGTTGTGATGTGGCAATCCCATCCACCAAGGAGGTGAGCATACCTCCTTCCTAAGACTCCTTTGGACACTAGTGCCCCATGTGATCCTACATATGAGGACCACAAAAGTTCTAGGTGTGAGTAATATGGGATAAAACTTCTTTGCCATTTGCACTAGAAACAACACTACATTCTCATGTGTACTTGCTGCACTACATTGGGCTTAACCCATACTAAATAAATGATTTGCTACAGTAATGACACTACAGTAATTGCTTCCTACAGTAATTACGTGTTGCTACATTAACAGCAAAAGTCATTTATCTAACAGCATCTTCAATGCAGCCTGTGCGCAAGGAAGCAGGGCCGTGCGGCGGTGTCTGCATCACGACGTTGGATGGTATTTGGACCCTGGAAGCTGGAGTGGGGCAACTGGGATGGCTCCGACGAGGAGGTGTGGAAGAATTTTGGACCGAGCACCAATGCCGCAGTGGGTAGGGCTGAGGGAAACCAGCATGGCGTGACAACGCCCTAGGCGGCTGATACAAGCCTAATCCGGCTGGCGAAGGACCCCACTGACACAGCCACTACTGCTCGGCCAGCCTGCGCCACCACCAGCAGCAACACCGGGAATCACGCCGACTGCGTTGTAGCCGTTGGGCAGTAAAAGCAATGGTTGCCTTATGATCCCCAGGCCTGCGTGCCATTCTTATCCACTGTACGAGTGTGACCAATATAGAGGGCACTCTGTCTTTATATAGTCCAATCAATATAGAAAACGGCATGATTTTGATTGCCACTCAGAGCATCTGAGAACCTTCCTTGCCTCGGCAAGACCCGGTGACCCCGGGAGCCCCCTCAAGACGGCGCGCCGCCGCAAACCCACCCGTCCACGCTCACCTTCCCCTCCGGTAGCTATCAGCGGCGGACTGGTACATGGCGAGTAGAGGAGAACTACCTGTCATCGGCATGCCAAGATGGTGGCAGTAGTGGCGTTACATCGTTGCCGACCTGAAGAGGCCTTCAGTAATGGTTTCGCATAGGGTGACCTGAGACACAGAGGACATTGTCTGCAGGACAGGCGAGGAGAAGAAAGATAGGGGGAGAGGAGTCGCCAGCCTAGCTTGCCGCTGGGTTGTTTGGACGACGGCTGTAGTGGAGTCGGGGATCCCCAGGGACATACGCCGGTGGATGAAGACGATTGGGGGTAACCTGTTCTATGGCGGCGTGAGGGGATAGATCCTGGTGGTGGGCACCGTCAGCGCTCCACGGCGGCGTCGAGGCCTCGCCCTGTGCGAACGCGACACAACGTCAGGTTTTAGTCGTGCCCCGCGTGAGGAAGAGAAGGGACAGAGTCAAAAGATTCTTATGCCCCTGCCTGCTAGTTCAAGACACAAGTGCACGCTCGTCTTCTACCTTATTTCAAGCGCTGCTCACTCACGTAATTATAATGTTGTGGCTTCCTACAATTGGCCGACTAATGCATATTTTGAAATAATGATAGTAAATAATTGGTATTTGCAATTGCAACATATAATATATGAAAATTGATCAACAGAACAAGAGGAAACACAAACAAATTAGTTTCATATCCTAAATATGGTCCTAGTGCTAAAAGTAGTGTAATGATGGATAAAAACCCTAGATTTGGTGTATTAACTTGTTAATAAAATTAATGCTCTCAGAACATGTTTAGTTTGATAATAATGACCATGTTAATAATAGTTTTTTTTGGGGTCACCCAAGCGTGTTGCTCCTTTTTATTGAAAATTAGAAAAAGGATGGGCCCAGGAACCACATCCAAGAACAGTCCAAAAGAGGATAGGTCAAAGTGACCAAATCCAAGTTCAACCAGAAAGAACTAAAAAAAACAACAAACTATCTATACAAAGAACTATAATCACAGAAAATACAGTTCCAGCAAGAAGTATGGTTAGGAACCAGATATTCAAAGGTAATGTTGTTCCTATAACTCCATATATGATAGAGAATGGTATGGCACGCCCCTTTCAAATGGTAGCTATTCCAATCCAGAACATCCAGCAACAAACCAAGGATTCTAGGAATACCAAGCTTTGTAACAGCAAGACTCCATATCCTTTGAGTGAACTCACATTTAAAGAACAGATGATTAACATCTTCTCCATGATTCTTACATAAGAAACAATAGGAAGTGATGTACACACCCCTATTTATGAGAAAATCCATAGTAGGTAGACAATCAGAAAGAAGTTTTCAAGCATGCAGTTTGAATCTCATAGGATGTTTTTGCTTCCACACCCAATTCGCCCAATTAACATATTCAACCCTGTTTCTACAGAGGTCCCAGGCCTTATTCAGATTAACCTCCTTTTCATTTGACAGCAAGATAATATCTTCATTAGTATTTGGACAGTAGTTAGAGATTAGGAAATTATTTAAGCCAGAACACCTTCTGTTGTCCAGAATATTCCATTTGCCATCAAGGATAATAGACTCCAACCGAGCCATCTTTGGTTTTCCCAAGTTCAATTAAGAATAGGAATCACAAAAGTCTTCCAGATAAAGATGACCCTTGAGCCAAGGATCATTCCATATAGAGAACTTGTCACCTTTACCTAAGATGAAGGTAACCTCATGTTTGATCTCATCTTTGATAGTGAGAATTTTGTTCCAAAACCAAGAATAATTAGATGAACAACCAACTTTCCAAATAGTGTTCTTCAACAGATATTTCCCATGAATCCAACGAACCCAAACCGATTCCTTCATAGACACCACACTCCAGAAATTTAAAATAAGGCCAGCTTTACAGATCTCAGAAGTTTTCCTTAGGTTGAGCCCTCCTTTTTTTAGGTTTGCACACTTTAACCAAAGCTTTTAGGTGGATATGGGACTCACCATCCACATCGCCCCAAATGAACTTCCTACAGATCTTATCAATCTCAGCATTAATGCTGCAAGGGAGAGGAAAGATACTAGCCCAAAACTGGACAATAGAGGATAAAGTGGATCTCACAAGCTCAACTCTTCTAGACAAGGAAATGGATTTGGATTTCCGGGAATCCATTCTATTTTTCAGCTTATCAATCAAAGGGTAGCAAAGATTTTTCGTCAACCTACCTGAAAAAAGAGGCACTCCCAAGTAAGTAGCACGAAGATCACTCTTAAGGATACCCATGTGTTGAGATAGACCCTCAACATCAACATTCTTACTAAAATAAGCCATGCTCTTAGCATGATTAAGATTCAAACCAGAAAGAAGACCAAAGTCATCAATAATATGCTTCAAACATTCAAGGTTCTTATGACTAGCTTCCCCAAAAATAACAAGGTCATCCGCAAAAATGACATGTGATACTTTCCTGCCCGGAATAGTTCCCATAGGAATAAATTCCTTATAATCCACATAGTGATTAATGATACTAGAAAACCCCTGCATACATAGAACAAAAAGGAGAGGAGCAAGAGGATTGCCTTGTCTTAAACCTCTGGAGGGTTTAAAGGGCTCTGAGGGTTCTCCACTAATAAGAATTTGGTAAGTCACTGAGTCAAGAATGGTATAAATTTAATTGCACCAAAAATTAGGAAAACCCATGCCTTCCATGACACACATCAAGAAATCCCATCTTACAGAATCATACACCTTGGTAATATCTGCTTCAATACAAAATTTCTTCCCAAAATTACATTTGTTAAAGTTACTAAGCAGCTCATTAGTTAACAGGACCACATCCTTAAGATTTCTGCCTTTCAACAAGCACATTGACTTTTATCAATCAGATCAGGCAAGACCCGACTCAGTCTCTTGGCCATGATTTTGGAGATAATTTTCTGAACAAAATTGCATAAAGCAATAGGGCGCCATTCTTTCAAGGTATTTGCAATCTTACATTTAGGAATTAGAGTAATAAAAGTTCTGTTTATCTCCTTAAGAATTCTGCCTTTTTTGAAGAAATCCATAATAGCTTTGGAGACAAGATCACCCACTAGATGCCAAGAATATTTTAAAAAATGAGCATTGTAACCATCAGGCCCAAGGGCCTTATCTGGATTAGCCTCTTTAATAACAACATCTATCTCCTCCCTGGTAACTTTCTTCGACAGAATATCAATATGATCATTATTGAGAGAGGGGAGAGTCCACTTCTTATTCCAACTGACCTTTGAATGATTAGATTCAGAAAATAACTCAGAATAAAATTGAGTAACATGGTTTTTGATAGTATTGATATCAATAACTCTCTCTCCATCGATATCAAGATAGGTAATACAATTCCTCTGCCTCCTAGTTCTCAAGGAATTATAGAAATATTTCGTGTTACTATCACCATTTTTCAGCCAAAGACCTCTAGACTTTTGTCTAATAAAGGCTTCCTCCTCTTCCAGAGCCTTAATAGCTTTAATTCTAGCAGCTTTAGCCAAAGTTCTGAGCTTACAATCCAAGGGGTTAATATCAGAGTTATGCTGAGCAACAAGACCTTCAGCTTCAAGGCGTCTAGCATTATCTAAAATGTTACCCACTTCACATTTATTCCAGGCAATAAGCTTTTGTTTAACCTCTTTTAATTTCTTGACCACTTTGAACATGGGACAACCTTTGATATCAGTGTTCCAGGCTTCACTAACCACTTATTTATACTTTTCTTTATCAATCCACAAATTTATGAATCTAAAAGGAATATGTTTCTTCCTGCCTTTAGGCTCAAAACTTATTCTAAGAATCTTATGATCACTATACAGGGTAGAGTAAATTTCCCCAATGTAATTAGGTCATGAGTCCAGGAACATATTATTAAAGATGATTCTATCAATCAAAGAAGTGGTAAAATTACCACCTTCTTTTCTATTGTCCCAAGTGAACATATGACCTTTCATCTGAGCTTCGAACATAGCATGGGTGAACATGAAATTATTGAAATCCTGCATGGACTTATATGAAGGATTAGATCTGCCAATGCGTTCAGAAACTTGCTTGACAGCATTAAAATCTCCCACAAAAATCCAAGCTTCATTCATATTACACGCAATATTACTAAGCTCATCCCACAGAATACCCCTTTGTCTATCATCATTAGATCCATATATAGAAGTAGCAAAGAAAGTTATATCACAGGAACAAATTTTCATGTGGATATGTTGATCAGATTCGTTAATATAGGTAACGGAAACTCTGGAAGGATCCCAGATAACAACCACTCTCCCCAGCACATGTGAGTTATGGTTAGATAACCAAAGATGATTAGGCCAAATCCTCTTCATAGTCTTATACATCTTATTCCTATGAATTTTTGTTTCAGACAGGAAAATAATAGGAGAATTGATCCTCATTAACTCCTCCTTGACTCTACTTTGATGAGGTCCTCTATTAAGACCCCTAACATTCCAACAAGTAATAGACATGTCTTCAGTCATTTTGGGCCTTATGAGCTAGAGACCTGCTAGCTTCAGTAGTTCCCTTCTCAACAGAATCACAAAACTCCAATTCTTTAAACTTGTTAGGAAAAAATAGTTTGGGGTCCTTGGATAGCATACTTCTCGTTTTAGTCTTTGTAGCCCCTCTTGGGGGAACTTTAGATCTAGAAACCAGTTGAAATCCATCTTTATCAATCAAGATATGATTGGCATCAGTACCTGGGACAGAGGCAGAGCCTTGGAAACCAGTAGGTCTATTAGAGCTATTGAGACTTTCCATAGCTTCTAATTTACACATTAGAGATTTAGGATGGGACTCGTTAACATCAACAATGACATCATGAGGTGTCTTCATGAGGCAGGGGACACAACCGGCTCCATTTTCCTGTTGAGAACTTGAAGTATCCTCAACCAGAGTTCTTGACATTTTAGCTGAACGATCATCAGTAGGAATGGCAACATCATTATCCTTCCGAGCAATTTCCATGTTTTCCAGGGTGCTCAGAACACTTACAGGCTTAGGAATCCATTTTCCTTTCTCTTTTGAAGCCTTCTCTAAGACCACTGGTTTACCTTGGCGGGTGGCGCCGGCTTTAGGACAAGATCTACTGTCATGACCGAACGACAGACATCCAGGGCACTTACTAGGAATCCACTCATATATGACATCAATCATATGCTCCTTACCTATGTCTCTTCTCATATTAATCATCCTTGGAAACTCCGAATCCTTCCTAATCAGAACAAGGATATGAACATACTCAAGCCTAGAGCACTTTTTGGTGGCTGGGTCAGTGTCGATCGAAAATCCTAAGAAGCTTCTGATTCTGGAAAACATAGAGTTATCCCAAAATTCCAACGGAAGGTTAGGTAGCTGTATCCACACAGGAATGAAATCTAGAGATTCCTTCTCGAGTTTGTCTCCGATTTGCCAAGGCTTGAGAATAAGAGTTAGGTCAGACTTCTCAGAAAACTTAATGACAAAGAGACCATGACTCCTAGTGTTAATCTCGATGCTTCCTTTGATCTTCCACAGCCACGCTAGATGCCTTGCAAGCGTAGGGAGATGCGCTTTCAGATCAACAATGTAACTGTCGCGACTCGATCGCCAAAATGGGATAAACTCAACGGAAGCGTTCGATTAACAGCGGAATTATGAAAAATCACTAGAAATTAAAACTTTTTAAGAAAAGATCTTTAAACCATAAAACTTCTTCATAAGAAACAAGATAAACAGTCTACATCATGTTTTAACATTACATCTTTGTTAAATCACCTCTTGAGTGATTATATACATCCAGATACAAAATCTCGAGGCTTAAAGCCAAAATCTCATACCTACTGACTCCTAGGACCTGAGAGTACAGAGACGACATAAGACAAACTAACTACAGGACTCAACAGTCAGTATCTCCACCTGAGATTCACTGCTGCCCCTGGCGTTACTATTGCTGATACGGCTCACCCGCAGATTGGTTCCTTCGTCCTCAGAGACCACCTAAAAAGTTGAAATCTACGGGGTGAGATAATTTTAAATAATTGTCCCAACGGGAGTTATAACTCTCCGCCAGAAGATTTGTTATAGCAAATAAGGAATAACATAAACAATATAAGCTTTAATACATTCAACAGCAGATTTGATATTAAGTAAAGCAACTTCATTAAGGAATATGAAGAACATGTATGCTAGGTACTTGAATAGGATATTAATATAAACTATGTAACATCACTCATTGTTTCTCGTAGTTCAACCCTAGCGGATATGCTACGCGGCTGATTATGTTTTACAAACATTATTATGCCCTGTGGAGATGAGGTATACCTCTCATACTCCAACCGATCACTACTAAGTCGCATCGGTATGATACATAGGTCATCAAAAGAGCCATATTCTTATGACCTCATCTTCCTCAGTCAGTGTGAGGATCAACATGCAGGACATCTCGTGTCTCTGCTAAGATAGCTTACCAGGGTATTCTGGCACTTCGCTATTAGAGTCACGGTGGCATTCTGTACTCTCTTCACCATCGAAAAATCTCTTGTTTATCTCTCATCGATGCGGCATTAAAGATTCCTCGGGAGATTAATGGAACATCACCCCGACATAAACATGTAGTGAAGGGTTGATAGATTAAGGTACATCTACATCAATTCCTACACTAGGACGTAAGTATATTCACGTCCATAATCCCCCACATACTCAGTAGTATGTGATCCAGGAGTTCCCTTAGGAAAACTTGTTTCACCATCATTTAGCTTCTGACAATGATGGATCTATGATCAGGGCTCTACATGGTATGATTATAATTGATTATTTAGGTACATTTCAGTATTCTTTTAACATCAAACATGTTTCCAAGCATTTAACTATTAAGGCACTGCTATAAAAGAAGAATACTAAATGTATCAAGTTTAACTCATATCAGTTATTATATGGATATCAATTCTTAATCATTTCATTACTATGATTCAAGAATAGGGGTGTTCAAACCCTCAATTCATCATAAGTCATCTAATCAGCATGACCTTGATGTTGCTCATGGCTCTTATAGCCCATTAATTTCATATGTTTCCACTTTAGCTTAGGCAACATACTATATATCACTATTCATAAAGCCTATAACATGCTTTCAGTGAATATGATATCATAACCCTTACCTGGCTATGATCATTTCTTGTAAGAACCTGCATGGTTAATTCAATTGACAACAACGAGTAATTCATTTCCAAATCAGCAATTTATAAAGCATAAATAACCTTTCAATTCAAGGTTTGTACCTTCATGCCTTAACTAAGGCTAGGTTCCCTTATTTACATCAATTAGGGTTATCCAATCCCTTTCATTATAATTAGGAATAATGATTCCTCATCTCATACTTTAATCATGAAGATTCATGCTTAAAAGCATAACCTGGAATTAGGGTTTATCGTACATTTCATCACATCACCGTCAATTAGGGTTTACTATTCACTTCATAGTGAATTGGGCTCATAGCATCATCATGTATGAAAATTATCATCATTGATGTTCTCAAATTAGGTTAAGATTCATTAATCATCATAATTAGGGTTTCTATGATCTCATTATGAAGGATCATACCTTAATCATGTGTATTTATTCATATTGAAGGTATATTACTTGATTCTCTTTCATATTAGGAGTCTTCTTTCTCTTTTCACTAATAGATGGTGATTACATCACTCTAGATTAGGTTAAGTCAAGTCAACTTTGATTAACATAAGTTAAGTCACCACTATTATGTCATTAGAGTTTGCTTAATCAAGGGGTGTTGTCTACTTGAACCCTTCAAGGGTACATTGGTAATGTTCACCATTAACCATAACATGGGTCAATCTTCTAATTACTTAACCCCTTAATGTCTTTAGATATCATTAGGGTTTGATTTAAGCAACCATTGAACCATCTAAGCCTTCAAATCATTAAGCAATCTTAACTCTAAAAGTCTCCAAACGGTTTCACACTTTAACCTCCAAACGGTTTTGAAACCGCATGGAGGGGTTGACCGTTTGGAACCTTTGACCTTCAAGACTGCATGGACATGTTCACACTCAAGACCGTTTGCCCTTAAACGGCCTTGAAACCGTTTGATCATGTTGACCGTTTGGCCAAGGTTGACTTTGAAACCGTTTGATCAAATCGCATGACCAAACCACATGAGCTTAAACGGTTTTGAAATCGCATGAGTCCAAACAGTTTTGAAACCATTTGGGCCCAAACGGTCTTGAGACCGTTTGGTCCAAATGTCTCAAAACCACATGGACCTAGAAAGTGCATCAACACTTGCAATCGATTAGGGTTTTCAATGTTGAACCCTTCAATTGGTCATACCAAGGTTAACCACTTATCAATTGAGTCAATTAGGTTTATCCTTAACCAATTTGACACTCAATTGACCCTCAATTGATAGCCAATTAGGGTTGGAACCAATTGAATTAGGGTTTGTAATCGATCAACCATCAACATCCATCAACATGAGTCTAATTGAAGTTGAACCCATCAATTGTCACCCAATTGGGCCATGATTGGACATCCTCCAAACGGTCTTGAGACCGTTTGCCCAAAGTCTCATCAAAATCTAAGTCCATTTGTTAAGGGTTGAACCCTAATTAGGTCAAAAATCAGCACTTTTGATTAATTCAACAACATATTGTGATTAGACCTTCAATTGATCAAATTATCTTAACCCTAGACCTCCAAACGGTCTTGGGTGATCACCAAACGGTCTTAAGACCATTTGGGTGATCCCCAAATGGTTTTGAAACCGTTTGGGCCACTCAACCCAAACTTCAACACAATTGGTCCTTGAAATCAACAATTGAACCCGATTAGGGTTTAAGTGATTGAAGTGCCTTCAACTTGTGATTTATTTGCAATTAGATGATGATTCTTTGTAGATGATTAATTCATAATGTTTCAAGAAGACCCTCAAATGGTAAATGCCTGGTCAAACCTCCCAAACGGTCTTGGAGACCGTTTGATTCTAAACGGTCTTGCAAACCGCATGAAATCAAATGATTTTGAAATCGTTTGGTTTCAAACGGTTTTGCAAACCGTTTAGACCAAAGGTGCAAGATCGTTTGGTAAAGTAAGATAAGGATTAACATTGGAATTAATTCCCATCATCTTCTACCTTGAGACTAAGGTCTGTTCTTCACGGTTTTGCTTACAAGAGTGTAAGGGAAGGTAGGGGAAAGAAGAACAAACTACTATTTGCAAGAAAGAAGATATGTATAACAAACCATAAGGGTTTAGAGTTATAAAACCCACCTTAAGGTCGTTCCTAGATCTCCAACATTCCAAGATTCCAAGCTTTTAATGGCGTCTTGAGCTCCACAGGTCGTCCAAGGTCGTTTCTCCAAGAATTGGTTGGGCAAGGTCGGCTAGAAAGAAGAACTAAGTAAGAAAAGCTAGTCTACCAACCTTGTATCATGAATTCCTCCATGAATCTGAGCAAGATGATGATCAAAGCTTACCTAGAACTCCTTATCCATTCTCCTATGTTCCAAAGCTCTGCCTTAGTCGGTCCAAGCAAGGGGATAAGTCAGGAAGTGAAGGAAACGATTCCTTGGTTTGCAAAGAAAGGTGTATATGTACTTTGGGTAAAACTTCATCATAAGGACAACTAGTTTCTTGATTTCTCATCTAGGTCCTTCCCTTATTCTAAGCCACATTTCTCGTCTTCATAATTAAACAAAACTCATCTTAATCCCAAGGTCTAAATACAAAGAAAGCTAATATCAATACTAGGTTGCACATATAAAAGGGTTATTATGCTTGTAACTTGATTATTTAATTACAAGGGTGTTCCCCTCTTATATGATTATTCAAATGAAGCGCCCCCTTCATCATTTTTATTCTAGTTGGTGCCAAGAGTTATAAAAGATTTTCTAGAAGGTGTATTTTACATATTGCATCCTATATTTTGGGTAAATTGCACTTTACACCAAAACTAGAGTTTTAAGCATAAAGATTGCTCCACAAGCTGTATCTTGATGCCCAAGCTTGGAGAATCCATCATACTTCATCATATTCATTTTTATGATGTCTTAACACCAAAGGATCATATTAAAATGTGTAAATTTCAAGTTAACCTCTCTAATTGGGTAATTTGCACATAGGTCCCTATATTACAAAACAATACTACAACATTGTTTAAAAAGAGCAAAAATAGAAATATATGTTTCCCAGGAGCTTTAATTACATGCCACAAGATAATCACAAGAATCTAATTACATAATTAAGTAAAACACCTAGGGTTAGTCCATAACCCAGGTTAGGGATGTTACAGTAACCAGATAAGGTATTTGCCCATTTCTCTGCAATCTTCTCCGCCTCCGCCTGCGGATAGACAAGCCTACTGTCGGAGATTTCTACATCAATCTTCTGCAATTTCGCCTCCGTGTTGGATTTAGGCTTGAGATTCGCCCAGATTCCCTTCGTAAGCCCTATCTCCTCCTCCGATCGGCAAGGAATCGAAGACGTCCCACCTAGGATAGGCCATTCTCCTGTCGTCGCCTCTCCCGCTCCCGCGCGTTCAAAACCGGTGGAGCCATTATCATTAATAATAGTTAGAGTTAATAATGAGAATAATCATGGATATGATTTAGTAGGGTTTAAAGATCCTGACTTGCCATGTTATTAATGAAAGTAATCTAATAATCACATATTCGGGTTAAAGAGTATAACTTTCAATGTTGTTCATGAAACTAATTGGATATATGTGATCATAATTAAGGGATATGTTGAATATGATGATTAGGGTTACACATGATGTCTAAATATAGATCAATAAACTTTGATAAGGTGTTATGCAATGGAAATAGGGCTAATACCCTTATTCCTTGTCTAAACCTAAAACCCTAGAATAAGATCGAGTAAGGTTTAATGTAATTAATATGACTGGTGACACTTTAAAATTTATATACATGCAGATATAATGATGATTGCTTGAATTGCTTGGATTTCTTGTTGAGTGGATAATATGCTTGAAGTACATCTTACATGAATTCTACATGGCAAAGGTATGTGGTTACGCCTAAGATAATCCATTGTAGTTTCACGTTGTTTCTCAAAGTTTTCCTCGCATGGTTGAAATTATATGCTTGCTTGTTTATTTCATTCCATGCAACTTTATAGTGACTATGGCTATTACAATACATAAATGAACCTGACTAGCCCATTTCTAGGCCTCCTCTAGATCTATGGGAAAGTCCATCCACATGGATAGGGGAAGGCATACTTTGGTACCAGCCTGAATAGAGGGTATATGAGTCACAAGCCTGGATAGGGGGTGTCATGATGAAGTCATCTGCCTGAATAAGGGAAGACTACCCCTGAGGGATCATGACAGGGGGTGGAGATACCTAGATTGGATAGTCATGATGAAAGTGTCATATTATTTTATTAAACAATGATTGCTAAATTATGTTGCTAGCATTACTTGTAAAATTGTATTCCCCCCCACATACCAGTATAACTTGTTATACTGACCGTGTTTTGTTTCATGGCATTTTAGGTATATGATGATATACTTGATAAGGGATATGAAGATAAAGATGAAACCATGTGAAGATATTAATTAAGTAAGGAGGATTTAGATAAATGCTTCTTCTCTATGTGCAATTCTGGTAATGAAACTTCAAGTAAGAATTTTGTAAACGATACTTATGAATTAGTGAAATTGTTTTCTATTATTTATTATTTGCTAAATCTGGATCCTTGGGAAAATTTCATAAGTAATGGCTGTATCTTTCGGCCTTCCCTAATTGGGGATTGCCGAAAAATGAGGTCGTTACAATTTGGTTCCATAAAACCTATCAATCATGTGATGGACAATCATACAAAGCATATATGTTTTCCTTTTGTCCACATTTCATGCTACATGCTGATTAATTATTTTCAACTATTAACCACCTAGGAGGCTAAAATTAAGTCTCTCAACCTATAATATAGCACAAGCTATTAAGTTTCCTTATACCGCTCTAAAGAGAATCATAAATCAACCTTCAATACATGCACAAGGAAACTTAACGTGTATCCTATTTACACTCATGGTATAGGAAATACAACTCTAATAAATCTCAATTAGGTTTATATCTCTCAAGGTACGAATTAGATGCCTACATATCCCTAACCAATGATTCTCATGAACAATTAACAATAATAAGAGAAACAATAAGGAAATTTGTACTATCAAAATAAGATGTTCATCACATGGACAATAAGTGTCGATTAGGCACCAACTACAAAGAAAACTACTCAATAGTGATGGATGATACACAAACAAGGTTGGATATCACGAAATTAACAAGTTCCATAGAATAAAGTGAATAAAAAAAATAAGAGATGGAGAAATGAAATACAACACTTGTAGAGGAGGTATTCTCTACAGTGGAGTTGTACATGAAGTTTCCCAATCTTGAAGATATATAAATCTACCTCTAGATACTCTTCTTCTTCCTTTCAACACGTTCTAGAGTAGAGCCACCTTTTCATTTGTCCCCCTCTCATTTCCCCTGAGTTTTAACAAACTGAATGAAATATATCCCTTTGTAGCCATCCTACCGTTCTTTATATTTTTTTCACTTACGTGAGAGTGCATGATGATGCACTTCATACACCTGGAAATTCACCAAAGGATCAAGCTCAAAACTATTTGTCAAGGTGTGCATGTGTGGATGCATAATGTGCCAGTGGACTAGTGAAGTGGTACAGATGAGATTGCATGGTGTGTCTTTGGATGGATATGCTGTGCATGTTGATGCATGTGTCCACTAATGAAGGGTACATAATGCTCTAATGAAGCACATCATGCACTTTGATATTGAAAATACCAATGACTTCTGGGATCAAAAGCTATATAGCTGATATAGCATGTCAGAACTGGGGATTTTGAGTGTACATATCGATAATATCATGTCATGTACATATGGGTGCATGTCATGCTTCTACATAGAAAATCATACTCTCAATTTATACAGTCCTCTTGTCGGTGACAAATGCTGCTGTAACATACTCAAACCTAAGCATACACTCTAACCCTTTCATTATTATGTCTTTTTATTACATTATTGGTGGTAATTCTTATTGAACTATATGGAGTTAAGAGTATTGGAGGCCTAGAAATGTAGTTTCTTAATTATATACAATAATGAATATAAGCAAACTAGTGTAGGTTCAAATAAGTTATTAAAGTATAATTTTACCTGTAAGTAAAATTTGACTATTGATTAAGGACTCTAGAGCCTCCATATGCCAAATAAAATAAATAAAATGGAATTGATAAACTAGTGAACCTTGGGGTAAGATATGACATACATTTAACTGCAGTTTTCATTCGTAATAAACATTCCAAAATTTGAGTTGTTGGTTGGAATATTCTTTATGCATATATATGTAAGTAGTACTACTTAGGTAATTTAAAATTTCATTTATCTAAAGGAAAGTTCATTGAATAGGTTTAGATACTAATTGGGTGAAATACAGAAAATTCTTACACATTTCATATATCAAACTTCCCTCGTGAGTGTATAATCCCAAAATGAGCATAAATATCAAATATGGAAACTAAGTAAGGATTATAATCATGTGTAATTAAAAATAATACTATTAAACTATTATATGATAAGACATGCAAAACGATCACTAACTTTAAATTTGATGTTTGATTTCTTTATACTTTAATTGGATAAGGTGCCAATATACATTATATTTCAACACTCATAGATACCTAAAATAGGAGAGAAAGAAGATAATGGGTGGATAAAATAATAAACAATTTATTACTGGTGGTAATTTTCATAAAGCTTGAGTCAAATCATTGTCACACTATGGTTATTTCCCTTTGCTCACTAAGAACACTAATGTGATGGCTTTCTTTTAGTTAACATTTTTTCTTTCTTGGTGGGCTCACCCCATCCAACTATAGATAATCCGTCACCTACCTCAAGTAGGATTTGAGGGTTAGTCATATAGTTACTGTAGTTTTTTGTCATGCATTTTTCTTCCTTATCTCTCCTTATTTTTCCAAAATTTCTTCTCTACTGCATTACTCAAAATGATTTCACACCCAACCATCCCTATTTTCAGTACTTAAAGTTTCCTCTAGCTAAAACTCCAAATTTAATCTCCTACACATGTTGTTCCAAAAGGTTCTAAAAATAACCCTAAGAGTTGGTGATGAGTCATAGAGTGTCCTCGACCCCTAAGGAGTTCGACACTCCATCAAAATTTCTGTGATAAACCCTAGTATATGCCTCACAATCTCATATTCTTCCTTTGACCCAATAGTTGGGCATTGCTGGTACGTACCACCATACCTCAATCAATTAACTGGAAACATGCCCCATATGTACATGAACTCCTTTTTATACTTAATTCCTTCTATTTTGTTGGGATATTGATCTCTTAATCCAATTTCCATAGATCCTTAGATATTCATACCCTAAAGACTTTAGACCTTACTCAGACCTGAAATACAATAATTGTATGCAAATTGAGCCCCCTAAAATTCCCCAAACTATCAACTCCCTCTGTCATTTGAAAATCACCAATATTAGATTTCTCTTATTCTTCTCCCATCCATTTCATCATTCTCAACCTATAGGTTGTCATTTTCTCTTCTACTTGGTTCCCTAGTTTTGAGAGAACATGCCATAACTTTCTTTGATCTTCACGAATACCTCATTCTTTAGGAAGGGATTCACAACTCAGGGGAATAATCAGGTGTGTGTTTTTGTCCCATGTGTTGGTGAGGTCAGAAGCAATATCACATGAAAAGTTTACCCATGCTTCATTGGGTTTGTTTTGAGAAAGGTTGTGCAGTTGAGGGTAGGATCATCCTTTACTTGTCTCATTTCCTTTTAACCATGTAGATTTTGAGCTCCAATTTTTAGTAATTTGCCTCATGATGCTTCCAAGTTCCTCTACATGATGTGGGGGTAGTGAGGTCATTCTGTCCAACCTTTTGTTTTAATAAATCAATTAAATCTCATTCACTTAGAAAATGCATAATAAATTACTGGAATGTGACAAATATAATAAAATATGTTTTAAAGTCATACTAAAATTATATGCTACAGATATTGGTTTTACCTAATTCAACACTAACAAAAAGTATTTTTAGAGTTTAGTTATTTAACTAGGTTGTAGCCATAATTCATATAAAATGCTATAAGGTGTTTGGGACCCTTTCAAGGAGCTGGGGTCTGACCATGGATTACTTATTAATTTGATATCTAGGTATGTGCATCTATCCTATTATATTTGAGAATTATAATAATAAAAACGGTTGATTTCCTCTATGATACATATTTTAGTGAAGATGCATCTCTTTTGAACTCTTTCTTCGGTTACTCAAACATGTAAAATTATTATTGATGGGTCCTTGGACCTCAAATTGATACAACATGGATGTTTTCATCCCCTTTTATTTGAAATAAACTTGCTTTAACTTTTATTATGCATCATGTGGTGACCTAGCAGCATAATGTAATGTTGTGTGGATGTGGTTAATTCCTACACCTTATAAATTGTCCAAAGATAATAGTTCTTGCAAATGAATTTAGAAGGGCAAATGTATATCATGCCTTATTCAGATAAAATGTGTATATATGCATGCTCACCCCATATTATAGAGCAGATGTGTCTTTTTCCTACTCACCTCATATTATAGAGCTGATGTGCATTTTTCATGCACACCCCTTACTTATGGTAGATGCGATATTTTCTACCTACATCTTTATAGTTGGTCACATGTAAACACCGAGGTGTTTTTAACTCATATTCATATATTTGGCAAAATCTCTTTATTGATGTTATTTTCTGTTAGATTAAATTCCTCATCTCTTATCATGGATCATCTTATGTGAACTTTCTCTAGAATACCAACATAATCTGAACTCCTATTACTTTAGAACTTTCTTGTTTGTTTCACCTTTTCTTATTAAATGTCCACTTGTGTCCATATTCTCTATTTAAGTTTATACTAGTGTTCTCTTTTTTCCCCTCTTTCTTGGTGTTGTTCCCAAACCACCCAGATATAGGTGTTTATAGGAAGATGACTCAAGTTGATCATGTATTAGATGGTAAGAATTTGATGATAGCTTGAGATGGCCAAATTTCCCTCTACAACTGTTCCTTTCTAGTATTTTGTAAGATTTCTTTTTGTAGAACCATCTCTGGATGTCAAATAGTGTATGGAATAATTTGAAATAATGTTATAATTGTGATTTTTCCTCTGTTATGTATTCATGTTGGTTGTATATCATTCTTTTAAGATATAAAAAATACACCTAATCTAGCACACTTATTAGTGTGTTTGGATTGTATGGATTTATTCCTTAATTAATTAAGGTGTGGATCCTCTCTTGGATCGTGCTCCTTATAGTTGAATGTTCCATATGTACCATTCTTCAAAGTATCTGTGCTTCAGTACCTCATATTTGTTAGCTAAATTGGACATTAGCATACCCTTTGTTTTGATGATGACAAACATTTCATTGTTGTGGATCTAACGTGCTACTTGAGTGTTTAAGGGTTCAAGAAGATGAGGAGATCATACCATGTGGAAAATTGAAGATCAATGCACTTAAATGCTTAATAATTTGATGAAATTACTCAATGTAATTTTTTTTACAAGTATATAACATACAAGTACTTAGATATCATGTAAATCAAGCGTTAGGTCTCCTCTATCCACTCATAACCCTTAGTTTGGATTCCCCTAGAGATTAGAGCCATTTTCCTTCATCAGAACAAACATTTGATAGGTGGTTCAAAAACTTGCACCACTGACACTCTCAGTTGAGAAACTAGTCAATCAAGACACCCTCGACCAAAGTTATTGTCGACCGAGAACCACCTCAGTTGAGCATTTAGAGCACCGATCGAAAACTTACACATATTATGCTCTAAGTCATTTTCGGTCAAAAATATGGTCAAACGACGCATCTTCGGTCCAAATCATACAATCGTTAGACTGAGTAGTCGGGAGTTGGGCATAGACGTTAAAATATACTTGCATTAAACTCATACTTGGTTGAAGAAATTCTTGACCAAGACATGGTCGGTCGAAAAACTTGTCGACCAGACTAGGTTCTAGATTGTTCATCTAAACTTGAACATTTTAGCCATCACAACCCAACTACTTTCTACCTAACAGACAGTTAAGTACTAAGAACACTCTAGAGACTTCCTAAAACGTCCCTAATCACTTGCAAACCATTTCTATAAATAGTAAAGGCCTTAGGACACCCAACACACAAGATACACTTGAGCATTCATTCTAGAGAGCAACAAAGCTGAAAATCACTTGCTATCTTCTTCCTTGAGCTCTAAAGTTGTGTCCTATACCTACAATCTCCTAGCCACCACATAGAAACATTCATCTTAATTGGATAGGAGATCTATACACTTGATATAGGAATCAAGATGTTGTACTTTAATGGTTAAATTTTTCTTTCTTCCAATCTATTTCCTTTGTATTGTACTTGTTCTCCTTGACTACTCCAAGTGTAAGAGGCTGTCTGAGGGAGGTTGTTTGGAGCTACTTCAAGGCAAAGAAGGCTTCTCCAAGGTTGGTTGAGGTTACTTCAAGAAGGTTGTAGATACTTCTAGGTGAAGGCTACTTCAAGGTGGTGGAGCTACTTCTTGGTGAGAAGGCTGATCCAAGGTTGCTTGATGTTACTTCAAGAAGGTTGCTTCAAAGGACGTTGAAGCTACTTCTAGGTGAAGGCTACTTCAAGGTGGTGGAGCTACTTCTTGGTGGAGAAGGCTGCTCCAAGGTTGCTTGAGGTTACTTCAAGAAGGATTCTTCAATGAGGTTGAGGCTACTACAAGGAGGTGGAAGGTGATTGTATTTTGTTGTAACATCCTTGTGAGGTAAATAAAATAAATCACCTTCAAAATCCCAATTGGAGACAATTGGGTAGTGGACTGACAACCTTTTATTCAAAGGTTGGAAGCACTCTAAATCAAAATGTCTTCCTTGTTTCCTCCTCCTTCTTTGCTTTAAGTTTTCAATTGAATTTCAAAGTATGAAAAACTCTATTCACCCCCCTCTAAATCTTTCAATTGGTATCAGAGTAGGTATTCAAGGAGACTTAATCGCTCTTGAATGGGGGAGGGTGTTCTACACAACCTCAACCTTGAAGGAACTTATGTAAGCCGACCACCACCCTTTAATGGAAGCAACTACACTTATTGGAAAAGAAGGATGCAATTCTACTTCCAAGGGATCAACCTGGAGATTTGGAGAATGGTGTCCTTGCCATACACGCTTCCTAATACAAAGTATGCAACATGGTATCTCGAAACGGTAAAGCAAGTTCAATTGAATGTAAAACTAGTAAGCATTTTATATTATTCTATTTCCATTAGTGAGTTTAATAGGATATCTTCATGTGAAACTGCTTATGAAATATGACATAAAATTTTAGTTACACATGAAGGTACAACTCAAGTTAAGAATAGCAAGATTAATATGCTTAGACAAAAGTTTAAACAATTCCACATGCAACCTAATGAATCTATCAGTGACATGTATGCAAGGTTTTGTTCCATTGTTAACATCTTGAGTGCCTTGGGTAAGTATACAAGTGAGGAAGATTAAGTATCTAAGATTCTTAGATCCTTGCCTCCAAAGTAAAAGCCAAAGGCGATGACCATTGAAGAAGCCAATGACCTTACCACGTTAAAGATGGAGAAACTCATAGGTAATCTAGAGACTCATGAAGTTACTCTTAAAGAAGAAGACAGATTAGAGTTGGAACTAGAAAAAGGATGAAAGAAGGATTTAGCTATCAAGGCTACAAGCAAAGCTCAAGAAAGTTATGAGTCAAGCAAGGAGAAAATGAAGAGGATGCACTCATTGTAAATGGTAAGAAATATAGAAGATTTAAATCTAAAAAAAACTCTAGTGTTTCTTCATCTTATTCCCTTAGGTGCTTTGAATGTGGCAAGAAAGGATATATAAAGAATCATTGTCCTAAATTTAAGAAAGGTAAGGAATCCTCCTTCAAGAAGAAAGAAAAACTCTACAAAGTAGCTTGGAATGAGTCAAGTGATGATAGCAAGAGTGGAGAAGAAGAAGGAATGTTTCATGTCTAAGAAAGATGAAGAAGAAGACTCAAATGAGGCAAGTCTTCTTGATTTATCTAAAGAAGAGCTAGTCACTAGTCTTGAAGAACTACATGATAAATATGTTAATTGTCAAAGGAGATTGAAGAAGCTTATGAAAACTAATGATGATTTGTATGCTAAATTGAATGATCTTACTTTTGAAAATGAACCCTTATGTCTGAAAAAGGATACCTTAAAATCATCTATTTAAGATTATAGTATCAAGTTACTTGTTCTAGAAACCAACAATAATATTCTTTCTCATGAAAAGGTTGAATTGCTTGCTAAGATAAATAATTTTTAATCTCAACCTATTCTATGTACTATTTAAACTATGATGTTGTTGTTAAAGAAGATATAAATTACTTTCTAGCTGGAATCAAGCAAAATTAGATATTACAAAGAAAATGGTTGAAATTGTTAAGTTGCAAAAGTATGTCAATAGCTTGAGGAATAATGATATTCTTGATAAAATCCTAGAAAGTTATGTTGGACAAGTTGGAAGGAGAAGCCTTGGTTATGTACCAAAAGATAAATCCTAAAAAATACCTAGAACTAGAAAAACACAAGTGCCAAGACCAAGGTCACGTATGTGCCTAGAGACAATCTAGCTCATTACCATAATGATAAGAAGAGAAATGAAATTGGTTTTATTTGCTGTGATTACTATTTATGGTTTGGTCATTATTCATTCTATTGTCCATACAAGAAAAATAAGAATTTTGACTTAGTTTGGGTTCCAAAACCTCCAACTTAGAAATCTTGGACATATTAGTTGAGATTTGACCTAAACTTCATTTGAAATTCATTATGTCTTACCTCAACTAAAATAAGCCTCAACTTGTATATCTTTGATTAGTTGATTGATTAAATATGTTATTTGTATTAAAAAATTGAATAAGATATATCATGTTCATACTAGGACCAGTACATGTTCTGAAAAATCTACAGAACTATATTCGATCAACAAGAATCTTAACCGAGATGCTTATTGGTCAAAAATCAAATTCGGTCAAAAACAGTTCTATCAGAAATTGTTGCTATTGAAGTCATTTAGTTGAAATCAATACTTCAAGGCTATAAAATGTCTTTCATTTTGATTCATATATATTCATAATAATGAAAATCATTCATAACCAAAATGACCACTATGTGGGTACCAAAATTTTCATACTATGTAGGTTTGGATGGTCCATAAAAATTGCTCTGAAACATATGATAGAAAACAAGGAAGCTTTTTATACAGTTTGAGAAAAGGTAAAATTATTTGTCACATTCGGAGAAAATTTGAAAGGTAAAACTATTGCATAGGTAAAATTGGTACAAATTTTAAATATGCTATTTGTCAAAGAACTACAATCATAAGTGCTATGAAAATGGTTATGATTAATAAAGGTTGTTGATAAAGGAAAAATAATTGTAAACCTCTTAAGTCTATAGATACTATTTGACTCATTACAAATAATGAATTGTTTATCACATAGAAAGATTGTTCATGCAAGAAAGTTGCTTAGAATATGATCATTACCTAAAATTTCTTTTGTTAAATCCGAGATTTATGTATTATAGGTAAGAAAATGAAGATCTCTTTTCAAAACTAAAACTTTACTTACTAGATCATTAGAACTCATCCACATAAATTTATTTGGTCCTATGTTGATTTATCTATTTTTGGTAAAGGATGTTGCTTTCTCTTCAATAAAAGATGGTAGAAACAAATTTTATCTTAAAGTCACAAAAATTATTTTGGAATATTCAACATCTAGCAAAGCATCTAGGATTTATAAGTCTTCATCTAAGAAAGTTGAAGAATAAATGATAATTATACACAAAAAATGCAAGATTTAGTCATTTCTCCTAAAAGATTTGATTATTAGATAATTGCTATATGAGCTTACCAGTAATAATGTATAAGATTCAGTTCCTAGGCCTAAAGGCAAAACATTCATGGGCATGATGAAATAAAATAAACAAGGCTAGGATATAATGAGAGTAAATAGACTTTGATATGAATTATGAATCTCTGGCTATTATTGAGGCCATTCATATGTTATTTAACTATAGTCACTCATATGGACATCAAACTCTTCAAATGGATGTAAAAAATTGTTTTCTTAATAGAATCCATAAAGAAGAAATGTATGTTGCCTAAACCCATGATGTGAAATAAGATTGAATACGCATAAAAAAGAAAGTTGATTGGTCACTTATGCCAATATAGAAGAAAATGTTATATCTTGATCATTTTGGATAATCTGTAGGTTTTGAAATTCTTAATAACTATGTCTTGACCGACAAGGAGTTTGATCGAGGGGCTCTCTGGTCAAAGTCATGGTCGACTGAAAATAAGCTTGACAGTAATGCTTATTTGTAAATCAATTTATTTTGTATCTACCATTAATATATTAAGCCTGTAAATTGCTCATCATGTTAATTCATTACAAATGTTTAGAGTAAGAGAAATCACCAATTAAAAATTGTGCAAGAAAGAAAATTGCTTAAAGATCATAAAAATTTGACTCATAGATCAATTGATTTTAAAGCTGATTATGATTTGAAATATCAACAATTTTGAAGCTCACTTTTGAGAGTTTTAGGGGGATCTCAAAAAATTCTTGGATATAATGTGCATATTTTTTTTTTATCTAGCTCTTAATTGGATTCTCTACACTAATATGGACTTAACATCCCTTATATTTGGTCTAAAGATACTTTTATTAATCTCATTATGAGCCTAAAGGATTCTCTATAAAAATATGGGCTTAACATCCCTTATATTTGGGCAGAGATACATTTATTGATCCCACTATGAGCCTAAAGAAATCTCATATAATTTTAGGGCTTAACATCCCTTGTAAATGGTTGAGAAATTAATATTTTTTTTTGGAATTGTGGCTAATTTTGACATTCTTTTTGAAGTAAACAATAAAGGGGTAGTAATCAATTTAGGGAGAGTCTTATTGATTTACACATATGATTATATTTTCAAAATGAAAAAGGGGGGAATAAAATAAAGTAAAAATATTTAACATGAAAATCAATTTCATTATCTCCTGACTTGACATTAATTGTTTCTAAATTACCTTAAGAGATGGATATCATGTTAGCATATAGAACCTATTCATCTCAGGTATATCATAGGCATGAAACTCATTTCATTTCAAATATTTTGCTTATATTTTAGGAATGTTTGTCATCTTCAAGAAGGGGGAGATTGTTGGCTAAATTGGATATTAGTATACCCTTTGTTTTGATGATGACAGACATTTCATTCTTGTGGATCTAATGTGCTACTTGAATATTTCAGTGTTCAAGAAGATGAGGATCTCATACCATGTGGATAATTGAAGATCAATGCGCTTATATGCTTAATATTTTCATGATTGTACTCAATGTAAAAACTTATACAAGTATATAATGTAAAAGTACTTAGATATAATGTAAATAAAGCATTAGATCTCATCTATTCACTCATAGTTAGGATTCCCCTAGAGATTAGAGCCATTATCCTTCATCTGAACAAACATTTGATAGGTGGTTAAAAAACATGCACCAGTGACACTCTCGATCAAGAAACTAGTCGACTGAGACACCCTCAGTCAAAGTTATTGTTGACTGAGAACCACCTCGGTCGAGCATTTAGAGAACCGATCAGAAACTAACACATATTGTTCTCTAAGTCATTTTTGATTAAAACTATGGTCGACCGACACATCTTCGATCCAAATCATATGATCTTTAGACCGAGTAGTTGACAGTTGGGCATAGACATTGGAATATACTTGCATTCAACTCAAACTTGGTTGAAGAAATTCTTGATCGAGACATGGTCGGTCGAAAAACTTGTCGACCGAACTGGGTTCTGTATTGTTCTTCTAAACTTGAACATTTTAGCCATCGCAACCCAACTAGTTTCTACCTAATGGATAGTTAAGCACTAAGGACATTATAGAGACTTCCTAAAATATCCCTAACCACTTGAAAACCATTCCTATAAATAAGAAAGGCCTTAGGACACCCAACACACAAGATACACTTGAGCATTCATTCTAGAGAGCAACAAAGCATATAATCACTTGCTATATTCTTCCTTGAGCTCTAAAGTTGTATCCTATACCTACAATCTCCTAGCCACCACATAGCAACGTCCATATTATGTGGATAGGAGTTCTATACTCTTGATATAGGAATCAAGACGTTGTACTTCATTGGTTGAATTTTTCTTACTTCCAATCTATTTCCTTTGTATGTACTTGTTCCCCTTGACTACTCCAAGTGTAGGAGGATATCTGCGGGAGGTTACTTGGAGCTACTTCAAGGCAAAGAAGGTTGTTCCAAGGTTGCTTGTGGTTACTTCAAGAAGGCCACTTCAAAGTAGGTTGAAGCTACTTCTAGGTGAAGGATACTTCAAGGTGGTGGAGCTACTTCTTGCTGGCGAAGGCTATTCCAAGGTTGCTTGAGGTTAATTCAAGAAGGGTTCTTTAAGGAGGTTGAGGCTACTTCAAGGTGAAGGCTACTTCAAGGAGGTGGAAGGTGATTGTATTTCATTGTAACAGTCTTGTGAGGTAAATAAAATAAATCATTTTCAAAATCCCAATTGGAGACAATTGGGTAGTGGACTTACAACCTTTGATTCAAAGGTTGGAACCAATCTAAATCGAAGTGTCTTTCGTGTTTCATCCTCATTTAACTTAAGTTTTCAATTGAATTTTAAAGTACCAAAAGCTCTATTCACCGCCCTCTAGATCTTTCAATATTAGTTTGATTTGTAGCAAAAAAGATCAATTAGTTTATTAATGCAATTACAAGCTTAAAATGTATCCAAAGCATGATTTTGGATCATTAGGTGCATTAAATAAGGCACAAAAAGCAATATGAACTACATTCATCAAATCACCCCAAGATTAAGTTAGTGCTTGTCTTTAAGTAGCAAGATCAAAAATAAGATTCAAAGACATGCATGTGTTCATAAGATGGAAGTGAACTAATGTCAATTGAAATGTTTGTTGTGTTTAATGGATTGCTGAAATAATGATGAATAATATTATGAAAGGTCTACTTCTTTTCAAATGAGATTGATAGCCAAGTTGTCCCCTATCTTCAAGAACACCACACTCCATCAGATTTACCCCCCAAAACAACCTCAAATACTCACCCCACCCAGGTAATCCTCATCTAAGTATAACTATGCCTCTTTATTTCCATATCAAAGAATCCTATTGTGTCACACTGGTGCACATTGGAATCTTTAACAATTAAGCTCAAAGTACCCAACCTCGAGACCGGATAGGTATGTTAGACTAGATTAATATACCATGTGGGTTGTTACTCCTCTTTTGTGAGCTTTAAATATTTATATTTTAGTTTAATTTTGGGAAAGCACCTAACAATTGTGACTTGGTCACTTTTTTAAGCTAGGTTAGCATACTTGAAGGGAAATTTATAGCCTCTTCACCACTTAAATGAAAATAGATAGAGGTTAGTGCTAAAGATGAGTTTCTCTAAGTAGTATAGTCATCGAGTCTTGTTGTGCATTACTCCTTGATTGTAGACTCAATACGATAAAAGGGAGGGATGAATCCTTATCTCACTAGAAAAGATACATGTTAGTCCATTTTATTAATTTTAGTAGTCATTTTCATCATTGATACCCTAGAATCAATCACAACACTATAACAATTTCAGCTTGACATGTTCAAGTTATGAATTTGCACAAGAAACATGCTTACCTTAACATTATCTCAAAAGAAGAGAAAATAAACCATGGTATAGGACATGAAATGAAACAATTAAATAGTTCAACAATAAAATCATATACCCTTTTACGTAATAACTTCTCAAAACCATTCAAATTTCTTGCATTTTGTCTACAAAAAAATGGCACAAATAAGTGTGTTTACACTATATGTAGAAACAAAAACAAACATTATGATAGGTGCAATCATACCAACACTAATGCAAAAGATCCCATCAGAATTCCATAGTTAAGCATGCTTGTTCAAGAGTAGTACTAGGATGGGTGACCTCCTGGGAAGTCAAAGCAAACATTATGACAAATTTCAAACATGCTTCATCCATGTAGGGCTAAAATATGTTACATGAACATGGCAGACGTGCATGATGAATCAAATGAGTACAAAAAGATACATCAAACTAAGAAGAAAACCAATTGTTACCCACCCAAAGCTTATCCAAGATAGTGTCCATATTGCAAGAATAAGTTTGTGTAAGACATAACTAGGCACTCCTATGGGGTTTTAGGGTCAAAGGACCACGACTGCTTTTCTAACCAAGTGGGACAAGTGTAGGTAGTCTGGTAGGGATGAGGTTACAAGGAGCACAACCACTATTTGTTAGAAGGTCATATATGTTGTTCTAGACGCAATGTACATAGTGTGGCCTTGTAGAAAATATGCTCTTTATTGCACCTAATTGACATGAAGTGAGATGGAAGAGCTACACCATGTTTCATATCAAATACAATCTAGTTGAAGGACCCATACACACACATTGTGTTTGGTATCTAGCATGACATTCCCATCTTCAATATTTTTCGTCCAACATGTGAAAAAAACTGGAAATGATCTGCACATGATGCCACATGTTGTGCTTAGAACCATCAAATCTTTATTATAAGTTGTAAATTTTATACACATCGTGTGCATAGGGTACACGTTGTGCATCCTTACTAGTTATGACTAGCCCTCTTTCTGGACATGGGCACAACACACACAATGTAAATCATCTCATGCTCATTAGCCAAATAGTTGGAGATTTCCTACCAATAACATCTAATCTAAAACAAATATCAATATATTTTAGAACCTTACAATCGACATGGATATGTATAATCCTATAATGCAAGTGAATATAAGGAAACATATGATAAACATGGATAAAAATGTGAATTTCCTCTTATAAACACTCAGATTTATTGTCCCTTAGCCAAACTTACTTCCAAAGGACCTTATGAAATAGGGGTGTGCAAGAAGAACAAATGCGCATCTTGTGGGATCTCTTTACTATATAGATAGTTAAACATTGTCCATTTAATTTGAATGGTTCACATTTCAGTAAGCAAGTTGACCATAGGAAAACACACTTTTAACTCAAAATGGACCTTGCCATGGTGATTTCACTTGTCACAGAAACAATCTCAAGATATAGCTGTAAAGTAACACAAGTTGGCCTATAATGGCATTTTTGGGTCATCTCCTTATGTATTTTGAAACTCTCATAAGCATCATGTCTAATCCCATCCACTTGACTCACATTGGAGCAGTCTCACCCCTTGGCATCATTCAAGTCAGAGTTTACTTTCTACATGACCAAATAGGTTTTATGTTCTAGTTCAGTAGGTATATGACTTCCCATAAACTACCCTATATGGGGACATACTTATTGATGTCTTAAAGTTTGTTCCATATGTAAAAAGAGCATAATCAAGGAGTGTAAACCAATCTTTTCTGGAAATATGGATCATTTTTTTGAAAATTTTCTTGATTTCTCTTATGAAATATCCACTTAGCCTCAAGTCTGGGGATGGTAAGGGTTGACATATTATAGGCAACACAATACCTTTTACAAAATATTTTCAAAAATATTATTGTACAAGTGTGATAAACTATTACTAATAATGTTTTGTGGTATGCAAAATATATAAAAGTATTTTTATTGATGGACACATAGACAATAATATAATTATTTGTTCTTGTTGGAAAAACTTCTACCCATTTGGTACATAATATAACACCACAAGAATATACATAATAGACAATGTGAAGGGTCCTATAAAATATATACCCCATAAAACAAATAACTCCACCTCCATCATTCATTGCAAGTTTCTTGGATATATTCCTTACAGGCCGACTATTGTCATATTGAACAACACAATGGTAGGCATCATTCTTGAATATCTGTGGCCAAGAAAAACCTAATTATAAGATCTTCAATGCTACAATTTGAACTATGGTGGCCTCCTAATAATGATGGGCGGTAGTGATTTAAAATATGCTTAACCTCTTCTTCTCCCGTAAACCTTCAAATAGCCCATCATTTTGCATCTCCTATAAAGGTAAATATCTTCCCAAAAATAGTTTTTTTCTTCTACATATACAAATTTCTTTTCATGTTTCCATATATGAGTTTTAGGCATCACGTCCACTGCTAAGAAATTTGCTATATGTCTACAAACCAAGGAGTGAAGGCCTAAAATCTTAAGAGTCTCTCACTTGGGAAGACGTAACCTATAGGAAGATGAGGTTGATCCCCTTGAATTTACACTAGCTTAGAAAGATGGTCAACTATGACACTATAAGAACCCTCTTTATCTTTAGTTTCATAGTCAAAATCCAACAACAACAAGATCCATAAATGAAAATTGGCTTTGCCATCTTTCTTTTGGAGGAAGTACTTTTGAGCAACATCATACATGTAAACAATCACCTTGGACTTGTCAAGATACTGCCTAAATTTATTAAATGTAAAGCCTATGGATAGAAGTTCCTTATAGTGGCAGAGTAATTGAGTTGTCATTGAGTAACTTACTAGCACAATATAAGGTCCAATCACATGAAGTAATTATAGGGGATGAGGACAACTTAGTTTTGAGTGCATTAAAAGCTTTCACACATTCTCCATCAAAGTCAAATATAGTATCCTTCACCATGAGATTACACATGGGTTTTCTAATTTTTGACAATCCCTCCATGAACCTTATATAGAATCAACATATCCTATAAATCTTATAACCCCTTCACAATGGAAGGTGGTGGCATGTTATTTACAACTTCTATCTTTGATGGGTCCACCTCAATTCCCTAATGTGAAATATTGTGCCTAGTACTATACAATCGTTAACTGTGAAATGCCATTTCTCCCAATTAAGGACAAGGTTGGTATTCTCACATTGAGCCAGTCTAGAATACATATCAGTTAAAAATTTCTCACAAGAATCCCCAAAGACTAAAAAATCATCCATGAATATCTCAAGAAAGTTTCTAGCCATACCAAAGAATATTGCCATCACTAGTCTTTGAAAAGTGGTCGGGGCGTTACATAGCACAAAAGGTAGTGTACTAATGGAATAGGTTCTATATCTATGAGTGGAGATTGTTTTTACTTGGTCCTCAGGGGCTGTTTGAGTTTGATTACAACTAGAGTATCCATCTAAGAAATACTAGAACGGATTTCCAGCTATCCCCTCAAGCATTTATTCTATGAATGGTAGGGAAACTATTTTTCCTAATGTTGTTATCTTATACTCTTTAGAAAACCTATAACTAGTGACCAACCTACTTTGAATCAATTCATTTTCACATTTTTTTTATAATAGTGATATCCCGTATTTTGGGTATAGATTAAACAGGGATAACCCACTCACTGTCAAATATAGCATATATGATACTGGTATTTGTTCACAACTTCTTGAATGTTAGGGTTTTTCCACCGTTGTAGTGAAGAACACAACTTCTCATCCCCTATTATCTTGATCTTGTGCATGCAAGGGTTGGGGGAATGCATTTGATACTATTACCATCCATCTAAACACTCTCTTGTGTTCCTTTAGTATTGACAAAAAATCTTCTTCTTATTTAGGAGTAAGGGAAGTAGAAATAATCATAGGGAGTGTGGAATTATCTCCCAAAAAACATATTGTGAATGAGAGGGGAGTGGTATAAGTTGAAGAACATGAGCATCTTTAATGGAAGGCTTGATTGGTGGGGAAATCTTCCTTGATAGAAATTCACAAAACTTTATCCCAGTCCAAGTATTTAACAAACTCTTATCAAGTATCTTCATTGTACTCATCTAATGTATGGGATGTGACACTAACATCCACTTTGTCAACTGAATTTCATGACTCAACAACCTATGGTTCCTTTTTTGCTCTATTCACAATATATATGATTTTCAAAATGTGAAAGGATACCTGGTAGGGCTCACTTCAATGAGTTCCATGGTTGTCTCTAGGCATGGATGACCAAGTATTGCATTGGAAGACTCCTCATCTTCGATATCAAGAACCACAAAATCTACCAGTAGTATGTGCTTATCTACCTTTACCAACACGTCCTCCCAAATTCCTTTGGGGTACCAAAAAGATCAATTAGTCATTTAAAGAGACATGGAACTAGATTGGGTTTTCCTAAACCCAACCTTCTATAAAGAAATAGTCATTGAATTTATGATGTCCCCATGACCACATAATATATAATTAGAATTTATATTTCCTATTTTATAAGGGATATCAAATGCATAGGGATAGTTTTCTGAAGAAGAAGGTTAGTTTGAGTTATAACACTTACATTGGGTTTTTATGTTATAAATTTATTACAATGTATCCTTCTCTTATTGGAGAGCACATGTTTGAGGAACTTCACATATAATGACATATGCTTAAGAGATTTGATAAATGAAATATTTTTGTGGAGCTACTTGAATGGCTTGACAAAGATCTCAAAATTTTATTAACCTTTTCTCAGTGCAACATATGTGGATAAGGAACCTCTTCATTATTATTCCTTAATTGTGTTGTGATATAAGTGCTATGTATATATATACATATCTTTGTTGCTCCTTTACCACCACTGGCTCTTTTCCTTCCTAGGTGACATCAACTAGCTCGATTTTCACAATAGTTGTCTTAAGTTTGGATCGACTAAACTATGGTTGGTCGTTCAACTCTCTACCATCCCTATTCATATTGCTTTGACATGCCTCCTTTGATTATATAAGAATCATATTTCCCATTTCTCCCATATTTCACGGCACTAGAAAGCTGTCCAATTTGTGTCTCCAACCCCTTGATGGATTGAGATGATTATGTAGTAGGTTTGAAGTCTCATTCATGAACTTACCTAACATACATTCAAGACCATTTGGTTTGTCTTATTGCAATGGTTTCATGTATGTATGATAGTTGTCTCCAACAAAAATCCAGAAGGCTCCTTCATCCTGAGTTATAAGAGTTTGGATTCTGGTTATTCTTTAGATTATGCCCTATGTAACTTACTTGTTCTTCACCAACTTTAGTTTGCATGGCTATGATACAACTCACACCTTACTGTGGACCATGACATAAATCACACCTCATGACTTGTTGCACTTAATTGGCATTCACGACATTAAGATGCTTGGTGGTGCTTTAAACCTTAGCATTTAGAGTTGTGATTGTATCAATTATGTGCATGTCTTTTATCTCTCTCTCTACACTTGTACCTAACTACTTCATGGACATTGTCTTGCAATTTCTTCACCTCACCTGCCTTCTTCATTTGATTGTTTTGTATGATGTCTGCATCAATGGTGGAAGTGGTAGCACAAGGCAAGCCACAATGAAATGTGATGATTTGTGTCCACCTAGGTAGGTTTTGGTGCGAACCATCATATAACTTCCTTATATCTCTTGCATAGTCTTACTAAAATTTCTTCATCTTATTTCTCAAAACTGGAGATCTTCTTTAGGGCTCCCGTGTCTTTCTAGATGGGAAGAATTTATGTCAGAAGGATGTCAAGAGGGCATTCCATGTTTGAATGGACATTTTCTATTCCTTGCACCCATATCTTTGCTTTACCTCTCAACATGAAAGGAAAAAGTTAGAGTCACAATCCATCACCGATCATCATGCTGCTATTGACCATATCACTGAGTTCAAGAAAATTCTCCACATGAATATTCAAATCTCTATGTATCAACATCAAGAAGTGGTTTAGTAGAATTGAGGCAATCAAACTTGGTCCAATCATAAGTGTGCAACATAATTGACTAGTTTCTCTACTTAAAACTAGACACCTTATCAGAATGGGGGAGGTGTAGTTAAGCTATGCCTTCTTGTATGGAACGGTTGTTGGAGAAATGACAGTTTTTTATCTTTATTTTGCTTTTTTCTTATTGATCTTGGTTGCATACTGGTTAAAATAACCTTGGGGTCTTTTGGGATCTCTGTAAAAGAATCCCAACTAGATCAAATGTGAACCATACATGGTTCTTTCTGAACAAAAAGAAATGGTTTAGTCCTCAAAAGATTGGTCTGAAACATGAGAACTACACAGATATAGGAGGTTAATTCTATGGAATTAGAAAATCAGCAAAACAAGTTAATATTTAATTAGAAAAAGAAATATCTTCCTAATAATAGGAACGATATTGATGTCACCTCACAAGAATGTGCATGTGATAAGTAAATCAACACTTAGAAGCCCGCAATAGGCTGGGTCAACAATAACATTTTCCAAGGTCATATCCACAAGAAGCAAATGCAATCAACACAAATGGTCCCAATTATTCATCCAATTTAAGTAAGAAAAAAATGAATTTTTTATTATGTCATAAATGAAACTAAGGTTGTAACCAATTATTATACAAATGATAAATTTAAACAAATGCATTTTGTTCCTAAACACCTATCAATCATGTAATGAACAATCATGCAAACAACTTCAAATGTCCTCTTTTCCAATCTCACACTACATTACAATTAATGATTTTCATCTATTAACTACCTAGGTTGCTAGAATTATATCAACTCATAATTCTAGCACATGATAATAATTTCCCTTAGGCAACTTTAAAGAGAATCCTAAATCTACCTTCAATGCTTGCATCAAGATAATTAGCATGCAAGAATTCCTATTCACCCTCTTGATAAAGGAATTTAGATCTCTAATTATCCTTCACTAAATTTATAATTTTATCAAGATACATGGGGACATAGATAACCCTAACAAATAGTCTCAAGAACATTTGAAAATATTTAGAAAATCTAGAAGGAAATCATAATATCAGTACAATATATTCATTACATGACTAATAGGTCCCAGTTAGGCACAAATTATAAAGAAAACTACTCCATAATGGTACATGATACACAAACAAGGTTGCCACTAAAATTAACAAGTTCCATGGAGTAAAGAAAAGAAAACAGGACAGAGAGAAGGAGAAACAATGTAAAACACTTGTAGAGAAGGTATCCTCTATAATGAAGCTGTATATGAACTTTCCCAGGTTGGAGGAGATAGAGTTAAATCCACCTCTGGAGCCTTCTTCTTCCTTTCATCCTCTTCTAGAGCACAATCTCATTTTTTTTTGGTGAACCTAGCTCATCATATTGCTTTTTTTTGGATTTACAAAATATAAGAGTATAACTGTAAACACTCAATATGGAACAACCTCCATATGAATGTTGTCAAAGAAAGGTATAAACTATACACAATCAGACCAAAAAACTGAAGGGAAACCAATAGGAAACCCACGCAACCAAGGATAATCAACTTTTAAGAAAAGCCTTGACATCACTAAAGATGAGCAACCATAACCTTTATTCATCTTTCTCAAGATTCCTGTGAACCCTGACGTTTGCACTGATATACTGGCAAGCTTGCACTCTTTATCATGAAAATTACATAAATCTCTAGTCGATCTCGGCACAGAACGACCATAATTAGAACAGAAGTAACTCCAAACTGCTTTAGAATAGCTACAATCAAAGAACATGTGGGTAGTATCATCTTCCTCACCTTTGCACAGATAACACATTGATGCCAGACTGATCCCCATGCGTTTCACATAACAGGAGGTCAGAACTCTTCCATGCCCAACCTTCCAGCCAAGTAGAAGGAACCTTTTAGGACCTTTAGAATCCCAATGCCATTGAAAGAAAGGGGAAATAACGGATTTTGTTCGTATGATATCAAGAACATTTCTGAACTTCAAATTTAGCTTGCCTTCGAAGAGAAATTCATCAAATCCTCCAATTGGAGCTGGCAGATCCTTCAAAATAATGTTCATATTAGAGTGCAACCTCATTTTTTCATAAGACCAAGACTTGTTCCTAATGAAGTGACTGACTTTAGCATCGCTGGCAATCCCAAGTTGGATGAAACACTACAGATCAAGAGTATCAGCCAGGAACTTGGCACTTGGAAGCCAAGGGTCGTTCCAAATAGAAAGGGAAGACCCATCACCAACTTTAACTTCAATATGCTTCATAATATCATCCCTTGACAACAAAAGTTTCTTAAAGAACCATGAAAAGGAATAATTGATGTTTAAAGACCAAAAGGAAGACTTAGCTAAGTATTTTTCATGGACCCACTTTATCTAGATACTATCTTTTCTCTTTGCAAGATTCCAACCATTAAACATAATAGATGCTTTGATGACATCTCTAATATTTCTTATGCCTAGACCACCTTCGTTCCTTCTCTTGATGATATTACTCCATTTAACAAGATGGACAACCCTTTTGATCTCATATTTGCCCCATATAAAATCTCTGCATAGCTTATCAATGTCATCACAAATAGTAGAAGTAAGAGGAAAGGTAGAAGTCCAATAAAGGTACATAGTCGATAAGGTGGATTGCATTCTACCTGCCATAGATAACTGGTTTGCTTTCCAGCTCTGCAATCTCCTTTTAATTTTATCCAGAAGAGGAAAACAATGATTCTTTGAGAGTTTACCTATGAACAGAGGGACACCTAGGTACCTCATAGGTAATCCTCTGTCAGAAATCCCAAGAATTTCCCCAATCAAACTCTTATCAGCTCTAGAACTGAAGATGACCACACTTTTCTCAAGATTGATCTTAAGACCAGTGGATTTGTGCAATTGGTCAATGACCCTTTTGATGGCATAAGCACTTTGAGCATTAGCTTCAGAAAACACTAATAAGTCATTTTCAAATATTAAATGGGAGATAGAGAAAGAGGAAGAGGCTTTCAGAGGTGTAAGATTGCCCATCTTGACTTCAATATCCAGAAGAAGAGTGACCACCTACATGACAATAACAAAAATGTATGGAGATAAAGGATCACCCTGACGAACTCCATTGCCGGGTTTAAAGGATTCAACAACTACTCCATTGATCAAGATCTCATAGGTCATAGTATCAAAGATCTCTTTCAACATATGATCCAACAATGAGCAAAATTCATTAAAAGAAGGATACAAAAGATAGAATCCCATGAAACAATGTCGTAAGATTTAGAAATATCAAACTTTAAACACATTTTAGGAACCCCATCTCTCCTATTGAAGTCATGAATCAACTCATTAGAGAGGAGAACAACATCTTTGATGCTCTTTCCAGGAACAAAGGCACACTGATTCCAAATGATGAGATCAGGTAAAGCAAACCTCAACCTATTAGTAAGAAGCATTGAAATGACCTTAAAAAAGACATTACACAAAGCAATAGGTCTTAAATTCTTAAGATCATTGGAATCTTTCACTTTGGGAATGAGAGTAATGAAGGTACAATTAGCCTCTTTGAGAAGACGGCCATAATTAAAGAAATTGTGGATAGCTTCCACCACATCAATGCAAATGATACTCCAAGCTGATTTATAGAATTTGCCATTCAGACCATCGGGGCCAGGGCATTTGTCTATATTTAAATTATTGATGACTTCAATGATATCCTTGGTTGAGAAAAACCTATCCAGCCACATCTTATCAACATCATTCAGACTAGGAAAATCAAGCTTGCTCAAGATGATAAGGCCACATACAAACCCACTATTGAAGAGGCTACGATAGTAATTCTGAATATGATCTTTAATAATGGCATCATCTGTAGAAATAGCCCCATCAATCATAAGAGCTTTTATATGATTGAGATTATGCCTCACCTTCATAGAAGAATAAAAGAATTAAGAATTAGTATCACCTTCTCTAAGCCACGTAATTCTAGACTTCTGTCTCCACATAGATTCCTCAAGAGATATGGCAATAGAAGCTTCTTTCCTTTTCCCAATAGCATCAGTTTGAAGTAAAACATTTGAGGGATCATGATTGAGTTTTAGTTGAGCTTCAACAGCAAGAGAGTCCAATCTTTTAGCTACCTCAGGGAAATTCCCAATGGAGTCTTTATTCCACACAGACATACCATGCATTAACTTGCTAAATTTGTAATAGAGCTTGAAGATAGGGAACCCAGATACATCAATGCTCCAACTACTTTTGACAACATTCAAGAAATCAATTTTTTCAGCCCACACATTAATAAATCTAAAGGGAGTAACAACCTTAGGTCTTTCACCAATGTCCAAAGTCAGAATCTTGTGATCACTAATGATGTTGGAATGCAAAATTCCTTTGAACTCAGAAAAATCATTCATAAATCTATCATTATAAAGGATTCTATTGATATAAGAAGTAACAAACCCATCGCCACTTTGATGATTGTCCCAGGAGAATAAGGGACCCTTAATACTTAACTCAAAAAGCCCAGTAGATAGCATACAGTTTTTGAAGTCCTCTATGGATTTGGAAGAGGAGGATCCTTCCCCATCCTTTCATCCACCTTTCTAACAACATTAAAATCACCTAGGATCACCTAGGGACACTCCATGGTGGCATTTATACTATCAATTTCAATCCAAAGATGAACTCTATCAACATCAGGTTTGTGCCCATACACAAAAGTAACATGGAAATTCCTATTAGCACAAGAGAACTCCACATGAATAGACTGATCAGTCTCACAAATCTTTCTCACATAACATTCATTATCCTTCCAGAGAACAACCACTCTCCCAAGTACATGGGAGTCATGATTTGAGATCCAACTATAACTAGGAAAGTGTTTCTTTATAAGCTTATAAATTTTCCTTGCATAGACTTTAGTTTCATTCAACATAACCAAATGAGGCTTCATGTCTCTTATTTTATTATGGACTGCAGAAGCCTTGAGGTTAAGACCTCTAACATTCCATGAAAGTAGGTTGATGTAGCTATCCATATAAACCATTTGAAGCCAGTACTTCACTGGTGTGTAGCTCAGTCCTCTCAGTAGATAAATTCATATTCCCGAACTTGAGTGAGGTACCGTGAACAATCTCCTTAGAACCAGTAGGAGCTTTCCTTCCTTTAACTTTGCCTTTATTCCTTATGTTAAGCTTCTCTAACTCAAACATGTCATCCTCATTAGACTGAGCAAGCATCAGAAGAGCATCTTCGATAACCTGTTCAGCCAGAGGTGGAGTGGACAGGTCAACAACAGACCTGACGTGGCAAATATCGCACTAACAAATTCACTCGGGGTTGAAATCCCCGAGCTTTTACCAAAACCTTGTGCAATAATACCACCCGCAAGCGGACGGGTCTTATCACAGTATAGTTAAGGATCGAATCCCAAAGGACAACATTTTTAAGAATCTTTGTCAGTCGAATCTAGCTCAAGTGAGACTAATATTTAGAACGATTGATTGGTTTATGGTTAATTAAACTAATTACAGGAAAGTAAATGAACAGAATGAAAGTTTGTTCTAGATTAAATGATATGGAATCGTTGGGATGGTATCGAGTTTCACCACCACTGCACATGCAAACACATCCAAACACATAACATCCATGCAAGCATCTAACTATCCAAATGGAGCTGCTGTGAACCCTCCGCAAGGATAGAATCACGTAAGCATCACCTTAGGTATCAAATTTCTTATCAACCTCCAGATCACTCACTTATAGCTCTGAAGATATAACATCCAACTAAGGTTGCGGTCCCCCCTTGCGGGTAGGCACACAGAAGCATCACCGTGGGCTAGATGGCTCGTCCCCTCACAGATCACACACTTACGACCTCAAGGAACCCTATCAGATCTCTCGTAAAGGAGTCAACCGTGCTAACCAACAAGCAAGTAGGCGATTAATCTGCATGCAAACATAGACGATTAACAAAGAAGATACAACATCCAACTAAGGTTGTGCCCCCCTTGCGGGTAGGAACACAAAAGCGTCACCGTGGGCTAGATGGCTCGTCCCCTCACAGATCACACACTTGCTACCTCAAGGAATCCCATTCCATTTCTAGTCCAGGAGTCTACCACATTAATCAACATTCTATGCTATGAAGAGAAGAACAAGATGGAAGCAAGCAGGTAATCAACTACAAGCATATCAATTAGCAACAAAATGAAAAGTTATATACATTGCCATGGAATGTTAAATGAAAAGACATGAAAGTATGGGCAGCGGGGCTAATCCCCGCACCCCAGTGAAAGTGGAATACTCGCTCATGGTGTGAGAAACAAGAAGAAGAAGAGAGAGAGAGGGAAGATTCCACCATGAGCATGATGAAGAAGGTGGGCGCAGCTCAGTGAATATGATGTAGTCTTCTACGTCGTATCGGGATAGATCTGGATGAGGAGGAGGAACCGCCAAGGTAGACTAGGCAGAGCTTCTTCTCCATCATCCTTCTCTTCTATTCTCCTTTCTTAGCATCAAGAGGAGCAGGTGGATGGCGTGGAGGGTGGCGTGGAGGATGAAGCTGATCGAACCTTGCACTTGGGCAGCCTATCAACGTCCTGGAATTGATGCCAAATGAGGCCCCTTGCGGTCCTATTTATAGGCTTGGATGGGGTCTTCATGTTTTCTGCATGAACCTGCTCCAAACGGTTTGGAGAAAACGGTCTTGGAGACCATTTGACATCCAAACGGTCTTGGAAATCTGCCTTCAAACGGTCTTGCAGACTGATCGAATGACCAAAAGGTCTTGGGAATGACTAGCCTATCGATCTTGAGACCGTATGGTGCCAATCGGTCTTGAAACTGTTAGTCGCCAACCAGTCTACTCTTGGTGGCTTCAAACGGTCTTCAGTGATCATACGGTCTTGAGGAAAAACGGTCTTGGGACCGAATGGTCTTTGCTTGTGTGTCCCAAACTTACCCCCTCAATATAATATGATGCATGATGTTTTTCCATTTGTCCAATCTGAAGTGCTATGTGAAGGATCTGAGCCATGTGTTGAGCATTGAACTTATTAAAATCTAAGGGAGGTTGACCTACCCTGAGTCACCTATGAGGATTCTAGATACCAAGGTGAAAGAGCTTAGGAGTAAGAATATAGACATGATAAAGGTTCTTTGCAAGCATCATGGAGAGGATGAAGCCACATGGGAGATGAATACAGACATGAAAAAAGCCTATCCTGATTTGTTTGCTTGATTGCTTGAATTTTGTGGGAAAAATTCTTATAAGGAGGGGAGGATGTTATATCCTCAAATTTTCATTTGTATGGGTTGAAATGTGAGTTCTCCAATAAAGTGTATGCTTATGAAAATTGTATGATTTAAGTACATTGAATGGATTTCTTTGATAATGTTCCTTTTTGTATAAATGTTTTTGTGGGCCTTATTGTGTGATAAGTTTGATATGTTTAAAAGAGAATAATGATGGACAAAAATCTAATACTAATAAAAGAAATTGATATAATACTAATAATAATGTGAAATCATCTAGAAGGTTATGTGTTTATTCATGATGCATTTGATTTTGGATCCAAATGGTTTCTTGTGATAAAAGGAATCCAAATAAAGAAATAAAAGTGAAAGAGAGAGAGAAAATATGAATAAACTAGGATTTAATAAGTGTTAACTTGCATATGAATAAAAGTCCTTTATCCTTTTTAGTTTGGAACTCAAACTTGGTACATGAATGGATAATGTTAATAAAAGGTTTCCCTTAAAATTTGGATGAAAAAGGATAAATGAATAAGGAGTTATGGATTTTATAATATTCCTAAAGTGAAAGGATAATCTTTTGAATGTATTAAATGTCACAATTTAATTGGAAATAAAGATTCAAATCATTTATAACGTAGATGATCTGGACCCTATATCTCATGATTTGGATCGTGGATCTCATGATCTGATGATGCTAGGTCATCGTCTAGATCCCGGCTCGAGAAGGAAACTAGAGAAGTTTCCTTTTGATCTAGTTCGATCTTTGATGCGAAGATGATACTAAAATTGAGGGACTCTGGAGGAGAGATCATGATTTCCCCAATCTAGTTGGAGGGGGATTCTCTACAATGGACACCCTCACCTATAAAAGGAGGGTGGATGCCCTGACAAATCCACCCATATCTCCGTAAGATCATCTGTAACTCTGTGCATCTCTCGCGATGTCGCTCAAGGCATCATCCCTCGTTGCTTGTCCTCTTTGTTAGATACCTGTGCTAGCCATCTCCTCGACCCACCACTCCCAAGCACCAACCAAACAATTGAGGGGATAGCTGAGTTTGGTGTAAGGTGGCAGAGGTGTTGGGACTCTTGCGTAGTGCGAAGGAGGTCAGGAACTCAGAGTTAAGGAGTGAGTTGACCCCTCACTCCTAGGGCATGCACGAATGAAGGTTGAAGACAACCTCGTGGTAAATTATCACTCTACCATGATGCATCTTTGATCAGGTAAGGGCTAAACATGTACTTTCATCCTATTTTTATTCGCGAGCGGGCTAGGCCACACAAGATGTGTTCTGCCTAGGTGGCAAGCTCTCATTTGTCAATAAATGATTAACTTGCTAAAATCATAAGTAACTATAGGAATATCATATGAGGGAAAGTTATATATGAAAGTTGATTAAAAAATACGTAGATTTCAATAAAAATATAATTGAAGCCTGAATCTGCTTATTATTCGAAAAGTGTATAAAGTTGTCACTTTTGATGTATTAATTTATGATAAAACCCTAAGTTGAGATGAAAATTGGATTTAATGTCTCCTTTTGGTTATTTTGAGAAGTTAATAATCTATTTTTAATAAAAAGAAGATTGGGATCTAAAAAGATAAGTTTTATGCATAACATGCTTTTTTTAGGGTTTTATACACATGATTATGCATTAATGGGCCTAGAAACCCTAATTTTGGGAAACATGAGTTTTAATGGTTTTAATTCGAAAATATAAACATCCAACAGAGATACAATGAACCTAAGCCTGATTTGAGAAAAAAGAACCCTTAATGGGGTTAATTGGAATAATTAGGGTTTTTGTGAATGAGAAACCTATTTTAGGGTTTTGTTTACCTGAAAAGGGTAAAGTTGGATAAAGTAATCTAAGAAAGCCTAATGAGTCCTAATGATACTTAGAAGCCTTAGAAAGTGTCCACATGTCATTAGGAAGTTTTTTGGGATATGATAGTGACAGTAGGTATTCTATATGTTTAAGGAGTTAAGGGTTGCTTGCATTAGGTGCTTGCTTGGATATCTTGTTGATTTTGGATTCTTTTGCTCAAGATCAGGTATGTGGTTATTTTATGATTACTCACTTTAGTTTCTTGGCATTTTCTGAAGTTTCATTGATTATGTGAAAATAACTGCTTGGATGACTTTTTTTTCTACAATCTATAGTGTGAATATGAAATCACAAAGAAAAAATATATATGACTTGCCTGAACCTACATTCCATCTCTGGATGTAAGATTTGAGAGGAACAAGCCCTGAAGGGAAGGTATTAGGTGGTCAAGCCCCAGAGGGAAGACCATAGGGCACCCATAGAGGTGACCCATAAGGTACCAAGCTCGGGATGGAGAAGGTGGCCTCAAGTCCCTTGCAAGGAATAAACCCTAAGAGAGGGTAACCCAAAGGATGAGAAAAAGTGGTTGGGATGTTATATTGAAAATGTAATCTTGCATTTTTAACAACTATTTGATATGATTAGGTTGTTAGAATATATGTGCAAATGTTTGTTTCCACCACATACTAATATATTCTTTATACTGGTCAACATTTTGTTTGTCTATGTTTTAGGAATACTTGAAAAAGGACAAACAGTAAAGTGACATTTGGAGAATAAAACTAATTAAAGAAAGGAGGATTTAGTTAGATAGAACTCTACATTGGATAAAGTTCCAATTGCTATTTTTGAAAGGTATGTGAAAAGTAAATTTTTATCCTGCTTTAAGCTTAGTCTCTAGTAGAATTTATTAATTATTTTTTATTATTTGCAAAACCATTGATCATATTTTGGGATAGAGGCTCTGGCTTATTGGTCTCCCTTAATTGGGGGTTACCGAGGGGTGGGGTCGTTACTCTCATCTTTACTCCCATTTCTACCCATGTCTCTCAATTTCCCCAATACCATTTACCCTAGAAATCTAGACTTGCCAAGTCTTACTAGAATTACACCTAACCCTAGTTCTCCAACTAGTAGTATATGATATATTCTAATAACACTTGCCTTGTTGTTTGGTTTTGTAATCTAGTTTGAATTGTGAGATTTGCATGCTATGTTGAGCTCCCCCCAACTAATATCAACTCAAATTCCCAAACAGGACACCTATTTAACCATTGCTTGAAACCCACCTTAGCCTTCTTGCTTGTTAATGCTAGTGCAACTTAATTTCCTTTATTTACTCTAGCTAATTGCTTAGTCTTGTTAATTAGGGTTAACCTAGATTCTTGCTTGCTCTATTATTTAGCTTAGTTCTTAGTTACTAATTGCCTTGCTAGAGTACTGTGGATCATCTTCTTCTTGTTTAGTTTATTGCTTAATTTTGTCTCTTAGACCTAACTTGCATAGGATAATCTAGTTTTTGGTAATCTAGTTTTCATATTGCACTTGATTGCTTGTTCACCCTTAGTTTAATCATCAAATCAACCTTTAAACCCTTCAACCCTAATCTCCACTTTAGGAACGTAGCCAACACGACTCTAGCTCTAGTGCCCTCTCTATCCCTATGGATCGACCCCCATTACTTGCCTCTCACCTATACTCTAACATAACCCCGTGTCTTGCGGGAGCATATTTTAGTGTTGTGCGTGAACCTAGATTGGGGACCTATAAATTCAAAAGACCACACATGCATGGGATATTGCACCAAGCTTTCTAGAGCCATTGTCGGGGATAGAGGCACTCGACCTAGTTAGTTAGTGTATCTTAGCCTTTCCTATTGCCCTTATCATTGCTATTCTTTATTCTTTGTTCTCTTTTGCATATTGTCATTCTTACTTGGTTTTTGTTGCTTGTTTGTGTATTGTGCAGGTGATAGATGTGCATGTGTCATACATGTTTGACTTGTACTAAATTGGTGTTATACAACCCTGAGATAAGTAGAAGGAGATGCCAAAGCCGCCAAAACCAACACCAAGAAACTAAAATGGGTGACCACGAAGCTGAAATACCTAATAGAAATGCTCATCCGCAACCCAATTGCCCCCTCCACGAGTATTTCACCCCGGGGAACTACAATTCCCCCATTGCCACCCTTGTTGACGAAATGTTGGGTCAAAAATTCTCCATTCCATCCTCACTTCTTGGATTCCTCCCTACCTACTATGGGATGGAGAATGAAAATTCCTGTCATCATATCGACTCCTTCCTTGAGACTTATTCCACCTCCCACACATCGTCTGCCACCAATGATTCCATCTGGAGGACACTCTTCCCTTTCTCTCTAAAAGAAAAGGCAAAGGAATGGTACATCTCAAAGTCGAAGTTGGTGACATGGAATGCGGTCAAGAATGAGTTTCTCAAGAAGTTCTTTCCAATTGCAAGCTGACCCAAATGCGAAGACGTATCACTGCCTTCTCCCAAAAGGAAAATGAATCTTTCAACGAGGCGTGGGAAAGGTTCCAAAAGCTCCTGTGCGGCTGTCCTCATCACGAGGTACCCTTGTGGGAGTTGTCCAAGCTTTTTACACCGTGATAGAAGAGTTAAGCGAGAACAATGTTGACTCTTCATGTGGAGGCACCTTCATGTCAAAGCCATCTGAGGAGTCATGACCACTGTTTGAGCACCTTGCTGATAATTATCGCCATCAAATTTCTACTAAAGGGGAATAGTGGTCAGAATTACTTCCCTCCACCTCCTCCCATAGCTCCAACCCAAACTGATGTCAACCCCAACATGATGGAAATGATGGCAGACATGATGAATATGATGAAGAGCCAAGCTAGTGGTTCTTCTAGTCAATCCACCATGGAAGTTGAAGCTGAAGAAGAGGAAGTTCATGCTTTGCACTCTTTCAGAAACCAAAACAACCAAGGCCCTATGTCCAGCACTTACACTCCCGAGTGGAGAAACCATCCCAATTTTTCATGGAAACAACAAAATGAGGATGGTCAAGGACAAGGGTAGCCAAGGCCAAGATATAGCTCAAAATTTGAAGATGAAGTGCTTGGAAGATTCAGACGTTTGGATGAGGTAAAGAAATATGTGCCCTATCATGGGCAATCTATTAATCGTCTTAAGCAAAGATTGAACGAAATATCACTTTCACTTGCTAGGAGGGAGGAAGGAAGACTCCCATCTCAACCAATGCCAAATCTGAACAATGATGGCACTTTCATGGGAAATGCTCAAAGTTTGTATGCCCCACCTTCATATCAAGCACCACCAAACCCCTATGCTCCACCACCTCCACAAGCTCCTCTCAACTATCAATGTGGTCCACCTCCACTTCACTCATATCGACAACCCCCTCCGCAATATCACTCACATCCACAACAACCACAACCACAACAACAACCAAAACCACAATCCATCCTTAAAAATACAAACTTACCCCACCAAAGACCACCACCACCTCAACAGCCACAGCCAAATCTACAAGCTTCATCTTCCTCTACCCATAAGCATGTGAAGGAAGTGACAATTTTGAGGAGTGGTTGGACTTTGGAGCATCCCCGTGATACTATTGTTGATAGTGCAACCAATGAGGATAGAGGTGATAGTGTGATCAGACACGTTGATACTGAGATCTAGATTAATGATACTTTGACAGGAACTAGAGTTGATATTGTGACACCGAGCAGTGATGTCGTGATTCCAGTTTATGATTATATTGTTCTGAGCCAATTGGGAGCCCAACTTCCCCTGTTTCCTGATGCTCTTAAAGAGCCCTCTATTGAGAGAAGAAAGAAGAAACATACTAAAGATATCATAGAAAATTTCAAACAAGTGAAGATAAACATTCCTTTACTTGATGCGGTCAAGCAAATCCCTTCCTATGCCAAATTTCTAAAAGATTTGTGCACATTTAAAAGGAAAACAATAGGGAGAATGCCCAAGAAGGTCAAGCTCACCAAGCAAGTGAGCTCAATTCTACAACACACCATGTCGAGAAAGAGAAAAGACCCTGGTACTCCTATCATTTGTTACATTGGAGCACACCACATAGACCAAGCCCTTCTAGACCTGGGTTCTACGTGAAATTGAAGCCATATGATGTGTTGGAAGAGCTCTAAATGGGACAATTAGGTCCATCTCATTGCACTTTGCAGTTGGTTGATAGATCAGTGAAGACACCTACATGGTGTGTTGATGATGTGCTAGTTAGACTTGATGATGGGACTTCCACATTCTTCCCCACTGACTTCATTGTGCTAGATATGGAAAAAGATACGAGAAGAGTACCTATCATCTTGGGGAGGACATTCTTGGCTACAATTTATGCAGCGATCCATGTGAGAACCGACACCATGTATGTGACATTCATGCACATGAAGATCTGGTTGAACATCTTCGAGTCTTCAGCTACAACCGAGGTGATAGGCGCCATAGAAGAAGATTGTTATCTTATTGAATGTCTTGACGAGATTGTGGAGGAGTGCCTACCTATGTGGATCCAGACTACCACTCAAGATAGAGGCTTACAACCCATTTTTGAGTTCCCTGATGATGATGATGAAGAGGATGAAGTGAACGAGCTAGCCTTAGTGGCTGGAAGTGAGGACCCCCCATCCATTTCTGAGCCATTGAAGAACTATCTTGAAGAACCTCAAACTCTTGAACTCAAGTCACTCCCTGAAAGGTTGAAGTATGCATTTCTAGGCTCCAATGACACCCTCCCAGTGATCATTTCTTCTATTCTCTCTTGGGAGCAAGAAGATGCATTGATGAAAGTCTTAAAGAAGAACATTCAGGCCATTGGATGATCCATTGCTGATTTGAGGGGTATTGACCCCTCCATTTGTTTGCATAGGATTTATCTAGAAGATGATGCAATGCCAACCTACTAAATGCAAAGGAGGTTGAACCCAAAATTGAAAGGTGTTGTGACCCAAGAGGTTGTGAAATTGTTAGATGCTGGAATTATTTATCTGATTTATGATAGCACATGGGTGAGTCCCATCCAAGTTGTACAAAATAAGGGTGGCATCATAGTGGCAGAGAATCTTGATGGTGAGATGATGCTGGTTAAAGAATAGTCCATATGGAGGATGTGTGTAGACTATAGAAAGCTCAATGAGAAGACTAATAAGGACCACTATCCTCTTCCATTTCTTGATCAGATTTTAGAGAGGTTAATAGGGAAAAGTTTCTATTGCTTTCTTGATGGATACTCCAGGTACTTCCAGATTGTTGTTCATCCTGTGGACCAAGAAAAGATGACATTCACTTGCCCTAGTGGTACTTTTGCTTACCGAAGAATGTAATTTGGGTTGTGTAATGCTCCTTCCACTTGTCAGAGATGCATGACCTCAATCTTCATCGATATGCTTGATTCGTCACTTGAAGTGTTCATGGATGATTTCTCAGTTTTTGGTAAAACCTTTGATGAGTGTTTACTCCACTTGGCTGCCATTCTTGAGAGATGTGTGAAGGTTCGCCTCATGCTATCCTGGGAAAAGATCCATTTCATGGTATCAGAAGGCATCATTCTGGGCCACCGGGTTTCAAAAGACAGTATTGAGGTTGATAGGGCCAAGGTGGGCCTCATTTCTACTCTCATCATTCCTTCTACTGTAAGACATGTCAGGTCTTTCTTGGGACATGTAGGTTTATATCATCGCTTCATCAAGGATTTTAGCAATATCTCGAGAATTCTCTATCATTTACTGGAGAAAGATGTTGAATTTCATTTTGATGACAAGTGTGTTGAAGCCTTTAACCACTTGAAGCAAAAGCTCATTTCTGATCCTATAATGCAACCCCCAAACTTCTCTTTATTGTTTTAGATCATGACTGACGCATCTGACATGGCAGTGGGGGTTGTGCTAGGCCAAAGAGTTGGCTGGATTCCACATACTATCTATTATGCTAGAAAGACTCTAGACGAAGCATAAACAAATTGCATGACTACTGAAAAAGAGTTGCTCTTGCAGTTATCTTTTCTCTTGACAAGTTTTGATCATATCTTTTGCAAAACAAGGCAGTGACATACACAAACCATGCTGCATTGAAGTATCTCATGGTGAAGAAAGACTCAAAGACAAGGTTGATCTGGTGGATTTTGTTGCTTCAAGAGTTTGATATTGAGATTGTGGATAAGAAGGGAGTGGAAAATTCTAACACCGACCATCTCTCCCAAATTGAAGCACCCTTTGATGAAACAAGTTGAATTAAAGAAACAACACCGCATGAACAACTCTTCCTACTCTCATCCACTAAAATGCATGGTATAAACATATAGCTAATTTCTTAGCTAGTGGGAGGAAACCAAGCACATGGATAAGGGAGGAAAGCAAAAGGCTGTTTGCTATGGTAAAAAATTATGTTTGGGATGATCCTCATCTTTTCAAATGTTACCCCGACCAACTCATTAGGAGATGGGTTCCAGAGATGGAGTAGTAAGAAATTCTATCTATGTGCCATTTCAGAGTTTGTGGAGGTCATTTTGATGGGAAATGCACAGCTTCCAAGGTTCTCCAAAGTGGATTCTATTGGCCCTCCTTGTTTAAAGACTCTCATGAATTTTTCAAGTGCTGCTTGAAGTGCCAAAAGGTGAGCACCGTCTCAAAGAGGGACATGATTCCTTTATCACCCATTCTTGTGGTGGAGATGTTTGATGTTTGGAGGGGGGATTGACTTCATGGGTCCATTCCCTCCCTCCTTAAAAATATGTCTACATTTTAGTTGTCATGGATTATGTGTCAAAGTGGATTGAGGCTGTTGCAACTAGAACCATTGATCACAAATTGGTTTGTGATTTTGTGAAATCAAATATCTTTAGCTGGTTTGATGTTCCAAGAGCCATGATTAGTGATGGGGGAAGTCACTTCATCCATCGAACATTTGAAGGGCTGCTCAAGAAACATGGAGTTAATCATCATGTGGCTACTCCTTACCACCCCCAAACAAGTGGTCAAGTTGAGTTAGCCAATCGGGAGATAAAGATCATTCTAGAGAAAATGGTGAGACCAGACCATAAGGATTGTTTATTACGTCTCAATGAGGCTTTATGGGCTTATATGACTACATATAAACCCATGATTGGCACAACACCTTTCAAACTTGTTTATGAAAAAGGCTACCATCTACCGTTTGAGATGTAACATAAGGAATTGTAGGCTTTGAAGGCCATGGACTTTGATGGAGAGAATGTCGATATGAATAGGAAGTTTCATCTGAATGAATTAGAGGAGATGCAACATGAAGCTTAGGAATTGTCAAAGTGCTACAAGGAGAGAACAAAGTTTCTACATGATAAGATGATCAAGAATAAAGACTTTGAGACCGGGAAATGGGTATGGCTATATAATTCAAGGATGAAGTTCTTTCCTGGAAAACTCCAATCTAGATGGGAAGGGCCTTATATAGTCAAAAAGGTGTATCCATCTGGGGCTGTGTTGATTTGTGAGAAAGAAGGAGCAAAAGTATTTATTATGAATGGTTAAAGGCTGAAAGCAGATGTGGAAGTTGGGCTAGATAGAGCAAACCAAAGCTTTGATATTGTGATGCTAGTAGAGGAATATTAGCTTGATGAGGAGATGTGCTTGAATGCACATGAGAGAGATATTTACTTCAAAGATGCATTGAAAATCATGTGAGAGTGATTAACTTCAAGAATCAATAAGACCGACTGAAGGCATAAAATTTAGCGCTAGTAGGAGGCAACCCACCTAGGTTTGGGAACTTTTTCACCCAACCTTCACTTTTTGATACTTTTACTTTGTTTGCACACGATTCCAAGAATACAAAAACACACACTTTTGCTTGCTAGTTTTGTTTTAGTTTTGATGATTTTACAGGTGAGACAGGTGAAAGTTGAGAAAGGAGGCACATTTCAGTGAAAAATGATTGATGCAACATTGAGTGGGTCGATTAAAATGATTGAAGTATGAATGATAGAATGATTTGATGAACTTAAAAGATTTTTGAACTTGATGCTTACTCTCAAACTCTTTGTTTACACGGTAGTAATATTCTTTGTTTCTCTCAAATGTTAAAATAAAGCTTGCTCCTTGAATTGAACAGGAGGACCCAACACGGCTGTGCTGGCATGGAACAGTCATGCTGGCATGACACATTTCAACATGGAATTTTTGAGTTTTGGGCACGGGAAGCTCGACTATGCTGGCCACCACAGTCGTGCTGGCACCTCGCCAGAACGGCTGTGCTAACCCAAGCCCAGTACTTAAGTTGCTCGATTTTTCCCGACCCATCACGACCCAAAGCTCATTCTTGCGACCCAGAATGGCCGTTCCATGTGGAGCAGCAATTAGGGCGAGCTCCATTCACTCCCAAATCACCGCCTCTTGCTCATAAACTCCAAATTTGAGTTCCCCTTAGTCCCCAATCACCTTCACTAACCTCAAAATCCATTTTCCACCCTCCATTACCATCTATTTCTCCATCTCCAAGGAGAATCCATGCCAACAACCCAGAACCACGTGTGGTGCTGTTCTTTCTCTTTTTCACCAAAGATCCTTGTGAAGATGAAGAGCATGGGTAAAGCAATTAGGAAGGGGGTACAGAAGACAATGGACATCCTCACCGGAGGAAAAATCCACACCAAGCGGGCCTCTAATTTGTCACAACAGTCCCACAATGTGTCATCTCCATCTAATTCAATTTCACAATCACTCTGACTGTTGGCATCGATGAGTGCATCCTGACACCGATCCTCTTCCAGTGGCCACACGTTAGATCCAAGCTACAAAAACCCTGATGAAGAAGAGGAGGAGGAAGAAGAAGAGATGGAGAATATCGTTGATTTGGTGGACATCGACACACCATCCTGAGAGAGGAGGGCCAAGAAGGCCACTGACGTGTCATTTGAATGACCTCCATGCCTGACTCTGGCCAGACATTCTACTTTATCAACACAACTACACACCACTCAACAACACATTAGGTGCCAGTTGGTGATTGAGTAAGAAGCCGAAGATGGATCGGTCCAGATGGTGCCCTTGATCTTGGACACAAGTTCAGGATCACACACATACGAGGAGGAGGAGGTGGATGACACAGAGAGTGAGGAGATGGAAGATGAGCCAGTGGACTTTTTATCCAAATTGGAGGAGGACATGATGAAGTGGGTTGGGAAGCAACCCAAGGAAAGTGCTTATGGGAGAGGTACAACAAGGAAAATGTTCACAAGACCCCTACACCCTAAGTTCTTAACAAGGAGGGTGATGCCTACTAGATACGCATGTATAGCTACCATGCAAGCTTTGGGGATTGACTATGTGTATCAGGACCAAATGAAATGATGTGGGCTCTATAATATCTTGAATGAGGTTGAAGAAACCTACTTGGAGTTGACTCATGAGTTCTTTGAAACTTTGGAAAATGTGTTGTACTAAGGTGAGGAATCCATCAGGTTCAAGTTGAATAGCTCAACACATGCGCCCAAAGTTTCACAAATCGATGCTATCTTTGCCCCCAATTCAAAAATGGCAAATAATTTCAATGAGGGGAGGCTTGACAAGAATGGGAAAGAATATTACTCCAAGATGTGAAAGGCTATTATTGGTCAAGCAACTTTTTCTATAGGAAAATCCACGACCAGACAATCCCTTCATGAGATAGCTACAGAAGGTCCTAGAAAATGCCTTATTTGGTCGTTATGACAATGTTGTTGTTCATAAAAAGATAATATGTGATGGCCACATTAGCAAGTAAGGGATTTGCAAAGATTGGCACCATGGTGATTGACCACTTGAAGACAAAAAACCATTAATAATGGGGGGGTATTATAGCCACAATGGCAAAGGAAGTGGGCTACAATCTAGATGGGCTTACCAAGGTAGAAGGAAGCAAATATGTTGATCTAAACTATCTTTCTAGGTCCCAAATGATCTCCCTCAAAGATAGAAAAATCTTTTATGTTTTAAACCCCGAGTACCCTAGAATCACCTTGGAGCTCCCATACCACACCACCCCCTGCTCATGGATGTGGGACCACCGAAGAACCTTTTAGAGGTGATAGCACAGTATGAGGAGGAGCATCCAAGAGAGGGGTTCAAAATACCAAATGTGGACTTATTTGAAGGAGGAAAGATCAATGTGCCAGAGCAACAGTGCATTCTTGAGCAACCATGCCGCACACGACTAAGATTTGATTATTATGATGTGCAACCACCTCCAACAAATGCATATGACATGTCAGCCATTCATGCATAATTGGAGGCAATTTAGCAGACACAATAGACCATGTGGTTAGATCAGCAATAGATGCATCATCAGATCAACCACATGTACCAATATCAACATTTGTAGGTACAGAGGAACCCCCAATGGGGGAGGATTTTTGGGGAGGACTATCTGGATACCAGGAGACATACGCACCCACACAGGTGGACTACTGGGGCCACTATTACCAGCATCCACCCCTGCATTCAGGCCCATCGTAGGATCCCACACCACAAGAGCAGTGACGTCTACCCTATCACTCCTAAGCTTTAGTTTCATGTTGAAGACAACATGATTCAAAAGTTTGGGGGTGGTAAGGCGGTATGCCCTCTTTCTTAGCTTATTTTGTTGATGTTTGTCTCACCTGATCTCTATTTAGTTGTTGATTTCTCTTTTTAGTATAGATTTCCTTTTGCTTGCATCCATGCATAAATGTAATTCAATTTCATGCATTTTTGCATAATATATCAAAATTTTTGATCTTTTTGCTCCTCCATGTCATGCATTACATTCTCATGTAGATTTTGGTAATTATTGTGTGTTTTAAAGTAGGATTTGCTGCTTTATGTTTTAGTTTCCTTAAAGTTAGGTTTATATGTGATTGAATGCAAATTGGCACCATTTTGCCCAAATTTGAATGTTCTTGCCTAAAAGCATGTTTTAACTTAATTTCCATTGTTTGAAATGAAAATGTTGGTCTTTGACAAATGCATGCTGTTTTCTTAGAGTTTATTGCTATATGGTCTTGATTGTTGACTTTTTACATGCACATCACTTCTCTCAAGTTTGTGAATGTTTTTGTTGAATTATGAATTGAGCAAGCTATAAACGGTTAGTGCCTATGGAATCGCTTCATATAAATGTGAATATCATCTTGTTCAATCATGTGATGTGATATCATTTGATGAAGTGTTGGATTAGTTTTCATGCAGGAAATCTTATGTTGAGGACTACACTATTGGCCCCCCTTTGACCCGAATCTTCTCTCACCATCTTCATACCTCTCTGCCTCATGAAAGGATGCCTTAGAGCACATATTTATCCTTTGCCACCTCTAAAAGTTTAGGGTGGCCATATCTACATCTCCCCACTTCACTATATCCACCATATGCCCTACCTACATCAAGGGCAAAAGAAAAGAAAAGAAGAAAATAAAAAGCAAAAAGAAAATAAAAAGATGCTCTTGTTTAAGAGCATCTAAATATAAAAGAGAAAAAGATGAGTGTGTAAAAGCACTCCAAAATCTTACTGCAACCCTTTCTTCCATTTTCATACCCATTGAGCTAGAAAACATCAAATCTAGCTCATTTTACCCTTTCTACAACAATGTGGGTCATTTAGTGTGGTTTAAGGCATAAGATTGAATGCTTGAAAGTGAAACAACACTCCTAGTCATCATTGATTAATGCCAATATGAAACGGTTTACCTGGAATTGCATCAAGGGCATATGGAAAGCTTGTGTATTCTATGCTCTATATTTGAAATTTGTAAGCTCAGTGCTCATTTCATGATTAGTATGTGATAGAGGAGAGTAGAGAGGTGGAACACATGCACTTAGTCACTTTTAAGACCATTTAGTCAATAATCATCTTTTGCAATGCATTTACCATTCTTGTTTATTGAAAGAAAACTGAAGAGAGAGATTAAGTTGGAGCATACTCGAGGATAAGTATGTTTTAAGTTTGGGGTGGTGATGTAGCCCTATTTTAGGGCTTCATCTTGTTCCATTTTGTACTTTATTCACATCTAAACATAGTAGAATGCAAGCAAAATTCTCCAATATGTGTATTATTGTCAAATGCACTTATCAATGTTCTTTGCATACTTTTTAGGTATTTGGACCATGCTTTGGATGGATGAGAGAGAATGAAGGAGTTCTAGGGTTCCTCCACTCATGGAGGGGTCCAAAGAAGACCCCAAAGCTCCCTCAACCTACCCCTAATGGCCAAGGGTCGACATCAAGCAAAAAAGTCCATTGACCATGAATATTCAAGATGTTTTTGCTACTAAATACCCCGACACGACCATGGTACCAAGGAACGACCGTGCTGGCCAATGCAAAAGTTACAGGAAAAATTCCAAATTTGCAAGCTACAACAACTCAACCACCATGACCGTGCTACCCAACACGGCCATGCCATGAAGCCCCCAAAATAGTTGTGCTGCCTAGTACGGTCATGCTAGCTGAAGACAAAATGGGTGTATTGATGGGAACGACCTCACCTCCAACTCAACCATCACGACCGTGCTGCCCAGCATGGTCATTCTACCTAGCCTCCACCACATCCATGTTGCCCAGTACGGCCGTGCTACCATCCTCCATTTCACCAATTCAAACTATGATTTTCCACTTTACTAAAACGACCGCTGAACACCACTACGACCGTTCCTACCCCTACCCACCACGACTATGATACCACCTGAACCCTAGCATTTTCTACACTATTTTTCAAAAATGCCCCTAATTACCCTAGTGCTTCTACTACCACCTATATATACATGGGTGGCGGCCAAACACTAGGTTAGCTACCATTACTCCTCTCCACCCACTTTTGAGAATTCATTGCACTCCCCTTGCATTTATGCTCTCCATCCACCATTTCCACCATGGAAACCTAGTTTTCTAGGTTTTTTTATCATAATTCCCTTAATTTGCATGCCCATCATCCACCTTGGAGGAGGGAGGTCTCCCTACATCAACTAGGAAGTGAAGGAGAAGGATCTACTTTGAGCTCCATGGAGTCTTATCCCCTTCTTCTCGTTTCTTTTATCTTTTCTTTGATCGTGTCTAGCTAAGATCCTAGTGATGGATTGTTTGGGGTTAAAATGTAACATTGATACCATGTTGGGGGGGAAATAATTTGTAATGAACATAATTTCATTCTATGATGATTGCCTCTTGCTTCTATCTCATTTCTCATTTTATTGCATGTGATTTGTGCTTTTAACATAGATTGCTTGCTTTGAGATGCTTGGTGGCACTTAGCTTCTTGGGGAAATTGGAATGTATGTGACAATCTTAGAAATGGCTCCTAGGTCCAATTAGTGGATCCCTAACTAGCTCCCCTTGCTCCTACATACATCTCCCTTCTCCTACAAGTGAGTGTGAAATCTAAGTAGCTAGTGTAAGTGTGATTGGTGCAATTGCCTAGAGCTTCCTAAAGGCTAGATGGCAAGTAACATGAGGTGAAATACCCTCATCTCTACTCCCATTTCTACCCTTGGCTCTCAATTTCCCCAATACCACTTACCCTAGAAACCTAGACTTGCTAAGTTTTACTAGAATTACACCTAACCCTAGTTCTCCAACTAGTAGTATAGGGTATATAACACTTGCCTTGTTGTTTGGTTTGGTAATCTAGTTTGAATTGTGAGATTTGCATGCTATGTTGAGCTCCCCCCAACTAATATCAACTCACATTCCCAAACAGGCCACCTATTTAACCATTGCTTGAAACCCACCTTAGCCTTCTTGCTTGTTAATGCTAGTCTAGGTTAGTTACCTTTGTTTCCTCTAGCTAATTGCTTAGTCTTGTTAATTAGGGTTAACCTAGATTCTTGATTGCTCTAGTGTGTAGCTTAGTTCTTAGTTGCTAATTGCCTTGCTAGAGTAGTTTGGATCATCTTGCTCTTGTTCATTTGATTGCTTAATCTAGTCTCTTAGACCTAATTTGCCTAGTATAATCTAGTTTTTGGTAATCTAATTTTCATATTGCACTTGCTTTCTTGTTCACCCTTAGTTTAATCATAAAATCAACCTATAAACCCTTCAACCCTAATAATTGCTTTAGGAACGTAGCCAACACGACTCTAGCTCTAGTGCCCCCTCTATCCCTGTGGATCACCCCAATTACTTTTCTCTTACCTATACTATAACATGACCCATGCACTTGCTGGAGCATATTTTAGTGTTATGAGTGAACCTAGTTTGGGGGCCTATAAATTTAAAAGATCACACGTAGGTGGAATATCACACCAGCGCATAACAAAAAAAAACCTTCTAAAAATTGGGTATGGCCTATATAGTGTTTGTGTGAGATCTCAGAGCAAAGAATATCATATTAGTTGTCAAAGTTACATGTAAATGATGCATGTGTTAATTGAAGTTGACACATGAAAAACCCAAATTTTCTTGTGAAATCTCACAAAATTATTACATGTAGAATATATTGACAAAGAAGAGTCCAATATACATGGAATTAATGTGGTTCAAGTAAAAAATACACTATATTTTATCAAATTGATCCAAGTTAGGTTATTTTCAAAAAATTAGATCAAATTACACAATATTAGGATAAATTATTCTTTGTGTCACTATTTTGGATAAAATCAAGATGATGGAGGATCCAAAATGTGGTTGGTGTCCTCCAACCTATTGACTATTGAATATAGTGCATGAAATTCTATCTGATATGATGGGTAGATATTTCATTATTCTGATTCATTATGGCAATAACCTTCAAGTTCATTACCTAGGCCCAAATTTACTTGGATTCCTTGTCTTGTAACTCGATCTCAATTTGAAATGACTCTTGAGTATATGGTAGATTAATTTACCATTAAAAATAGTTTCATTGATATTTACCTCAAAACTTTAATTGTTATCAGTTGTGACCTAAAAAGATTCAAGGGGAATGGACACGGTGTAGTGTTACATACTTAATTAGGGTTTTTTAATTTATGAAATTCGTTTTCTCATGTGCACATTAAATTATAAAAAGAATTTAAATTAAAATACATATTTCATGATCAGGTGATAGTTGACCATGTTTCCTTTCTTATTAGCCCAATATTTGTTTTATAAGTCACCACACTTACTAATCCACCAAGACACCATTCATATAAATAAACATTAATTAAATCACTCATGTTGAATAAACCTAGTTAACCAAACTTAATATACTTACATTCACAATAAGATACAAACACAGTGTATATAAAAATTGTGACAGTCATATTCATTTACACAACATGTTTACTTGTCTTTGCCTTGAACTGTATAATATGCATCACACAACTAATGATCAATATAAGTATAGACATCTAAGATTATATGATGCATTCAACACATTTTTTTCTTTCAAATTAATGTGTGTTGTTGAACCAATAAAATTAAATTGAATGTGTAGGATTAATGAAGCATTTGACAACACAATTGCATTCATCACCGGTGGCTCATCACTTATGACTTATCGCAATAATTTCTCATGGTGAGAAATGAGCGGCCGATAGAGTTTGTAGATCACTCCACATAGAAAACACAATATAAAATGAGAGCAGTAGGCAACTGTGTGTTTGAAAATGTGATTGGTAGAGACTGACCCGCTGCCTGTGGTTGTTCGTCGTTGCCTGAACAATTGCCACCTCTTTTCCAAACACAACATAAATGAGGAGTGTTTTACCAACTGAAAGAAGGAAGGTGCAGTGACTCTATCTCTAGTGCAGGCTTTTGACCTCATCACATCATGACAAGAACATGCAAACATGCAACTTTTAGGCTGATGGATGGGTGACGACAACTACAAACGTAATGATTGTTCTGAAGACCATGAAGGGTGATGATAACATGACCAGGAACAAGTGACAAAAAAGGCCAAGCAAAGACAACAAAGCGGCAGAAAGAGGTGAAGATCGTAAAAAGTTAAAATGACAACAAAGAAAGAGTTTAAGGCATCACTTAGAAATAACAAAGGTAAAAAAGGAAGCGACAAAGGCAAATGATACTAAAAGTGGAGGTGATGATGATGGTAGATGCAAAGGCAAATCTCACAAAGATGGAGGTAATGAAAATGATGATCTAGGTTAAAATCACCATATCTCAAAAGTTGTATTCTTTTGGGATGAAATGAAAATCAAAATGGGAATACTATATTTTGTGAGGGATAATATATCCCTAATGAAACACGTATAAGCTCAAAATCATAGATATACCATTCATTTGGCTAATAGTGTGTAAGAGAAAGTTCAAGAGTTTGAAGGAGAGGTTGATTACACAAATGTTCTCATTCTACCTAACAGTGACAAAGGGTATTTTGTTTTCTATTATGCATTCTGGGTAGGTTTAGGGTGTTAGTTATGGAGGATGTAAAAGTAATAGCCTACACATTGAAAACTCAAGAAGAATGAAGTAGACTATTCTATACATGATCTTGAGAAAGAGGAAATGGTACATGCAGTGCAGACATGGTGTCATTACCTATATGGTGTGTCCTGTCAGGTCACTAAATATCATAATATCCTAAAATGTATCTTCAATCAAAATAAACTTTAGTTAAGACATCATAAATGGGTGTATCTTATTAAGGATTGTGAAGTTCCAATTTATTTCCATCCTGGTAAGGATAATGTAGTGGTAGGTGATCTAAAAAGGAAGTATTCATCTTAAACATGTTCTCCATGTCCTATGTGGAGAGATATTTACTAATTAAGATGAAACAAATGGGACATGAGTTAGGTGTATCAAAACATGGAGGATTGATTGCACATATACATGTCAGATATACATTCTATGATCATATTAAAGAGCTCCAAATGAGGGAAATTGAACCACTACATATCATGCATGGTATGACATAAGTAAAAGAGCTAAATTAGATATTTGGATGATGGATCATTGTAGCAACATCACATATTATGGGTAACATGAAATAATAAGTGAAGAAACCAATTCTATAGGAGGCACACATTCCATGTATTATATGCACCCATGAAGTTCTAAGATGTATAGAAACCTCAAGGAACAATATATGCAAACATGTATGGACAGGTATGTCTCTGAGCATGTAGACAAGTGTTTGGTGTATTTTAAAAGTTAAAGATGAACATCAAATCCAACGGGGACCTTGTAGCCCCTCCCTATTAATGTATAAAGGTGGGATGACACCACTGCATATTGTGTTAGGTTTACCTAGGATATTATGTGATTTGAATTTGTAAGGTTGACTATTGACAAACTCACAAAGTATGTTCATTTCCTTCCTATTGAGTCAACTTGGGACGAACCTAAGCTAGTCAAAGTCTACATAGACAAAGTGGTCTTTCTACATGGAATCCCAATATCTATCATATCCTATAGAGATCCCAAGTTCACAACCATATTCCAAAATTCAGTTATATCATGCCCTAGGAACAAGCTTGAAGTTCAACACATCATTTTATTCTCATTATGATGGACAATTAGAACGACTCATTGAGAATCAAAAGGACAAGTGTGGAGACTACATAATTTAGTTCAGTGGTAGTTGGTATCATCACTTGAAACTAATGGAGTTTTTGAAAAAAAATAGTCATCATTCTAGTTTAGGTCGGGCCACAAAGTAAGCATTATATTTGACAAAGTATAAGTATCCTATTTGTTGGTATGAAGTTAGTGAGACAATGATTTTCATCCATACATTGTTGAACTAATAATTTTTTTAAAATGTTAGAAATTTAGCAACAATTAAAAGATTCATAGGATGGATAAAAAGGTTATGTGGAGAATATACACACACCTCTTGAGATCACTATTGGAGATGAAGTTTATATGAAAGTGTCACCTCTGAAAGATGTTTTATGATTTGGAAAGAAAGGAAATCCAACTAGATGCACAAGACCATATCGAGTTATTTTGGGATTGGAGTAGCCACATAAAAGTTTAAGTTGCCTTAAGAGTTATCTAGTTTGCATGATGTGTGTCGTGTCTCCATGATGAATAACTTTCATTTAGATTTAAAGACTATCATAGGCCCAGAACCAATTTAACTATATGAAAATGTTTCCTATGTTAAATTACCAATATAGATATTAGATAGAGGAATTCTAAAACTTAGGAAAAGAATGATACCTCTAGTGAAATTCCTATGAAGGAACCTTGGTTTTGAGGACGTGATTCGGGAGTTAGAGTCAAAGTTTTGTAACAAGTATCCTTTTCTCTTCTAAGAATTTAAAACACATTTTTTATCAAAGGGAGAGATTATTGCAATCCATATTATCTGGCGATCCTAGGGTTGTGTAAATCCATATTCATATTTACAACTTTGCTAGTCTCTTGTCCTAATTTTTCATGAACTAGTATTAGTTATAGATTCAACTTCAATTTGGTTAAGTCAATTTTAGTTGCATATATGTAATAGAATATAGATTAAAAGAAGGTAAAAATGATATAACAATAGTTTTCACATGCATTTCAGAAAGTTTTTCAGACATAAAAACATATACCGTTAATCAATGAGAGGGTCAAATTATCCAAGACTAGATCACATCAATCATAATAATAGATGGTAGGTAGCTTTGATCAAAGCAAGCCACTTTGACCAACCACTTTGATTGATGCTAAGTCATGTTCACTGACTACTTCAATGGAAACTAGAGTGCTTCAATCCTTGCTAGAGTGGTTTTACCTTCTTCTTTGACCATTGTCATCATGCTTCAACTTGCTACATCGATTGAATACATAACCATGTATCTTGCAGTGCTTCGACTGCCGACCATGTAATTTGATTTCCTGTAGCTTATGTTGCCGACACAACCAATCAAGAATATCTCAAAGTTTACTAAATTAATTCAAATGAAAAATTGAAAATATGAAATTGTTAAATTACCATATAACTACTCTCACCCTTATATTTGAGTTTTGGTGACCGAAGAGTCGATTTTAGTTATAGAATTGTAAACCCTATGTGGATTCAATTGAGTTGTTTCTTATTCTCTTTTCTCCTAAATAATTCATAGTAGTGACATGGGTTTTTTTAAATATCTCTATTCTTTCCCTTCCTTTTTCTTGTTCAAGTAGCTGACTTACATATGTGAAGAACTACTAAAAATTGGATTTGGAGCTTTTACTCAACATTCAAGCCTAATAAGATGAGGTTCGTGATATACAACAAATATATAGCATAACATGATTTTAAAATAGAGACTTAAACACAATTTACATAATCAAGTAGAACCTAGAAGAACAAAACCATCTTATTATCTCTGCTTTTGTTGTATGATGTATTAAATGTGGAAATTCAGATTTCTAGTTGCAATGTTGATTGAAATGGTTGAGTAACTATATATTGTGATTATATCTAGATTCAAGATGATTATACTTGACATTCACTAAATTATGATTCAGTCAAATATGGAAAAACCCATATATCCATGTTTCCTTATTTCACATTGATATAACAAATACCAAAAAATACTTCAATTGCTTATTTAATTTAGATATGATACTTAAATTGAGATTGAATGCATTAAATGCAGACAAAAGCTAAGAAATTTACAATATGTGGTTGATCAATGAAACTAAGAAATAATTATACTCTAGATTTCATGACCTTCTAGTCTTCATAGAAGATTTGCATTGGGGAGTATACAAGTATATTGTTGGGAAAGGTCCATGATGACACAACATGAGCGTACTAGTGGAAGAGTCTAGACTAAGTCTAGCGAGAACATTCTCCTTATTATAACTAGGTACAAAAAATTAATTAGAAATTTTGATGGATACCATTTATAGACCCTTCAGTTAGATTTTTTTTTGAGGGCAAATGGATCGATTCATTACTTGTAAGCCATACGGCATCTACAATTTGAGTCAAAAATACAACAAGAGCAAACAAAGATCAAGTTAACATCACTGCAACTCATATCGGAATGAGAATAGAACGCTTCCGTATTGATTCTTCTTCCTTGATGCTGTCTTAAGCAGCTTTCCATGAAGAATTCCTTCGACTTGAGCGTGTAGTAGTGAAAGAGAGTCTGGATCTATGCAGTGCTCCGATGAATCATCATCTCAAAGGTAGCCATATAACCAAGAAACAAATCAAGCCACAGCAACATGGAGGCACAAGCAAACAAATGCTAACAAGCTGCGAGCAGACCAACACTGACAAGCAGCGAGCAAACCTTTATTGAAAAGGACTGACAAAACGCCACCCCGGCGTAGTAACACCGGCAGAATAACTGCCTTAACCTAAGAACTCAAAACCTACAAAGAAAACGAGAACACAGAGAGAGGGAAAGGGGCTCGAAGCCAGCAGAACTGTCAATCAGCAAGCCACCAGCACTACTTCAGATCCAAAGACTCGGGAAGAGGTTGTAGCTGCAGCACAGCCGTCCCAAACCCCTCCGTATGCGAAACCCACCCCGACCAGGGTAGGCGCTCCGCACAGATGATCCGGGAAAGAGGAGAAGAAGAAGACGCTGGGAGCCTCCGGCCGGAAGCAGCTCACAGGAATCGAGCCGAGGAGCAGACCCAGGGGGAGAGGGGTTGCGGCCGACCGCCGCCGAGGCCCCCTCCCCCGAGACCGTAGCCGCAAAACGCCTCGCCCTAGATCGCGCTCTCAGTCGTCAGAGCCGCTGCACCCTTCAGTTAGATTAGTTACTATTCAATTAGTCATTCCTTATGTAACCATTTATGTCAGAAGTAAACTCAAGTGCCTTGACTCTCTGCTTGAGTATATAGGTGTAAAGGAGGAGTCTAGTTTATTCGACCAACTAGTATAGCCACCCATACATGTCATGCCCCATTGTAAGCTAAGGAGCTATTTTAGAAGACGTAGAGTGTTGTATGGTGAGATAGTAGCTTGTTATATTAATTTCACATGTTGAAGTACATTTCATGTGGGTCTATCTCATAATAAAATGAACATGATATTTTGTAAAGATTCAATTATTTACATTCCATATCTATATTTAGTAACCTATCATGTTATATGATTTACAATGTTTAATTGCCATGATTCGATTATCCATTTATGTAGTTCATTTAATAAATTATATGCAGATTCTATAGCTAGTTTGACCTTCCTTGCACCGAGCCAATATCTCACACTCTACTGAAATACTACTGAAATAATTTTTTAGGTACATGAACATGTGACCAAGAAGATCAAAAAATTCCATTCACCAAGAGGATTATATCACATGAGGTGTTTGGAAAGGATTGGTTAGTTAGTTATATACTCTCTTATTCTTCCTTTGGCCCTAGGAATGTGAAAGTTAGGATGAAAGAAATTAGTATAAGCATTATACATGATGTATATTACTTATAGAAACTAGTTTTCTCTAGTTTCAAGCATGTTGTAATAAATGATATACATTATTTGTCAATATACTTCTAAAAATTTAATATTCAATTCTTATCTATTAAGTCTTAAGTGTTGAAACAAATTAATGATGATTTGTGTTACTTATAGAAGGCAATGGTTATCCTAATATCACCCTTGAGGGCTAAAACCTTAGTTATTGGGTTTGGGATATGTCATTACTAGTTTATCCTAATGTGAAAATCCCGAGTTACAATTCCTTATGTGTTTTCCAAATTTATAGAACAATAAATAATTTCCTTCCATGGAGGTTCATCTAATAGATATCATATATTGTTGGTAGCATGCACTGAGAGCCAGTCATACCATGATTGTAGTGGTAGACTTAGTAATTGATAAGAATATTGACAAAAGAAATGCCAATTGCTATATTTTCTTCAATATGAGATAATGAATAGATATGGTAATGTATTAAGAATGAATGAAAAATGACATGTGATTTTGGGTTGAGGACCTGAACATCAGATCACGTGTATAATAATATTATCCAATCTTATTTAGTTCCCTAGTTAGAGCGTAAGAAGTGGGACCCAATAGGGGAGCCACTCTGTTACTAGAGGATATAATAGAAAACCATTCATTTCCAAATCTCATAACAATTTTTCATAAAGGATGAGGAACTAAAATTCAAGTATGTCATGCATCAAATACCAAAAGTGTATTAGTGGAAGATAAATATCGAACTATCACAATTCTCACTTCTATCATAGTTTCGTCACCATGTAGGGTGAGTAAAAAGAGTAAAGGAAACTAAACTATAACTAAGAGGCTGCAGAGGCAACCTAGCTACTCCAATCTATCGCCAAGAAGAAAAACTACTCTTGAGAATGGTGCAACTCAGGGTCACCTATGTCAAGATCTTCTCTATATAAGGGGTTGGATACACCCCCAAAAGAGAGGGAAAGGTGTAGGTTAATCAACAAAATCTAGTATGTGCTTGTAATAGGGATTGGACAATCATATAGAAATAAAGTACATCAAAAGTAAAATAACATGCTTCCCAATGAAAAGGGAGCATAACATCAAAATAGATACCAAAATAAATCTTCATATAGTAGGACAAAAAGATTATATGAAAAAAAAAGTAAACAAATTAATAGTTCTTGCTTTTAAAATCTCAAATCAGTGAACAATAACTAAATAATAAAAAGATTGCATGCTGATTATGTATTAGACTCCAACCATCTTAAAGTAGGGCCAAACACTTCCAATTTCATACCTAGGAAGGAGGTGAAATCACAATCAATCCTCTATGTAATGGTATGTTTATTAGGTGAGAACATCTAGGGTTTAGGTGAGAACACCAAAATCCCATATATAGGAAAAGTTGTACAACATACATTTAGCTTAGAGACAAGATCAGTTCAGTTCAAGCAATATATCAATTTGGGGCCTCCATTATTAAATTGAGCAATAAGATACATAATGTCAATAAGAGTTTCAAATTGAACGTGTGAACAAGATAAAAGAAAATCAATTCCATTTGCAATTTCAATAGGCTATAAGACAAATTTCAGTGAATTGGACGCAATCGGGTCAACTGTGTATAATCAAGTGACAAATAAAGAAATATGACATAATCAAGTCAAAGAGATAGAAAATATAAACTATCATCCAATATGGCTCATAAGGAGAAGCAACATACCTCAAATATGTGTGTCAACTATAAAGGTCTAAACCCTAGATACAAACAAGGGTCTGAATATACCTATGAAATATTTATATGCATTAGGGTTAGACTCCTATAAAACAAAACCCTAACAATTACCTTTTTACCACTACTGATTTAGGTAATGAAAATAACACATTTAGATAGATTATACTTTCATGATTTCAAAACCTATTTATTTGCTAATTTATGACTCATAAATCATTAGATAACAATTTAACAAATTAAGGATAATTAGGACAATCAATAAAAAAACACATATTTAATTTAGTGAAACTTCGTGATAAAAGTATACCAAAAGATAGGTATCAACTTTGTGATTCTAAAATGTATCATGTTTAATTATTGTGACCTACCAATGAATCACTACAAATTTTATAAGATATAATTATTTACCAGATCTAATAAACAAAGCCACAAAACAATCACCAAAATACCCATGCATCACCCAATAGGACTTTAGCCGCATGACAAGGTAGAAAAGTCAAATCAGTCACTTAAATCAAACTGACAACATGTCATTGAAATCACACATTAAAGGATGTATATGCCCATGGAACACATGATATAATTTTAATCAAAGTTAGGGGAGATCATAAATCATTGACAGTCATCTTCGTCCCTTCACTCTTACCAATGGTTCACACACAAAGCTTCTTGAAGCTCTCCACCCAAGGAAAAAACTAAAAACCATGCTTTAAAACCTACTAGAAGAATCACCAAAAGATCCATGAGACTCTAATGGACTCAACAAGCCCATGAATAGAACCTCAAGGTGGCCAAATTCTCGACCAATGCTCCCCACCATGGCTAGCCAGTAGGAGAATCATGGAAAGTCACATAAACAAGGGTCATAGAGAGGATCAATCATATAACACAACTCCAAATATTGCGACGATGCCAATCCTAAACAAACTATGTTAGACAAGGGCTAAAATCTAAGAAACCAAATCAAATTGCCAAACTACAAAGAAGATGAGAAAAAGAGGGAAAAGTCATACACACCCTTGTAGATAAGATTTACAGTGTCAGATGTAACCTAAGACCTAAGGGAAGTAATTTGGACACTCTCCAAAGCTTGTGGTAGCCTTTAGAGACGTTACAAACCCATAGTTGCTAAAGACTGAAGAGGAAATCAAGATGGAAAGTCTGGGTGATTCTCTAGAAAACTAATGTCTGATAACTATTGTAAAAGGTATCTTGATGGTGTAGGGATGGGTTTATATAGGTTTAAAGGCCTGAGATGGACAAGAAACCTAAATTGAAGGGGAAACATAGGAGGAGAGGAACTCCAAGTTGATTGGTATGTTAGAGAACCCAATCCCTATCAAATTATAGGGCTTATTTGGCTCATCAACACATGAGGATCATGAAGGAATGCAAATATTTGATAAAGGAGGGATAGGAGAGAACAAGAAGTCTAGGGAGGAAAAGGAGGATGACACATAGACTGTAGCATCTAGACACATCCAATCTCGAGGAATAAGAAAGCCACAACACAATTGGATTCCCATTTAACAACCCTGGAAGATTTCAAATATATAAGGAACATATGACACAATAACCATTATCCAATTCCTACAAGGAGTACATTATTTAGAAATTATCTTCTTATTCTAAATTGGGATAACAAGCATTATCCGATTCGGTACAAACTTGGCACCTTGACTAATTATGACACAAGAAAGCCAATTTTGAAGTTAGATTTACCTTTCAATACTTCCTTATACGAGTTCTAGTATAATTAGGGTGTAAATCCATTATCTGAATAATTACTATACATTACCATTATCCTCAAATTAAGGATTTAGAGTTTATTCGCCTCATATTATTACAATCTGCGGTTTTAGTAGTCTTGCATGAAACCATTATTATAATCAAACTCTCATTATGTCCATTACTTCAAACATCAACCTAAATAATGGCACATTAATTACTTCCACTTACATTAAACATCCATTTACTGTCACATAATATCTATTAGTCACATTATTCTCCACATGAATCATTCATTTGTATTTGTTCACCTCTGATTACTAATTAAGCATGTAAGTCATTAGTTGCATGTTAATGTACAATGTGGCATGTGTTACATACCTACTGAGCCTATTTACATATCAAGGCACGTTTAGGTAATTAAGCCAATTTCGTGTGTATTAAGATGAATAATGTTATTAAGCACCTACAATCACCATCATATCATATAGGTTACTAAACATGTACATCTTAGGTCAGTTGGATAGCACTTAGGGTTTAGGTCACCCTGACCACTACACATCACATACACCTCATCAACATGTCCAAAGATCAAGGTTAGGTTCCATACATTCAACGCATCATCACATTCAAGGCATTTGTGTTACTCATAATATGTTACTCATGGTTAGGGTCACATGTAAAGCATGGTCATGGTTGCCATTTGAGTTACTCATAATATGTGCATTATATGTAAAAGCAAGATGTATTAGGGTGTATATATGGATTATACATTATCTATGAATAGGGTATACACATGTGAATTACTCATTATTTGCACATTATATGCTCATTAGGGCACATCCAAGAATATTAGGTATAACTCTAACCTTGTTTGGTCAATGCTAACAATCCAAGCACATTATCATGGAGTTAGGATTTCTAGGGCCAAGATAGCCGAATCTCAGTATGATACACACATATTGCTATGGAAATAAAGACAACAATTACACAATAAATACTAGTATGTGTGTTGATTGATTACTATCTCATTAGTAATGATATTGGATATCAAGTAAAACACATAAATATTATTATGAGTTAGTGATTGCACAAACCCAACTTGAGTATGATATATGGAATCCAAAAAAGACTGTCAAAATCGTATCTCATGCAACAATGATGATTATGGTTCTTAGACCTGAAGTCACTACAATGATCACTTGTTGTTTAGTGTACTTCAACACTACCCAAAACGACCTTGAATAAGGGTTTCCATACATGTAGTGCTTGGGTGCACTTTGACATATGTAAATTTTTGTGAGTGATATAAATGTAATTTGTCCCTCCCATTGGAGTGAGAACCCGACCACTTGATGAGTAAGACTATGAAATCCATCTCAATGATCATGTGAGTCAACGTATGATGTTGAGCTCATATGTATCTCAAATAGTCTACTTTAGATCAAGGAACAAAGATTGAACATTAAGAGGATGTCACTTCCATGAATCAAATTCAATTTAGGTATCAATGACAAAGGAATTATATGATCAATGGAACACGAGTCACAACACTAGGTTTGAAGTTATTCTCCAACTTCTCCAATTACTTACATGGAAATGAAGTCTTTATATATACCAACCATTGTCTATGAAGTCATATTATGATTATAAATATCACTACAAACATAATTTGGAGCATATAGGGTCATACACAAATGATGCATAAGTGAGAGGAATGTACATGATTAATTGGTTATAAATTGTTTAGGAAATCAATTGAAACATTGCTGGAGAGATTGGAAGCCCAATCAACCAATTGGAAAGTCTAGTCTCTCAAATGTATAGATTGTTCACTCAACTAGAAGGAACAATTGATTGACCAGGACAAGATCCTCCCAATTAGTCTCCTAATTAGACCAGTCGCCTAATGGGACTAGATTAACCAATTGGTTGATTGGTTGGCCCAGTCACCCAACTAGGTTGGATCACCGAATCAATCTACAATGTTCTGACTAGATCGACTTGATTGGCTAGTTTCTCAAATGGAAGTCTGAATGGGCCACTAGAAAGTAGCCCAGACTGGGCAATCAATTTTCTAGACAAAGCCAATTGATCGACCAGTTGTTCGTGGGTGGGATGCTAAAAAGGCAGCCACTATCTTTTTGTTTCCTAGAGTTTACTAGAAATTCTACTTGACCACCTTTTTCTATTAATATGGGCATGATGGATAGGTTTTTTGTTATAACTTTAGACTATTCATTATTAGGGGCAAGGAGATAGATATGATTGCCAACTAGTACACATTGCCAACGAAAAGGTTGCTCCTTACCGCTGACTTTTGTTGCGTGATGTGCACTTTACAATCATTCATATGGACAATAAAAATGTAAACTCATTGGTTCATACATTGGGAGAACTTCAATGACATCCTCCTCTTTCTATATTCTTGCGAGCGCTATAGGCTGATCTACTCCACAACAAAGCTACACCTCACATCCCTTATTTGTCAGTATATTATTGTTGATGACAATTGATTATGGGATTATAGATTAAATTTTTCTTTCTTCCATTATTCTTGTTGCATCCGCCAAGCCCTAAGAGGATACCATCACCCACTATATAAATATTTGCATTCCAAGTTAGATGTTTTGCATCACCAACATGATAAAATAATTGTTGAGATTTGAGTTATGATGAGTATATACCACAACAACATATCACTATATGTTGATATATATTTCATAGGAGACGATAATTAGATGATTGTATGCAATTTATTTCATTTAATAAATGAATTATATTTCACATTATTAGTTTTTCACAAGGATATTGTAATTAAACATGTAAGAAGTCCATGATTAATTGGTTGATAGATATGGAACTCAAGTATGTAAATTTAAACACGAGAATTTTATATATAACAATACCAACATCCTATATCACTCCTACTCAGGTATTATTATGACTTAGGATGATAAAATTTCATATGAGACTAGTACGTATGGCGATGGATGATCTCACATAATAGATATTGGATATCATGTAGGACACATAGGTACTTGTTAGACCCACCCTAAGAATGATGCATGGACTGTTATATGAATGTCATAATCAAATCTATATACTACAATGATGTTTATTATTCTCAATCATACGACGTAAATCATGTTTTGACACTATCCAACACGACCTTGATAGAAGCTAGTATATAGAGTGTGATATAATTCATATGAATTCATGGAAATTAAAGTTTTATTTGATTATTTCCTCATGGATAGAAGGAAAATATCATAGGAATCTTATTGAGAGTGACTACATCATTCTTGGTTATGTTTGTATGGGTTTTTGGGGGTATTGAGCTCTATCTACTTCTTATAGTCTACACAAAATCAGCAAGCACATATTGAATGTTGAGGAGGATTTTACATTCCCAAGACACAAATGGATTTCACAAACATGATAAAAATGGTCTCAATATGGTAAGGTTAATTTCTAACTTATATTATTACTTGGGAAATAATGATGTGCTATTAAGTGCAACTCATTAATTGTAAATATATAATAATGATTTTGACTTTCACTACAAACATAGTGATTGCCTACAACGTAAGACCCATAACCTTGATTTCCTTAATCTTACCTTGTTTTCCTTAGTTGTGCTATTTAATGAATTTAATATGGAGTTACTTAAATAGTAGAAATGATACTCTAAAATATTGCACATATATGTTTTATTTGATGAAAAATGCTATGTTAAAATATAGTTAAGTGAGTTTTTTGAAGCAGTGGACGTAAAAAAGGGCCACCTTAGGGATTCCACCAGTTGATTTGATCAAATGATGTAATGAAATCATCCATTGTGGCTCTAAGGGAGCCTCATGTGGACCCATTGTGCATGTTCATGGGGTAATGTAGACTTATTGGGTCGTTGTCTACTCAGTGTATGTTGGCAGATCCTGATGCCTTCACAAGGTTGACCGTTGCAACCTCTTTGGGAAGTGAGATAGGGTGATCCATGGCTTTAGACTAGGAGGCCAGATTTAAGAAACTATATTAGCCTGGTGCATGTTAGAAGTAGGTTGATGTACATTTTAGAGGCACAGTGTGGGGACTTTGAGCATGATTTTTGGCTACTTTAGCAGATGGGGGAACCTAAAATTTATCTGTTTATGGGTTGAAAAGCAAATTTTCTTTCTACTAAGCCTACAAATACTTGATTACTTTGACCCTTGGTTTCAGTTAGATTGGTTTGGATTTGTAGAGTGCTCCTGGAGCTTTATGAGAGTATTTTTGGTAGAGGAGTTTGTTAGGTTGCTGCATGTTGGTGATCTAGCTTGCTATTTGAAGATTAAAGCCTAGAACTATCACCTAAACTTTATTTAGAACAAATTCATGTAATTCTTCCACTCTTCTCATATTTTATTATTGATTCTTCTCTCTTCTACCCTTTTGAATGAATTTCTTGTCTACCCATGGTGAATATAGGTTCTTTTTTTTTCTTTCTTCTAAAATCACTTCTTTTAACCTTCCTTGGCCACTAGAACTAGCATGTGTGGGTGTTATAGGAGATGTTTACATTCTTGGGAGCTAGGATTTCATTTGTTCTTGTTGGAGGTAGAGATCTTCATCTAAGGCAAGGATTTTACATCTGTTAGTAATATTCATTGCAATTCCCACATGCAACCACTAACCCTCACTAAATACATGTTAAATGACATAAAGATGGATTTTATGGGGTTTGCATATAACTTGGGGAACTTGAAGATTATCACCCTTCTTGATGTTATTTTTTCTTGTTCTTAAATGAATATGATAAGCTTGTTACTACTATGTTTCCAGACTTATGCCTTTATATGCATCTGACCCCAAATTGGCCTACTTGGGAAGTTTCACTACTTTTGCATATTGAACTCATGGTGATTTCTTACTGCCTCAAGAAGATCCTACATAGATTTTTGACCCTTCTTTGTGATATTGACTTCACATGGCCAAAACACTAGAATAATGACTATGCATATCTTAGTACCATGATACGAATTCAACCTTATTGTCCTAAAAAAGGTAAAGTAATTAGCCTAAATAATCAAGTAAAATCATAAATCATGTAGTGTCCTATGACCAAATAGCTATCTCAATGTTTAAAAGTCAACATAACAAAATAGGATTTTTGGCAATATCATGATTGTGAGAAGGTACTCTTAACCATATATTGTTGAAGAGAATCAATATGAGGTGTGGTCCCCTATGCATTCTAAATTTACTCCTTGTATGACCATATATCTATTGTGAATGACAACCTTTCCAATGTGATTGAGAAATATGTAATATGATGATATGTGGGCAATACTACCTACGTGAAATGATAGGCTTAGTGACTGAGTACCCAAGATGGGTATGATGTTTATAGGTAGTGGGTAGGCTGATGAGCCCTACTTGTTATACTCACACCAATCAAGGCGTGGTCTAATCTTAAGGAGCATATACAATCCTAAGATCCTCTATGGTGAACTAGGAAAATTCATAGTCACTAGAAAGTGGTTTGAGTGGTGCATGCCAACTACCATAACATAGAGGTAATACATATAATAAATCCATGTAGCATTACCTATATAGTATCCTTCCACTTTGACATTGTAATGGTTATACTACTCTAGTTGCCTTATACACGCTACACGTCTTTAATTTATGTTGTCTCTAATGCTAAGAAATGTTTTGTGGATGCTTTTACTTATCAAATAAAGGCTTCAATTTAGAATATATAATAGAACTTACATGGTTAGAATGCTCTATATATGATTTATCTCTCATTGTGACTTTGGTCTCACTTTTTTTGTTCTCCATAGTATTTAGGTTTTTAGCATCTAACCTAGGGTTTAGTAGAGAGATCTCACTCTTTCTAGGTAAATAATGAGAAGAAACTGAGAGTCTAGAATTTTTTGGTGTCTTGAGTCATCCCAGTATACCTGGGTCCTAGTAGGGTGTTTTATCCCTAAGGTACATACAGCTCTATTTTTGGTTTGCATGTCCTACACATGATGCTTGTTTTATATATATTAGAAAGGAGTTATTTTGTATATACTTGTTGTGGCATCGATCATTTATCATGAACAATGTAAACTTACTTGATGGAATATGGATGTAATGGAATGTTTTGTGTATATGTGAATGATGTTGGTATTTTTATCCAACATTTCTTTCCCTTTTTGGTTTATGAGGATTAAGTAGGACGTGTTTGATGTTTTGTTTTTAGGTTTTCCTATTTTGTGGTCATCATTGTCTGGGTTGACATGTATATGGTCACACTCATATGGATGGAGCTATAGTTGAGGAGGTTCGGTTCATTTACATAATAGTTAAGTGAACCAAGGGTGAAAAACTTCAGACTGGTCATGCTTATAGGAGTAATTGGATAAAAGCTTAATTAACATGAATCAAATCCAGTTTTAGTTAATGTTTGGAATATTGATTCTATTTCAGCCTATGCATACTATATGGGAACCCCTCCCTATAGTACAAATTAGTTTTTCAAAACCCTAGTCATAAAATAAAGTGGGAGATAAAAATAATGATGTGAGGCTAGCATCTTGTGGGAATTGACACCCTCTTTATGTTTAAGAAGTTTAATCTAGAAATGTGGCTAGCGTAGAGACAAAAGATGCACATATACTACATTGGATATCATCTTCTCCATTCAAAATCTATAGATTGAGATAGAAATGTATCTACCATGCTTGTGTGCCATCAACAGTGGGAGAAAGTCATGGAAGGTATTCCACAACAAGGTATAATTTGTTGTACTCTTCCTGAGTACAAGATTATTTATGAGAATTTGTTGTCATTTTTGGTGCAAGTTAGATTTTTGTTGTTTTAGTAGCTCTTCTCACCACCCATATATAAGACAAGAATCTTTACTTTTTTATTAGAAGATTTCTTCTTCTTATACATTGAGGCCCAGCACTTGAACACTCACTTGAGTTGTTGTATTCATTTATAAATAACACACACTCATTAAGGAAGGTATGAATCTTATTATAATCCATACTCATTGGACATTACATCTTATTTTGTTTCATAAATCAAATCTCAAATCTCCTTACTCTATGGAAAAATGACCTTCAACGGAATCAACAAAATCTCAAACATTTTCCACTCTACTTATTTTTTTCTCATATTGTATAGTCACAACAATGGACTCAATATTGTGAGTTCAGAAAAACCCTCATCCAAAAGTCCCCAACTATGTATATAGTAATTTATTCACATTAATGATTTTAGTACTTCAGCCATAAAAGTAGAGAATTAAATCCCTCTTTTGTTTTCTCCAGTTATCGATTTCATTAAATAGAGTTTCTTATAAAACCATTACACATGATATGATTTTTAAGTTCACAAAAAAATTCCTCTTTTTTACCATTGTGTCGCACCAACCAGAGTCCACAATAAAAGCATGATTATTAAAGGAAAAAACATGGAATGATACTAATCATCATCATTAACCATTAAGTAGAGAAGTGCACACGATGAAATTTGCATCTCATAACCACAAGGATGAACATAAAAGAGCCATTATTTTGATTCATTAACATGTACTTGTACATTTATGTCTTTAGTGAACATTTTCATGACCTATACATACAAACAATATATCCACCAAGGTTTATAATATGAGAACATGTACATGGTATACAAGCCAGACACACAATTGTAGATACATCATGATATAAAACACATTGTCCAGACCTGAGTGTATATGGCTGACTATAGACATATTCAAAAAGCCAAATATTAGACTCTATTTACTACTAAACATCCAAAAGGTTCTCCTCACTACTTAAGCATGGGGTACAAGGCTAAACACCTACAAAGATGTAGAGAGACACGATAGTGAGACCCATTCCCTAGCAATATGATTAGCAACCATATTCCATTCTATGCATGCAAGCTTGCTACTATCAACATAAATAAAGTAGATAAATAAAGAGGTGGTAATCAGTAATAGGGTATGGGATTTGGATGCAAAGTATAAAATGGAGTTGAATAATTGCAGTCTAAATTGCCAGAGTACTAAAATAAATCTGTCTACAAGTCTTTGTTAGTTATTTTATTATTAAATCCCTAGGTAGTTTAATTTGTACCACTAAAACCGCTAGTTATTGATTGTGAAGTCCCCTATCTTACTATATAGGATCTTAGAATTAAAAGTATCCATAATATCACAAAATTATCCTATCAGTGTGAGTATAACAAGTAGGGTCTAATCATCTAGAAACCTGCATAAAATATTAGGTCTGTCTTAGGTACTCACACCATGACACATGTGATATGGTTGCTAAGACATGTATATCATGTTACATATCTCACCCACAATGCCCCTTTTAACTAGTTATATGGCCTTGATCACACTCACACACATAATTATCATTTGGGTATCACGAACTGACCCCCAACTACCTACACACACTCAAATGCATACGATTTTGAGTACCTTCTCACAATACAATATTTATATAAAGGTACCCACTAATTATGCCAACCTTCAGATAGTAGGATAATTCTTTAGTATCAAGACAGTCATACACATCATTTTCATTTTAGTAATTAATTTAGGCATTATCAAGCATGATAAATGCCAGAACCTATAAAAATCCTCATATCATGCATCAAATGTACAAACTCAATCTAATATCATCATTTGTTGACCATAACAAGGGGCAATTCCTATAAAGGTCCAATCCTTATCTAAAACGTTATATTTTCTATCACATTTCAATAATAAATATCAAATCCAATATCATTTACAAACTCCTTAGCGCTAGGGAGACATAACTAGAGTAGTAATATGCATAAAAATGCCACCTTTAAGCAAAAGAAATAAGTTGGGGAATTTTAACACTACAATGTATAGGTAAACTCAGTATTCCAACTTATATAATCATACGAACAACAAGGAAGTTGGTAAATTTGTATTCCTCCTAACATGAACCCCACAATCCCCCAAAAAATTATCATTTAAAGGCAAAACGAACACATATTACAATATTTTAGCGTCACATATACAAGAAAGCTTAATATTTTCATCATACGTCATCATACAACTGAAAATAAGGAAACCCAAGATCAACCATTATACTACCCAAAATCCATTAAAATATGATGCTTTAAATCATATCTAGCACGTTCATAGCATTACTAGGGTTTTCAAGTAGATTATGTAAGCAAATAAGGCAAAAAAATTTCCATATCATTTGCCTTTTGCAAAGATGACAATCTTTAGCAAGAGAAGAACACAAGGCAATCTCAAAACTCCACCAAACAGTCACCAAAATATTCTCTAAGAAGGGTCAAGACTCAACTACATCAAAGAAGGTATAAAAGAGAGATTTTTAGCTTGAAGAGGCTAAAACCATCCTGATCTCCTAAGGACCATGACCAAATAAGATAGGAGAGAAGAGAAACAACATGAACAGATATAAAGAGAGTAGAGGAGGTCATACATGATCTATGGTCAAAAAGTCTTCCCTTGACCTTAGATTCTATAAAGAAATCTTGATCACCTCCAAGAAAGTACATGTATGTCCAAGGGCCTTGGCATTGACCTCCATTTACTTCAATAGGGTTCTAGTATCTCTAGGGGTTTCAAATAAACCTTAGGGTTGAGGGGTATGGAATCTAGATTAGTTGAAAACCCAAAATAACCTATATGAAAAAAATCCACCGACCACTTTATCCAGGAAAGCCATCAACTTCATTGTCTTCCTGACCATTACCACCTAGAAAAAAACCCATTGAACTGCTTGGTATGCTATATCAATGACCTCTTTTCATTCCAAGCCATTGAAAACCCTATTATGTGTACCCATCAACTACCTAGTCTTCCAACACATCATCCTCCATATGCAGAACATCTGTTGACCCTCATTATGATGAATCCATCTACCCTCACTAGGGTGAGACATTAACTCTTAATAGGTTGAAGCCATCTACCCTAATTGGAGTGGAGCCATCAACCTCTCTCTCAACTACTACGCCCTAGCTTTAATGGATGCAAAAACACAAAGGTGGAGCATCGAGGACCCAAAGACATAAAAACACCATCATCTCACCATAAAATGTACATGAAGATGACAAAGCATGATATCAAATTATTTTAAATATATCTCAACAATTCAATTAATAAAACAAACAAAGTAGTTAGGGAAGACAATGTGTTATTAGGGATAGATTTAGGTTATATCATAATAAACTAGATTAAGTTCTAATTGAGTACTCAATTAAAACAAACAAATGAGATAATGGCTATATAAAGATTAGGGTATCCCAACCCTGACCCCTAAATGGGATTTCACCCTCAAATCCTAGAATAAATATGGCTACATCTTTTACATCTCATACTCTAGCTCCCAATTGGATTTATCAATGCCATGATAATGCCATAAAACCTTCACTAGGATGATATTTTTCTTCCTAAACTTCTTCACACACATTTCCAAAATCAAAATTGGTCCCTCAACATACAAGATATCCTTATCAAGATGCAATTCCACTCAATGTACAATCTATCTAGTATTTGGGTGACACTTCCTCAAAACCAAAATGTGTAAAATATTGTGTGGAAATCTCAACCCTGGTCATAGTTCCAACATGTAGGTCACTTTACTAAATCTCCATCCTATAGGCCACTTCCCTAACATTTTTGGGGATAAAATAGGGACCCATAAACCCAGGATTCATCTTACGCTTAATCCCAAACCTAAAAACCTCTAGCCTTTGCGAGACTTTAAGATACACAAGATATCAAATCCAGAATTCTAATGTCCTTATGCAATTATTTGCATGTGATATCTACCTATCACGTGCTACATTCAAGTGTTGGTTGATAACACTTATATTTTATGTTATTTGTTGCACCAACTTAGGGCCTAAAAGATGGTACCAACCTACATCATACCAATAAAGATGCAAGACCATCTCTGCAAGGCCTAGTGCGGTTATGTGCCAATACTACTATGATTACTATTATTGTAGATAGACTCTATAAAACTTAGGAGAATATTCCAATAAATTAGTGCACAATTCCTCATGAGATCTTATGAAGTATGTATCATCCTCTCTGACTGATCATCAATCTACATGTGAAATGTTCTACTATACTTCAACTGAGTCCCCATAGATACATGAAGATGATCCAAAAACCTAATCATAAACTACGACCCTCTGTCTGAAGCTATGGTTTCTAACACACCATGCATATGAGCTATCTCATGCATGTAGATATGTGCCAACTTCTCCATAGGGAAGGCAATTTTGATCAAGATAAAGTAAGATGACTTTATTAGATGATAAAAAACTACCCAAGTGGAATCATGCCCCTTGGATGTACTAGGAAGACCAACCACAAATTCCATGGTAACTGGTCGTATTTCCACTTAGGGATCAACAATGGTTGAAACATCCCTATAGCTCTCTGATATTCTGCCTTAACCTGCTAAAAAAACTAGACACTTCACCAAAAAATTAGGTATCTCTTACATCATCATTGGCCATCCATACAAGTCCTTCACATTATAGTACATCTTGGTACTACCAAGTTGCATAAATTCCATCAAACGATGTGCTTCTTCAAGCACCATATTACTTAAACCTTGTGTATCAGGAACCAACATATTTTTATGAAAGTAAACTACCCATCCTTTGACTCATGAAAATTGTCACACTTTATTGAATAAATCCGACTAGATACTCTTTAAACTAATAATATCCATTTATGTATGTTTGATCTGCTTAACTAATGAAATATATATATCTACAACTATTCAAACAAACCTCTCAACAAAGAAACATACATATGTACATTCATCTGACAAAGAATTCCCAACATGTCCCTCTTATCGCATGTAGAATACAATTATAATTCGTCTATAGAAGAAGATAAAGATGAATTTCGAATGAAAGAATCATCCACAATATTCTCCTTTCTTGGGTGATAATCTATCATATAGTTGTAGTCTCTTATAAACTCCAATCATCTCCTCTTCCTCATGTTCAACCCTTGTTGTGAAAATATGTACATGAGATTATTATGATCTATGAAGATATAACATGTCTCCCCATAGAGATACTACCCCTACACATTCATAGATAAAATCACTCCTTATGACTCTATATTGTGCATCAAACATTTTGCCTTTTGCTTCTTGAGTTGTATGTAGGCACAAGAGATGCATTTGTTGTCCCACATTTACACACAACCAAACCTATTTTTCAAATCATCACAAAAGTTTATGTAGTCATTCCCTAGCTAAAGCAAAACTAAGAGGTGCTGACATCCACTTATATTTTAACAACTAAAAGCCACACTCACACTCCCCTTCTCAAATAAAAGGTACATCCTCATTGGTTAGCCTAGTTAAAGACAAAAATATAGAACTAAAGTTCATGATAAACTATCTAAATGACTAGCTAAACAAAGCAAACTCCAAGCCTTTTATGGGGTCTTTGAGTGCTCCCACTGTAGCACTAACTCCACTTTTTTTGTGAATCTACATTAGTCCCCTTACTGATATGGCATGACCAAATAAAGACACATTGGTTAGCCTAATTTGGAACTTGCTGAGCTTCACGTACGATCAATTCTTAACAATTCTAAAGACATACACATATGTTGCTCTTATTGATCTTTTCCCTTGAAGTAGATTAATATGCCATATATGAACACTACCACAAACAAATCCAAATACTTCCTCAACACTCCTTTTATCATGTCCATAAAAGCCACAAGGGCATTGGTTATCCAAATAGAACAACAACAAACTCATAATGACTATAACTAGTCCTTAAAGCTTTCTTAGGCATGTTATATGTCTTTATCCCCAACTAATGATATCCATATCTTAGATCAGTCTTTGGAAATAACCTATCTTCAACTAGATCATGTCCTTAGAAAATGTAACTTTTTCTTTACTGTCACTCTATTTAACTATCTGTAATCTATGAAAAACCACATAGACCCATCCTTATTCTTCATGTAAAACACTAGAGCACCCCAATTGGACGAGATCAACTATATGTACACCTCATCTTACAACTATTGAAGATAAATCTTTGACTCCTTCATCATAGATAATGTCATTCTATATGATACATGTGCTATGGGTTGTGTGACATTTGAAAAATTGATATCATAATCAAATAAATCTCCTAAGTAGTTGGAGCACCTAGAAACTCATCATGAAACATGTCCTTAGACTCCCACACCATCAGAATATTCTCTATTCTTGGACTCCATTTCTTTGTGTCTAAACCATGTTCTAAGAAAGCTACACATCCTTGCCTCATCATCTTCGATGTCATAGTTGTAGACAATATACACATAGGGAGGATCATCCTATATCCTTAGAAAGACCAAGTGACATCACTATCCCTAAACTCCACAACCTTAGATGCACATACAAAACTACCTTATACTTATCTAACCTATCCATGCCTAGAATAACATGGAATCCATGCATGCCAAGTGGCATGAGATTCACTCAAAACTTATGTCATAAAAAGTGAAGGACATAGGATGAAAATTATAACATTCTAGGATTCAAGATCTCTGATAAATGATCTTAAAAGAAATGGTTGAACTATCCATATCACCAATGTGCACTCCTTTTTAGATATCCCATCAATAAGTAATCAATATCCAAGCATGCTCAACTCAAAATGGTAACAAGATGGGTAACCTCTCAAGACATTTGAACATGAGATGTGCTCGAGTGAGGACATAGCTCACAACCAAGGCTAGTGGTGGTCTACAGTCCCAATCATAATTTCAAAACTCTAATAGAGCTTTGGGCCATGGAGTATGGGTTACAAAAGGTTTTTATAGCTAATTATCTCTAGTAGGTGGGGTCTAAATAGACATATGGAACTACAATTTTGAATCGTGCAACCAAGGCATGAGGAAAGGGCTATCCGCAAAGGTGGTATGCAGCCACCCTTGCTTTGGTATGCATGAATGGGAGCTAGGTGTGCATGGACCATTATAGGTCTGTAATAAAATGAGGAAGAGTTAATGAGGCCATATAGTTAAGACTTGATGAGGACATCAAAAATCTAAATGGGGGAGATTGTAGGTCTCACATAAAATGTTCTTAGCAGTAATGATTGGACTACCTGTATCACCAAGATGCACCTCCTTTACATGTAGCACATCGATAGGTGCCCTATAGTTAAGCATGATCCTCTCAAAGTAGTACTTGGATGAGTGACTTGTCTAGATATGAAACTTAGGATGTGAATGAATGATGACAAAACGTTCAACCAAGACTAGTGTGATCTTTGGGGATAATCATCATTCCCAATAATATTTTAGAGCCTTGAGATGTGGGCCCATGCATTTACTCTACCTCACTCTTTATACAAATGAGGACAAAATGTATTCACGTGCCCAAACTACCACAATGATAACACTTCCTGATCTCAAACTAACACAAAGTAGAATGGATGTTGTTGTAGGTCTGACACTATCTCCCATATTGTGGCCTAGATGAACCTGTCACTAATATGGAACCAAAACTATTCACCCTAGAGGGTGGAAAACATTAGCCTCTACCCTTACTAGGTGACCACTTTTGACTATACATATGCCACATGCTCAAACATTTTCTATCTTTGTTGTGGCTACTAATATTGTTGCTTTTACAATGGTGATAAATATCTTGACTTATTATAACCCTATACTGTTGACCATTTTCATTGACCATTTCCTTGAATTAGCATCATGACTAAACACCTTTATCCTTTCAAAACTCTCAACTTATACCATGAAAGATTCAAACTTCACAAGCATCACCAAAGTGGGGGCCAAATGTGCAAACTCCACACCCAGACACTTCTTGAAACAACTAATACTTTACTACCATGTTGTAGCTAAGTGTGGGTAGAATCTCAACAACTCCATGAAATGTTCCTCATAGTCATTAACTGACAAGATCCTCTGACATAAATGCTCAAGCCGATTCATCTTCTCCTACATACATGACTGAACATAGTACCTACCTTCAACCTAGGCGATCACCATGTTTCCTCCTCCAAGGGCCACAAATGGCCATCAACACCCCTCATAAGGTAGATAGAATGCTTAATCATGTCCTCCTCTAGTATATCTAGGTATTGAAAAGCCTTATCAAGATCCGTGAACTAAATATCCATATCCACCAAATCACACTTTCTAGCATACTCGATGTCACCCAATCTCTTCAACCTCTCAAAGGTTTTTCCTGGATCTTGAGAAGATTGGGCATGTGGTGATGGTACCTTGGGTGGAGGATTCAACACCCTATCTACCATGTGCATTATGTTCAACATTAACTTCCCAAACATAACTTGGAATACTAGGTCAATTAGTGTTGTAGGGTTCATGAGAGATGATATGGGATGCATTATTCCTACCTCAGGTACTCTCTAATCTGATATCCATTTCTTCTCACTAGCCATTGGGAGCACAAAATTACTCTCCACATGGTCTCCATGATGTTCAAATGTATCTACATAACCAGATGTGATGAATAGATATTGAAAACACATAAGAATACACTTGAAGTCCTATGTCTCTATAACTCTAGGAAATTGGACTGTGATACCACCAATTTGTGACACCCCAACCCTGGGATGATGCAATAAAAATGAGCTTACTCAAGAAAAAAATACCAAACAATATTGATCATCATAACTAACCAAGAAGGTAGACAAACACATATGATGAAATTCCAACATTACAACCATATAGATGAACATAAAAGGGGAATTATTTTCATTCATGAATATGTCAATGTACATTGACATATTTCTTGACCAATATCACAACTTATATATATAGTATATATGCCCAATAAACTTCATAAACTGATTACATATACATGGCATAAAATCCAAAAAGATTCATAGATAAATTGTGAGGTAAAACACTCTAGACAAACCCAAGTGTACACGAATGACTCTAGATATCTCCAAAATCACAGATACCAACCTCCATCTATTGCCAACCATACCAAGGAGTCTCCCAGAACTAAAGCCTTGGGTACACAGATGAACATCTACAAAGATGTGGATAATCATAAGAGTGAGACACATGTTGTATTGACCCCCTACTCATGATATCCCCAATTAATGTAGTTTGGGAAGGCAAGGGTCAATTAATGTAGTCAGGGAAGGCAAGGGTCATTATTTGGATATATCATGCATCCAGATTCATATAGATCAGTTGAAATTATATTAACTTCAAACCATAGTATTGTTTTCACAAAAGGAAGATAGATCTCCTCAAGGAGATTACAAAGCTCTCACAATAAGGGAAAAAATAACATTTGATGAACTAATTAACGTAAGGATATTATTAGAATCTTCCATAACTTCCTTCAGTTCATTATTTTGATTTTTGTAAGATGGTCCAGTTCTCTGTATCGACGGTTCTAACATAAACATCAAAATAAATAACTAGACTATCTTACAAGAATCAAAATAATGCCAAGCAAGGAAATTATCGAGTATTTTAAATAATATCTTTATGTTAATTATTTTATAAAATGTTAGTTTTTCCATTATTGCAAGAGCTTTGTAACTCCCTTCAGGAGATCTATCTTCTCTTTTGGAAAACTAAACTTTGGTTTGAAGTTAATATCATTACAAGTTATCTATTTGAATTTTGATCTATGCTTTTATCCATATAACGATCCTTGTCTTCTCATCCCATCTTAATTAGAGACAACATAAGGAGAGGTCATTACACGTCTCAGTGATAAGATAAAGCAACTATAAAACATTTTGTGCATACAAGATAACTAAAGCAAATAAATCAAAGGCAATAATCTATACATGGTATAAATAAAAATTAGATGTAGTATTTATGTAAGACAAGTAATATTTGCAAAGTATAAAAGATCATTAAAGTTTATAATGTGAATTGCCAAATTTTTTAAATAGATATGGCTACACGAGTTGCTTACTTGTTATATTATGAAAGCCCTGGGCAGTTTCTGGTGTCCACTAAGATCATAAGCTAGTGACTGTGAAGTCCCCTACTCACTATATAGGATCTTAGGATCATCAGTCTCCATAAGATCTCACAACACCTCATCACTGTGAGTATAACAAGTAGGAGGCCATTAGCCAGATCCTACATAACAAATGAGATTCATCTTGGGAACTCATGCAATGATACCTATCACACATGTATAAAGACATGTATTTCATGATGTCACATATCTCGTTCATATTGCCCCATATTAATGGAGATACAACCTCTAACACACTCATACATATAATCATCATTTGGGTATCGAGGAAACTAACCCATGATTATATACATATACTCAAAAGTATATGACTTCAAGTACCTTCTCACAATATAATATTTCTATAAAGGTAATGTTTCACTATCCGGCCCAACTTCTGAGAATTAGTATAGTTGTAGTAACAAGGGAACTACATAAATTATGTTTCACTTTATCAATTTAGTCATGCACTCATATTCCATGTAGCAAGAAGGGTGAATGTAATACATAAAGTCAATCTATAAAATTAATCAAGCAGATAAAACCCTAAAATCTATAGAAAACCTAATATCATGCATCAAGTGAACATACTTAATCCAATATACATATTCTTGGACATAAAATGAAAAATACCTCATAAAGGTTCAACCTTTACCTCAAAAGGTATATTTCCCATCATATTTCACCAAAAAATATGCATGCCAAGTTTCATCTACAAACTCCCTTGCATTAGGGAGATATAACTAGAGTAGTAATATGCATAAAATTGCCACCTTTAAGCAAGAATCATACAAGTAACATGGTTTTAGTATTATAATGACCATGGAAACTTAGTATTTCTATCCTAGATAGTCATACAAATAGAAAAAGGATTAAGAAGTTTGAATCCCTACGAACATGAAGTTATCCGTAAAGGTAGGGAGAAAAATCAATATTTCAAAATTTTAGCATTAAGTCTACAAGGAAGCTTATTATTTGCATCATAAATCATCATGCAAGGGAAACAAAGGTAAGGAAACCCAAGATAAACAATTATAAGACCCAAACAACCTACCAAAATCAAATCTTAAGAACATATATCATGTTGTTAGCATTATTAGGGTTTGTAGGTAGGATGTAAGCAAAGAAGAAAAACTAATTGGCATATCACTCATCTCTTGTGAAGATCACAAGCTCCAACAATAGAAGAACATGATAGGAGCTCAAAACTCCACCAAGAATCCCATCAATAGATCCACTAAGAAATATGAATCCTTAAATAGGTCAAAGAAGGTAGAGAGGAGAGAATTTTATCTTGAAGAAGCTAAAACCACCTTGGTTTCCAAATGACCATGTCTAAAGAAGGTACGAGAGAAGAGAAACATCAAGAAAAGATGATAAAGAGAGGATATCTTACATCATCCAGGGTCCAAACGTTGATCCTTAACCTTGAATCCACTAAAGCAAGCTTGATCACCTCTAAAGAAGCACATGCATGTCTAGGGGCCTTGGCATTGACCTCCTACCACTCAACATGGTTCCGGTAGCTCTTGGAATTTCAAATGAACCATAGGGTCGAAGGGTATGGATCTCTATAGATGGGGGTAGTTGAAAAGACAAAACAACCCATAGGTAGAAAATTCATCACCCACTTTAGCTAGAAAGCCATTACTCATTGGTCTTCTAGGCCATCTATACTCTTGGTCTTCTAGGACATCGACTGCCCTATTTTACCTACCCATTGACCACCTTATTTGCCAACACATCAACCTCCATCTATTGAAAAACCATGGACCCTCAACAAGGTGGTGACATCGACCCTCTTTATGATGAAGTCGTCGAGCCTCACCATGGTGAGACATTGACTCTCATTAGGGTGAGGTCATCAAACCTTATCAGAGATGATCCATCGACCTACCTCTCACAATTACCAAATCACGTAATCAATGGATGCAAGAGGACAAGAGTGAAGTACCAAGAAATAAAATATATGAACACACCATCATCTCATCATATAAATGACATACATGTGATAAAGCATGAACTCAAATTTATTTCAAATAAATCCTCATTAATTTGATAATTTTGGTAAAACACACAATGAGGGAAAACAAGGTGTAATTAGGTCTAGACTTGGGTTATCTCATAATCAATTACATCAAGTTCTGGTTAAGCATTCAATTAATAAAAACAAACACAATTAGGGTTAAGGAGATGGATGATGATAGAGACTACTCGTTGCGCTCCATGGGCGCCCGTCGTGGAGGTTATGGGGAACATGCCCAGAAGGGGTCTAGTCATGGCCGTGGTGGAAAGGATGCATGGGCGATGACGATGAAGACACTTTGTCTCACATCGATGGATCCAAAGACACAACAAATGCAACCAATAATCACAAGAAGATTTGTTTATGGAAACATGTGCTGACTTCAGTAGAATGGAAGTTGAAGACCGGTCAGATGGATATTGCCTGTGAAGAGTGGTCGCCGCCAGTTTCAGAATGTGTCGTTTCTTCGTGGAATCTCTAGGATTTAGGATTACAACTGGTTATGGTGGATTATAGGGAGATGCTATTAATTCCCCATTGTCGATCTTAGTTTCTAGTGCTAGAGAGTCCATGATATCCGAGGGGACTTGTCACGTCCTCATTTTTCTTAGGTGCGTAATTTCTTTTGTTACATGATTGCACCCTTTATGACTTCAAAATGTTGAATGTGTTATTTATGCCTTGTTCAAGTATAATAAGAGATGAGATGAATTTTATATTAAAGGATATGATGAAATAAGCTTCATGGCCAATTTCTGGCAAGATTATGATGTTCCTTCTTCTATTTAGGAATTATGAAAGTTTAAACCTATTTATTGTTTTGCTTTTGAAAATTGAGGATATAAGCCTACAATAATGCTCTACATGTTAATGGAAGGCAATGGTTAAAATTTGAGAGCCTTTTGACTTTCTTTGACCCCTCAAAAATTTATGGGAATTTCTATATAAGTTAGGACCTATATAACCTTCCTTTTCAATTTAATCAGATCGATTTCATATAGTCAAGGCTTTACTTGATGTCACGCAGACATTATTTGCGATTTGCTATTTCCGCACAAAGTTAACTAATTTAGGATGTCACGCACTCATCAATGGGTTTAATGACCACATGACTTTTCTTGGCTGTTGGATGGGGCTTTGGGGAGGACGCGCATGATCTGAGCCATCCAGAGGTTGCCTTCAACCTTTGGACTCTGCGCAGTCCAGCCCCCTACCGATTCTGATCTTTCTTCGCGTGTCCATCTATACACAGTCCCAATCGCTGAGAACTAATGATCCTAATCGCTCCAGGATATAAAATCGAGCCTACTTATACCTAGATTTAACCCTAACTCTTTCTTGGTGGGTAGCGCCCAAAACCGCCGAGCTCACCCATCTCCGGCACAAGTTGCAAACGGGGGATTTGATCCTCGCAGAGTCTGGTTCCAATTTCTAGAGCTTCGTCACTCCATAAAAGACCTTCCTTGACCATCAATTTCAGATTTGTCCTCACCAAGGAAGCTGCCCGCACTCGTTCTGGAACTCTGGCGACGACGAGCTTTATACAGGAGTACAAGACGCCATCGTTCAATTCCTCGCTCGGTAAGCATCAGGACCCATTTCTTTTTCTTTCCGCCTTGTTTGTTTAGGGCGAGTTGTTCCCAACCTTTGGGTCGACAAGCTGCCATTGTGCTGCCGAAGGAGGGGCGAATCTTTGGGGGCGTCTACCTGCTTTTCTTCACGATTTTTCCTTCCTTGTATCAGAACGAAGTCGTACTCGCCATCTTTTTTCCGTTTCCACCGCGGAGGTGTCATTTTTGCAAAGCAACCATGTTGCCATGTTTTCTCTGCGGTAGCAGGTCCATGTCCAGGTGCTTTGCTCGATGACCCTCCCAGCTTCCTTGGTTTCGTGTATAGTTTACCAAGGGATCGAAGTCAGGTTAGTCTCTGCTTAGGGTGGCTACTTGAGTGTTGTGCTGGAGCTTTAGGCACCAAGCAGGAATAGTTGCGCCATGGAGGCTGTGAAGGACCATGAGTCTAGGGTGGAGGGGGGAAGGAACCCCGATGTCCCTGATTCTGCTGTGATTTTACGTGTCACAATTTGATTTCAAACTTAGGTTTTGCGTTGATTTTTCTCGTGATCTAATGTGTGGCATCAGATTTTCATGATATTACACCAATACCCCTGTTACGCTCATGATCAGAAATCTGAGTAATGGGCATATGAATAATTTCTATTTTTGTTTATCTGAATCCCAGATTAAGGTTTATTCGGTTTATCTAAATTTGGATTGGTTGATACTAATTTTAAAAACACTAAAAGGATTGGTTCTTTAGTTATGGTAATGAGGAGGGGTTGAGTGCAAAGGGTTACATTGATGCAAGATTTCAAAATGATAAAGAAGATTTATAATCGCAACCTTTTTTTTTTTGAGAGCAAATGGATCCATTCATTACTTGTTAGCCATACGAAATCTACAATTGAGAAGAAACATACAGACAGAACATACAAACATCACGTCAACTCATATTGGAACAAGAGAAAGACACTTTTGCATTGATTCTTCTTCCTTGAGGCTGTCTTAAGCAGCTTTCCATGAAGAATTCCTTCAACCTGAGCGTTGAGTAGTGGTAGAGGGGCTGGAACAAGATGATATTCTGCTCGTATATCAACTCAAACGAAGCCATACAACTGAGTAATAAGATCAATCCAAAGCAAAGATGAGATCTAGCCGTAACAAGATATCTTATCGCTCTCCTGAAGAGAGGTCGCAGCGAAGCGCGACAGAGAAACGCCGACTAGCGGCGACAAAACAGGCAGATCAACTGCTAAAAACCACTGGCTAAACAAGCCAAGACAGAACGAAAAAAGGGAAACAAAGTACACTGAAAAACGCACAAAGAAATGGGAAACTTGGGTTATGCGATCCCAGAAAGCCGACAAGCTGTGGCAGAAAGCGATCGCAGCAGCAAAGAGGGGAGTCGAGGTGTGCCTCAGCGCCCCTTGCGCCGCAGCCACCACCCCCACCGTGAGTACCGTCGAGAATCTAAATCTGTGTTAAACCTTAAATCTCTCTTAGACTCTCAAAACTTTCCGTAGAACTCTGAATAGTCCTCTTTCTCTTCTCTTTAAACCTCATTCCTGAAAAGTCCTCCTACATAGTTTGGCTGGGTGATAGGATGTGTGTCATTTGCCGTTCTCTCTTCTTAAAAACTCTTTAAACCTCATTCTTGAAAAGACCTCCTACATAGTTGGAGCTGTGTGATACGATGTTTGTCATTTTCCATTCTTGAAAAGAAACATTGAGATTCCGTCGGCATTTATTAATAAGACCAAGCAATAGACAGCCTTGATAAACAATATTTACCATTCACCTCGTCTATACTCAGACCACCAGTGCCGTCTTTGAGCACGGTCATACCCCTTCTTATTAGCTATGAATCCCACCATATCTCCTCCGCAAATGAGCACAACACACCCAACTTCTCTGCCACTCACTCACGTGGTCGTGGCGGCCGGCGAGGCGGTCGCGGTAGAAGCTACGGGCAGCGTTCTCCACACTGGGCGTCAACCAGCAACAACTCCACAACAGGGTTTAACTCATGTGGACGTGGGTTCCAGCAGCACCACAACTCTAGCCGCAATACGACGTCAATGGGGGTGCAAGCAAAAATAGTGTGCCAGATCTACAAACGTGATCAACATGATGCACTTCAATGTCCACAACGCTACAACCATGCTTTCCAAGCCAACGACGTACCACCGGCACTCAACAAGCTTCATATCTCTGAGGACGCAGCCATCTCTCCAGATGTTTGGCTCGCCGACACTGGTGTCGGGGCACACATGACGCCCAACCCAGGTTTGCTGCACTCTATTAATCCATATAAAGGTTCATATTCAGTCGTAGTTGGCAATGGTGCACACTTACCTATCACCCACACTGGACACACCATGCTTCACCTTCCAAATAACCATAAACTCCCTCTCCGAAATGTGCTTGTTGTTCCTAAACTTACAAAGAATATCTTGTCCATTAGTCAATTAACCCGTCAATCACCATATTCCTTTGAATTTCGATAAGATGATTTTCTTTTGAAACACTTACTTTCACAGGCAGTGATAGCACATGGGCGACGATCGGGTGACCTATATTTCCTTGACGGCACGCCGACACCTAAGTTCTTTGCATCCTGTGTTCGTGCCTACTCAGACGTCACATGGCATCACTGATTTGGTCACCCACATCAGTCATATTTGCGCCATCTCCATCAGCAAGGTCTACTTCAAGTTAATAAGTGGCAGCCAACAGATTTCATTTGTGAAAGTTGTCCTATGTGCAACGCACATCATCTTTCTTTTTCTCCAATTTTATCACGTGCTACGACACCATTTCAAAAATTGCATTGTGATTTATGGGGACCAGCCCCAGTCTCATATATTCATAAATTTTGATATTATGCTTCAATTGTTGATGATTACACCCGATATGTGTGGGTCATTCCCTTAAAACAAAAATCTGAATTCTTCTCTCAATTTTACTTGTTCCAAAAATTTGTTGAACGCCAGTTTAATTCTCAAATACAAACTCTCCAAAGTGATGGTGGTGGGGAATTTAACAATTCACAGCTGACGTCCCACCTTGCTGCACACAGAATAAAATTTCAAATGTCCTACCCATTCACTCCGCAGCAGAATGGCTTCGTCGAACGCCGCCACCGTGCAATCCGTGAACATGGTCTCGCCCTCCTTCTCCACAGTGGTGTCCCACAATGTTATTGGGTAGAAGCTTTTACCACGGTTGTTTTTCTGCTCAATTGCTTGCCTTGCTCCTCATTGCAATATGATACACCCCACCATGCACTATTTGGTAAACATGCTGACTACTCCTGTCTTCGGAGCTTTGGCTGCCGATGTTATCCATACATTTGGGACACAACCACAAATAAATTCTCTCCTAAGTCATTGCCATGTGTGATGTTGGGTTATAGTGATCGACACAAAGGTTTCCGATGCCTGCACCCACAAACTAGGAAAATTATCATATCTCGGCATGTCGTATTTGACGAAATCACATACCCATATAAACCATGTTAATATATGTGTTGCTTTATTTATGTTATGTTATTTTCCATTATATCTGGACCTTTCTGTAATTGTTACTTTTCTATAAATAGAAGGGTACACACATTGTGCAACCCTAAGCTCTCCAAGTTTCATTGTCTTTCACATGGTATCAGAGCGGGCCGATCTACCTTAAACCTAATCTCTCTCTCTCCATCAACCCTAGCCGTCGCCACACTCTGAAATCTCCTTTTTTCCGCAGCTACAGTAACGTCGTCCACCCCTACGCAACCCTTCATCCACCTCTAATCCCCTAATAACCTCCATCTTTGTGGCTTAATCCACCACATACTCCTCCATCTAGCTCCGTTTCTCTTTCCGAAATCTCCGGATAGCCTCAGTAACTTTCCAGTTCTGGCACGTTGACGGCGTAACTGGCTTCATCCTCTCTGTCTGCCTGCGCCTCATGGTGGAGTGACTGATCCTCCATGTTGGCATAGGTTTTTTTTCTCTTCTCTGCTGCCCCTACGTGGGTTTTTTTTACGATCCATGCGTGGATCTTCTACCTTCTACTACTAGTCAATGTGTTAGACTTCTGCCTCTGACTGCTGACTTTTACTGCTTCTGTGCCTGATTGCTGCTGTCTGCCTGTAACCCTACGTCTGCATCCGTTTCTTCCTGATGGCGTATACTCATGAAGATCTGCGACGTCAAGTGACAACTGTGAAGCTGGATGGGTGAAACTACCAGCACTGGGTGTGCTCCATGCAGATATATGTTAAATCACAAGGAAAAATGCCGCCCCTGACGCAAGATCCACCACTCGTGCCTCCTGCAACAACCGATTTGAAGGATGTGAAAGCTTATGATGATTGGGTGAAGGACGACTCCACAGTCATGACATGGATTCTGAATAGTAGTGAGACCAAGATTAGTATCACACTATTGTACCTACAGACGACAAAGCAAATGTGGGATCAACTTGCCAGCACATATCCACACAGTCAAAATCCAAAGAAGGTGTTTGATATCAACAAGCAACTCAGCCGTCTGTGTTTCTCTAGTTCTGATCTGACAGATTATTTCTCTGCTTTCAAGGGATTGTGGGGGGAGTTGGAAGCCTACCATCCCTTATCTACTGATCTGGCTACTATGCAACGACAACAACATGAGTTGCAAGTAGTCTAGTTTCTCTATGGCTTACCTGAATCCTATGCTGGGGTGGTGGATCGGATTCTCGCCAGTGATCTGCTGCCTACTCTTGAGACTGCCTTTCAGAGACTACATCGCTTGCCTGCATCGTCATCTAAGACTCCTACTGATACTGAGTGGTGGCCGTGGACGCGATCGTTCATATGATGCTCGTCCTCCTCTTGGTACTGGTAGGGGGAGGAATTCTGCGGGTCGTGGAGCATCATCTGGATCTACTACTGCTGCTGCTTGTCCTCAGACTGGCCAACGCTTCTGCAACTTCTATGGCCGGTCTAATCATGTTGAAGACAGGTGCTGAGAAAAGTATGGTAAACCTGCATGGGCCAATGCGGTCAGTGACACTACTGCTACTTCAGAGACACATACCCAGCCTGTTCTGTCTGATGACTCGGGTACTGCCACTGCGGATTACATTCATGCTGAGGTGGAGCGCCTACTACGTGAGCATACTGGCTCCTCTTCTACTTCCACTACAAGTGGAGCCCATGCTGCGACCTACTCGGGTTGTGATACTGCCTTCCTCAGTACTCCATCTTCTAGTGCTGGTAATACAAAATGAGTTATCGATTCGGGCACATCGTCTCACATTTCTGGAAATCGAGCTTTATTTAGAAATTTATCTAGACCAACTACTGCTTCTTCTATCATGCTTGCTGATGGTTCTAAGTCTGCAGTTTTTGGGGTTGGAGATATTGTATCTAAGTTTCTTCTGAAGTCGGGTTTATATGTGCCTCGTTTTCCGCTGAATTTATTATCTGTTAGCAAAATCTTACGTAGTCTGCAATGTAGCCTGACCTTTATACCTGGTTCGTGTGTTTTTCAGGATCTTCGCACGAGGACGGAGATTGGTGGGGGGCATGAAGGATCTGATGGCCTCTTTTATCTGGATGATCTACCAAGACTGGACAAGGTTGCATTGGCTTCTACTTTATCGACATTATCTGCATCAGTCTCTGCATTACAATGGCACTACCGTCTTGGACACCCTTCTTCTGAAAAACTAAGACATGTCATTTCTAGTGTTGGCACTCATAAGTTTCAGCGTGAATCATGTCAGTTAGGGAAATAGACTAGGGCTGTTTGCCCTAAACATCCTCAGAGTAGTAGCAAAAACTTTTTTGATCTTGTTCATGCTGATGTATGGGGTCCTTGTAATGTGCCTAATTTGTCTGGCTATAAATACTTTTTACTATTTATTGATGATTTCTCTCGGACCACTTGGTTGTTTCTATTGAAAAGTAGGTCTGAAGTGTTGTCTACTATTAAATTCTTTTTTGCTGAGGTGAAAACACAATATGCTCTGCCTGTTAAAGTTTTTCGTACTGATAATGCACTTGAGTTTGTCCAAAAAGATGTTGCAATGTTTTGTCGTTCTGTTGGCACTTTACATCAAACTTCTTGTGCATATACACCACAGCAAAATGGAGTAGCTGAGAGGAAAAATAGACATTTGTTAGAAGTTGCTAGAACTATTATGATGCACTATCATGTACCCAGATTGTTCTGGCCTGAAGCAATATTGACTGCCTGTTTCTTAATTAATCGGATGCCTTCCTCTGTGATTGGAAATAAAGTACCTGTCCAAATTCTACAACCTGATGCACCCTTATTTACTGTACCTCCTCAGATTTTTGGCTGTATGTGTTTTGTGAGATTGCTTGGTCCTACTCATGATAAATTATCTCCTCGTCCTGAGAAATGTATTTTCTTAGGATATTCTCGTACACAAAAAGGATATAGATGCTATAGTCCTACTGCAAAGAAATGGTTTATTAGCAGTGATGTTGTCTTCTTTGAGAATACCCCATACTACTCATCTAGCGGAGATAGTCTGGAGCCTGATATTATTGCTTCCCCTCTGCCTATTACTACTGAATGTGTGTCTGAGAATTATGATCAAATGCCACCTAAGAATACGACACCACCTCTTATTGTTTATCAGCATAGGAACATGCATCCACCTGAACAAGTACCCCCCACTCAACACCAATCTCCTCTTCAAGAAGGTCCTGCCACTCCTGAGGTAATTTCTGACCTGGATATACCTATTGCTCTTAGAAAGGGAACTCGTTCATGCACTTCTCATAACATTGCTAACCATGTATCTAATGCACATCTGAGTATTCATGTTAGCCATTTTGTCTCTGCTTTATCTGCTGTCACTATTCTGAAAAATACTCATGATGCCTTGCAATGTATAGCCTGGACTTCTGCTATGCAAGAAGAGATGCGTGCTCTTACTGACAGACAAACTTGGGAGTTGGTGGATTCACCTCCTCAATGTAAGCCTGTAGGTTGCAGATGGGTATATGCTGTTAAATATCAACCTGATGGTACTATAGAACGGCTAAAGGCACGCTTGGTTGCAAAAGGGTATACACAGACTTATGGTATTGATTACTTTGAAACTTTTTCTCCTGTTGCCTGCCTTAATTCAGTCAGAATTCTTCTTTCTGTTGCTATTAATCTGGACTGGCCTCTGCTGCAATTAGATGTTAAGAATGCTTTCCTGTATGGTGATCTGCAAGAGGAAGTGTATATGGAGCAACCCCCTGGATTTGTTGCTCAGGCGGAGTCACACAAAGTCTGCAGGTTGAAGAAGTCTATTTAAGGGGCTCAAACAAAGCCCTCGTGCCTGGTTTGATAAATTAAGCAAAATTCTGATTGCTTTTGGTTTTCTGAGATCTCAACTGGATCATTATGTTTTTTTACTAAGAAGACCTCTACTGGCATTGTAATTCTTATTGTCTATGTGGATGATATTGTTCTTTCTGGCAGTGACTCTATTGCTATTCAGGATACTAAAGCCCATCTCTACAAGCACTTTGCTACTAAAGACTTGGGTAAACTGCGGTATTTTCTGGGCATAGAGGTATCCAGAACCTCTAATGCACTAGTGTTGTCTCAGAGGAAATATGTTCTAGATCTTTTACAGGAAACTAGTATGCTTGGAGCTAGACCTTCTGACACTCATCTAGATCCCAATGTCAATTGGGATGATGATTCGTCTCCATCTTTTGCTGATAATAAAAAGTACAAGAGATTGATTGGTAAAATGATATACTTAACTATGACTAGAGCTGACATATCTACTTCTTTGGGATTTCTTAGCATGTACCTAGATAAACCCAGACAGTATCACTGGGATGCACTATGTCATATTCTGCGATATCTAAAAAAGTCTCCTGGCAACCGACTTCATTACAGGAAAAATGGGCACTGCTCTCTAGAAGGGTATTATGATTCTGATTATGCAGGGAGTCAGATTGACAGGAAATCCACTTCTGGCTATTGTACCTATGTTGGAGGCAATCTAGTCACATGGAGATCCAAGAAATAAAATGTGGTTGCTAGATCTAGTGTTGAAGCTGAATATAGGGCTATGGCCCATACTGCTTGTGAGCTGCTTTGGGTACGCTCTCTTCTTAAAGACTTCGGTGTTGAGTCTTCTTCTGCTATACCCATGCACTGTGATAATAAAGCTGCTATCTTTATTGCCAACAATCCTGTCTATCATGAGTGCACCAAACATATCGAGGTCGACTGTCATTTTATTCGGGAATCTATTCTTACTGGCAAGATCTACACACCTTTTACTCGATCTGAAGACCAGGTTGCTGATATCTTCACCAAACTGCTGCCTAAGAAGCATTTCAGCGCTTTGATGGACAAGTTGGGCATGATTGACATCTATGCTCCAACTTGAGGGGGAGTGTTAATATATGTGTTGCTTTATTTATGTTATGTTATTTTCCATTATATCTGGACCTTTATGTAATTGTTACTTTTCTATAAATAGAAGGGTGCACACATTGTGCAACCCTAAGCTCTCCAAATCTCATTGTCTTTCACAAACCAATTCCAGACACAACCCCACCTAACCAAGCTGCTGAATTCACTTCATTCTCGGAATGGGTCACCGACCCTCCCGCACCAACTATCCCCTCACCCACTCCATTATCCCAACGAGACAATACCCAGCCTGATAGCTCACCCCCTGCTTCTCCCATTCCATGCACTCCAGCACCCACAAATAATCGTAGCCCATTTAGTGACCCGTCGTCATCCTTTACAGAAACAATTCCAGAGCAAGACCGAGTCCCTAATACACCAACCGCAACCGCACATCATGAACCCCGCAGCCACGCTCCACCTGACCCCAACAAGAACACCGCTCAACACCCTGACGACCCGACCACTCCCTCCGACTCCTCTCCCAGCGATCCAGTCCCAACACCAGCTCCATCCCGACATCCCATGACAACAAGACTTCATGCTGGTGTATATCCAAACCAAATCCCAAGTCACAGTGAAGGATGCCCTCCGTCAGTCGCACTGGAGGCACGCCATGGAGGCGGAAATTACTGCTTTGCGTAGACAGGGGACATACACCTTAGTTCCTCGCACTGCACACCAACGGATCCTCGCCACCAAATGGCTATGGAAAGCTAAACAAAATCCAGATGGTACCATCTCTCGGTACAAAGCAAGGTACATTGCAAAGGGATTTCAGCAAATACCAGGAATCGACTTTCGTGAGACGTTCTCCCCAGTCATCAAGGCTGGCACTATTCGGCTCGTCCTTTCCATATCGCTACGATGTATGGATGGACGCTCCGACAACTGGACGTGGACAATGCCTTTCTCAATGGCCTGCTCGAAGATGAGGTATTTGTGCACCAGCCACTTGGTTTCGTCGACGCAAGCAAACCACACCATGTCTGGAAATTACACAAGGCTCTGTATGGACTCCGTCAGGCTCCACGGGCCTGGTATAATCGTCTGAGTTCATTCCTCCTTGCCGTTGGTTTCCGATGTAGCTCAGCTGATCCCTCACTCTTCATTTGGCGTCAAGGCACTCCATGCATCTTCCTACTTTTATATGTCGATGATATTATCATCACCGGTAATTCCACCAAACATCTTCACCACTTCATGCAACGTCTATCCACTGAATTTCAATTAAAAGACCTTGGCGACCTCAATTTCTTTTTAGGTATTGAGGTCCTCCGTACAAATACTGGGCTCTGCCTCTCTCAATATAAATACGCCACGGACATTCTCTGACGTACCAACATGCTACATGCTAAACCTGCTGCCACCCCAATGACCCTAAAACCCAACCATGTGACAACAATACTCCATTTCACGACCCTACACTCTACCGCAGCCTTACCGGGTCACTCCAATACCTAACGATAACCCGTCCTGATATCAGCTATGTTGCTAATCACGTCTGCCAATACATGCATTCACCTACCATCGAACACTTCCAGCTACTCAAACGAATTCTTCGCTACGTCGCCGACACCCTTGCACATGGCTAGCTCTCACTTATACAAGTCGTCTTCACTACAACTTCGTGCCTTCAGTGACGCTGATTGGGGAGGATGTTCACAAACACGACGCTCGACGACAGGCTACTGCACTTTTTTGGGCAACAACTGCATCACATGGTCATCAAAGAAATAAAGAACAATAGCACGGTCAAGTGCCGAATCATAATACCGTGCCATGTCATCCACCATGGCGGAGCTAATGTGGCTTGCAGCCTTGCTACGAGATCTGGGATTGAACCTCCGCCAACCTCCAGTTCTTTACAGTGACAACTTAAGTTCACTTCAGCTCACCATCAACTCAAAGCTTCATGCCCGAACTAAGCATGTGGAGATAGACTATCACTGTGTCCGTGAAAAGGTAGCCCAAGGGAATTTAATCACACAGTATGTTCCAGCGTCACAACAGCTAGCAGACATGTTCACCAAACCTTTATCCCGACCACAACTATAGAAAATAGTCTGTCCAACCTCGGCCTCTCCAGAGACACCCGACCGAGCTTGCGGGGGTGTAATAAGACCAAGCAACAGATCAGTGAAACAGAACCCACCAGATGAGGAAACATAACTGGCCACTACTTCATTCACATCATGTGAACAGATGGCAGCTGTGGCCGAGTGTTCCTAGAGAATAGGATCTCTGATTGAATACTTGTAATATATCGGGAACTTGTTTTACATATGCACCAACCTCCAAACTCTGTATAAATAGAAGCATTGTACATCAATCTAAAGCATCGAGATTTCTCGAGTAAATACATTTGTTGGTGTATCTTCTTTATTTATTGTTTTTCAATTTAAGAAATGATACATAGAACAAAAATTAGACCAAAAATGAGACTTCTTTTATCATTATATATGAATAACAATAAAAATGAAAGTAGTACTTTCTTCTTCCATTTTTGTTGTTATATATACATAATTACAAAAAGAGTTTCATTTCTGATATGAATAGCAAACTTCTTTCAATTTCATGGCGCATGTCGGATTGGAGTAGGGTCCAAGGGGAGATTCATCACGGTCCCATCATCAAGGCAGCTCGTGCAAAACAGTAGAATTGGCTCGCACAGGGATCGCCATTATGGAAAGAACGAACTCCCGTGAACGACGAGGTCGGATTCAGAGAGCTGTGGAACGGTAGTCCGTACATCTTTTTCTTGAAGGGGCCGGTGACCGTCCCCAAAGCAACTTGAATATTGTATCGTGTGTATCTTCAAGTCTGTCCTTCTCAAGTTCTTTCCGGACGTGGAAAAAGACGCGTCGAGCTCTACCGATCTAAACTCTCCATTGCTACCAAATTTGATCCGACGGGGGTAAGTTTACTGGTCATCACTGATTAACCGGTTTCACCTGGCGGATGCTTTTATCTTCTTTTCCCGCTGATTCATCTTTTCTCCATCTCAATATCATTTGGCTGGTGCTTTTATTTTTGGTACTTTCAGTTTATCGTGTTGCTGTTTTTCTTTTTTGTTGCTTTCTGTAACTGTCTCTCATAAAGCTCGATCTCTGATAAAGAAAGCCCGTTCGACTTTTCTAACGAAAAATTCTGATCATCCGATGGCTCTTCTTCACTAAACACATAGTGTAGAGCCTTTCTGTCCTCACCGCCTTATTTTAATAACAATGTATACTATTCCTTCATTTTGACAGCATCAGAAGCTGCAGGTCTCACCGACGCTCTGTTGAATGAACACAGACAGAAGGGAGCTGGGGCGGTGACAGTGAAGTATCGTGGTCTGGGAGACTGGGACTTTGTAACTGGAATGAACAGAATATCTTCAGCATCGATGTCCCCATGTGGATAACATGGCAATTTGACCCACTTGACCTGCGCGCAGCTGCAATTAAACAGGATACCTTGGACCGCTCGCGAATGTAATGCAAGTTAAATAGACTCCCATACGTTACACCGCGAGTTGAATAAGGGCTGGGTTGGGTGTAGTAGGGTGTACTTTAGTAAATTTGTAATGTAAAAATGTGCATCAAAAATGCACTTTGTCATAGGAATATTACACGCTAGTAGAATAAGAGGAGAAGTCTAGACATGCACCACTCATCAAATGAGCTGTACAAGTAAATAAATCGCTCAAAGAAAACCTCGAGCAGCTTTTTCAAAGCGATTTGCCTTGCTTTGATTATAATCTGAGTTATACTTCATGTGAGGTCTACAGAATGTAAATAGGCAATGCAAAACCTAAGAAAAAGGGTATGCAATGATATCAAGCATTATTGGCCTATGTTATTGGGTCAAAATTCAGAGTATAGAAGTCAGTGAACATTATATATGCATTCAAGACTGCTGATACGTTGGTATACAATGGAAGAGTAGTAGGATCTAGGTTAGTATGATAAGACAAAAGCAAAATAGATCATAAACTTACTTGAACAAGTTGTATGTGATGTTCTACCCTAGAGAAAATATTGATATGTTGGTATACAATGGAAGAGTAATAGGATCTAGGTTAGTAGGATAAGACAAAAGCAAAATAGATCATAAACTTACTTGAACAAGTTGTATGTGATGTTCTACCCTAGAGAAAATATTGATCATCTACACATACATGCAAGTTGCCTAATAACGATAAGCACATTGTATATCGAGCTTGATTTCATCCTCAATTTATCTCCATGTTTACCTCATTATTGTGTTTTAGGAATCACTCCTTCCATGTTTTTCATTGTATGTATGCTAAATTGTTAAAGATCTACCACTTGGAGAATCATCATACACGATTCGATGTGTTGCACCAAAAATTTCATATCGGTTGGAGTTGATTTGTGATTCACCAGGATGTTAGATGTCATTGAACCCATTCACAGAATGTGTAACTCTATCAACAATTTTCTAGTGATTTAATCATTCACACACAATGTTCCCTACATGGTGTGGCATTTCAGTGTAGACCTCGAAAGAACTCACTTTACACGACGTGCACCTACTACATGTCGTGTTCACAAGAGTGCATGTAAGACCCATGACATAGCTTAGTGCTTGATCTTACTTGCTTTCCTTAATAAGATGCTTAAACCTTAATCTAATCATGTGATGCACCTTAATAACATGTTAAGGCGGGTTATATAACTTTCCCCTCAAATATTATTGCACCTTTGTCTTGCTTGCATTCTACTATTTAATCTCTAAAATGTGATTATAATTGGCATATGATGTTATCTTGTTTTAGAGTTTAATATTATGTAGTATTCTTGCATAGTTTGCTCTTTCTCTTATCCCTAATTCATGAATCTGAACCCTTGGTCATGGTGGATGTTGCTGCTTCTTACATGCACTTTGATTATTGGTTTTATCACCATGTTTATGGTTCATCCATCATGTGTTAAATGGAGGTTTTGGTTCATATGTGCATGTGTTGGACGTTAGTTTTCTCTCTCTTGACATGGTTTCCTTGTCGATCTTGATGATGGTCATTTCTAGGATTTTGATGCTCATCTTCTCTTAAGGTTTCATCTTGATGACGCTTGAGTTTCTAATGTTAAGTTTATGATTTTTGACATGTTTTCCTTGGTTTCTTGGGGTTGTTTTGACCATGTTGATGGTATGCTAGGGTTCTGGTTTGGTCACATAATCCTAACCCCAATCCACTTTGGTTGCTACACAAGTTGTGGTGTTGGTCTCTACATGTTGTTCTTGGTGTGGGTCGCTACACCTGGTTTTAGCTTATGGTCGCTACATATGTATATACACTCTTTTGGTCGCTACCCCATTGGTTGATGTTGCGACCGTTACACGTGTGAGTCATGTGTTCACTACATTTGATTACATGGTTTGGTCAATACACATATGGATCAGTTGGTCGCTACACGTTGAGTGTGATATGGTTTGGTCGCTACACCTTGAGTGTGATATGGTTTGGTTGCTACACATGTGAAGCCATGTAGTCGCTACACATGGTCTAGTTTGGATGGTCTCTACATGTGCTAACCCTAGTGGTCGTTACATGTGTAGTTTGGAATGATTGATTAATCATAATAATAATGATGCTTAACCCTAATGTGCTCCAAGAATGTGGAAAGTGATATACCTAGGGTTTGATGTTAAATCTATTATGAAAACTCTAGTTGGATATCTATGAGAAACTCTAGCCCTAGTTCAATGTATGAATGTAATTACTTATCTTGCTTGAAGGGATTAGCATGTTATGATGTTTTCTCTCTCCTACTTCTGTGACCCTAATGTTGTAGGTTGAATGTACATCATAGATGGTGATTGCTATGATATATCTTATATGACACTGGGTGATGATTATGAGCCTTTATGAGGCATGTTGAGGTATTGATGATGTGTAGGAACTATGTGATTGGGTCTAATGAGCTGGAAGAGGATTTATGCATAGTTGAGGTGATATTCTGTAGTGATGTGATGGGGTATGGTTATACTAGGATGATGTGACAATGATGATGGCCTTGTATGGAAGTGGTATCATGTTGTGATGTGACAAGTTTATACCTCATTTGTTTTATATCTTCTAATGTTGCAACCTACCTTTATCTTTGTAGAGTTTGTTTTGGGTTTGTATGTTATAACTTGATTGATGCTAAAAGACACCCAATTGGCAATAATTAATCAAGTGAAACCCTAATCATGTAGGTTTCCCTGAGCCATAGATCTCTCTTCAGCGTTAGTTTTTGTTGGATGGTGAAACGAGTAACTGCTGCACGAATTCGGAGCACATATTGTTGAATATGTGGGGGTGCAAGTTGAGATATATCTTTACATCCACAAACACAGATTTGGAGGATGATTGTGGTCATACCCCGACAGGATAATAGTTGAGGCCATATCTTAGAGGATATGTTTTTCAGGAATGATTGTGATCACACCCTAGCAGGAGAACGACTACAGTCGTATCTCACTAGTATCGCGCCTATGTACCAAGGCAGAGTAGGCAGATATTGCAATTTGACCTTATATGTCACTGTGACTGACTGAGGGTGTGGGAGATCGTAGGAGTTTAGCTCTCCTAGATCTTGTATGGCACTAATTTCAATTTAACAATGGTCAGTTGGAGCATGAGTTGTAACACCCCTGACCTGGGTTATGAACTAACCCTAGATGTTTTTCCTAATTAAGTGATTAGATGCTTGTGTTTATCCTTTGAAATGTAATTAAGGCTTTTGAAAAACTTATATTTCCATTTCAGTCCTTTTTTAATAGTGTTGAAACATTGTTTTGTTAATACCCAAGTTGAGGGGTTTAATTGCAATTTGCACATGATAAGATGTTCCTCTGATATTGAGACATCATAATAATGAATATGATGTGGTGATATGGATTCCACAAGCTTGAGAACCAAGATATAGCTAATGGAGCAATCCTTGTGCTTTAAAACCTAGTTTTGGTGTAATGTGCAAATTACCCAAAACCTAGGGTCCAACATGTAAAATATACCCTCTAGAGGATCTCTCATGTTTCTTGGTATCAAGTAGAGCAAAGAAAATGATAGGGGCACCTCATATGAAGGATCATAGAAGGAAAGATAATCTTGGTATTGAATAATCAAGATTTAAGTAGATATCGCTTTAATATATACAACTTATTAAGATGTTGGGTTTCTTTTCCTTTAAACCTTGGATAATTGAGAAGTATTGCAAGCTTTATAAGGTGGCCACTTAGCCAAGAAAGTGGAGTAAGTTTTGGTGGATTTAGTTGGAAAATAAAAGAAGATAACTCTCTTTTATCTAATTACCTTAAAGACCCATAAATATATAATTAAGCAACCTTTTTCCAACAACACAAGGGATCATTTCCCTTAGTTCTTTTCTTCTCAAACTTGCTTTGGCCGACCAAGGAGGAGCTCTGGAGCAGAGGAAGGACGACCAAGCTGGTTTGGCAAGTATGGGCCATCATCTACCTCGAATTCATGGTGGACACCATAAAACAAGGTTGGTTTGTTGGTGTTTTTCACACGATTCATCTTTCTAGCCATCTTCTCCATCCAAAAACTTGAAGAACGAAGCTTGGACAACTACTGGAGCTCAAAACACCATTAAAGCTACGAAGCTTGGACCTCTGGATCAGTCCTAGAGGTAGGTTTTATAACTCTAACCCTTAAGTTTAGTTAATGCAACCTTCTTTCCTAAAAACGTTGCTTATACTTCTTCTTTAGACACCTTTGGGTGTTCTTGCTAGCAATTCTGTGAAGAACAATCCTTGTTCTTGAGGTAGAAGATGATGATGTTAATTCCTATGTTTATCCAAGTTTTCACTTTAGCAAACAGTCTCCAACTTTTGCCAAACCGATTGGAGCAAACGGTTTCAAACCGTTTGAATGCAAATAGTTTCAACCAAACCACATAGAAGCAAACGGTCCAAGACCGTTTGGATGCGTTGACCAGGTGTTGACCATTTGGAGGTCTGTTGAGAATAATGTGGAATAATTATCTACCAAAAATCATCCATTAATTCTAAGTGAATCACCAATTGAAGGCCCATTAGTCACCTAAACCCTAATCGGGTCAATTGCTGATTTTAATAATAGTATCATGTTGAAGTTTGGGTTGAGTGGCCCAAACGGTTTCAAAACCATTTGGGGATCACCCAAATGGTCTCAAGACCGTTTGGTGATCACCCAAGACCATTTGGAGGTCTAGGGTTAAGTAGGGTTAACCAATTGAGGACCCAATGATATCAAATTGATGAGTAATGGATTGCTGATTTTGGTGACCAATTCCAATATCAAACCCTAAATGAATGACTTGGTTTTTGATAAATTAATGGGCAAACGGTCCAAACGATCCCAAGACCGTTTGGAGGATATCCAAACGATCCCAAGACCGTTTGGGGTCAGGTCATGACCAAATTGAATGATGGTTCAATGATTTCAAATCAATTAGACCCACATTGGAACATGTTGAAGGGTAATCAATTTTAAACCCTAATCCAATCGATTCAAGTCCTAATTGATGATCAATTGAGGGTCAATTGTGTATCAAATCAGTTAAGGGTTGACCTAATTGACTCAATTGATAAGTGGATAGCAAGTGCATGACTAATTGAGGGGTTCAACATTGGAAACCCTAACTCAATTGAAGTGGTTGAGACACTTTTTGGTCCTTGTGATTTTGAGCTGGTTTGGACCAAACGGTCTCAAGACCGTTTGATTCCAAATGGTCTCAAGACCGTTTGGGACCAAACGGTCTCAAGACCGTTTGGGACCAAACGATCCCAAACCGTTTGGTGCTCATGCGGTTTCATGGTCGGTTATGTCCATGCGGTTTCAAAGTCAAACTTGACCAAACAGTCTGCATGACCAAACGGTCTTCACCCCATCTTGGGAAAACGGTCTTGAGTGTGCACTTTACCAAATGGTTTCAAAAGTCAACAAGACCAAATGGTCTTCAACACCAAACGGTTTCTAGGTCTGTTCAAGACCGTTTGGGGGTTTAGTATGCAAGACCGTTTGAGGTCTAACAAGGTCAAGATCAATTGATGCCCTAGAGGTCAAGATGGTTTAGTGGTTGATTAACCTAAACCTCATAGATACCTAATGTGATTAAATGACCAAGTAATTAGTTGATTAATGCATGTTATAATCAGTGGTGATCATTATAAAGGTACTCTTGACGAGATAGAGTGATTAGTACTCCTTGGATGAGTAAGACCTAATGATCACAATAGTAATGATATAACTCATGATGTCAATGTTGAATTGACTTAGTCTAATCAGGGATAATGCAAACATCAACTTATAGAAAGAAGAGAGAGAAGACTTCTTATATGAATAATTAATCAAGTAATGAACTCCCAATATGGATGGATACCTGATTAGGATATGATCCATGATAATGAGATCATGAAACCCTACTTATGACAACTAATGTGTCATAACCCTAATTGAGGGCATTAATGGAATAAATCCTCATACATGATGATGGTATGATCTTAATTCATTATAATGTGAATAGTAAACCCTAATCTAGGATAATATGATGTATTGTGAATATCAAACCCTAATCTAGGGTAATGTGAAGATTTGAGCAGTAAACCCTAATTTTGAGTTATGCTTTTAAGCATGAAACCCTATGATTGAATTATGAAATGAGGAAACACCATTCCTAATTAAGCTAAAGGGGGTTAGATAACCCTAATTGAATTGAGTAGGAAACCCTAACCCTAAAACTAGCCGTGGTGATGTAAAACGGTCGTGGTAAATCTCTGTAGCATGACCGTGCAAGATAGCACGACCGTGGTGTTCTATACTTGACTTGGAAATAATTTGTATTGTGCTAATTAATATACAATGTGCATGTTATCAATTGTGTTAGTCATGCAAGTCTTTATAAAGAAATGAACATAGCCAGGTAAGGGTTATGATGTCATATTTATTAAAAGCACTTTATAAGCTTTGAAAGTAATGATATGTTATGTTGCCTGGTGAAAGGTAAAATATGAAATTGATAGACTGTATGAGCCATGAGAAATATCTGCATTGCTACAATCATGTTCATACTATTAAATGATCTTGATGCATTTAGTACTCTTTCTTTATAGAAATTGTCTTATTAGTATGTGTTTGAAAACATGCCTGATGCTAAAAGGATGCCATAATGTACTTAATTAATCAAGTATAATGATATCATGTAGAGCCCTGACCATAGATCCATCATTGTCAAAGATTAAATGATGGTGAAACAGGTTTTCCTAAGGGAACTCCTGGAGAGCATACTTTTGAGTATGTGGGGGTTATGGACGTGAATATCCTTACGTCCTAATGAGGGAATTTATGTGAGATGTATATTTAATCTCTCAATCCTTCATTATATGTTTATGCCGGGATGATGTATCACTAATCTCCCGATGATGTTGTTAAAAACCGCATCGATGCGAGATAGACAAGAAATCCCTCGATGGCGAAGAGAGTACAACATGCCACTGTAACTCTAATAGCGAAGTTGCCAGAATACCCTGGAAAGCTATTATAGCAGAGACACAAGATGTCCTGCATGTTGTACCTCACACTTACTGAGGAAGATGAGGTCATAGAAATTTGGCTCTTCTGATGACCTATGTATGGTACCGATTGTGATTTAGTAATGGTCGGTTGGAGAATGAGTGGTATACCTCATCTCCTTAGGGCATAAATATGTTTGAAAAATGTAATCAGTCGTATAGCTTAATTGCTTAGGTTGAACTACGAGGAACAATGATTGATGATACATTGTTTATAGTGTCCTTGTTGGACAAATAACATACATGTTCTTCATATTCCTTATTGATATATGTCTTGCTATTCAATCAAGTTATAATTGAAATGATTTCTTAAAGAATACTGCTCTACTTAGTTTATTCAATAAATTACCTGCTGTTGAATAATCATAGTCCTTCTGCTCATTAATATTTTAATATTTGCAATAACAATGCTTCTGGCGGAGAGTTATAACTCTCGCTGGGACAATTATTCAATTGTCTCACCCCCGTGGGATTCGACTTTTTAGGTAGACACCGAGGACGAAGGAACCCTTCAGTGGGTGAGCAGCAACAACAACAGCAACAGCAGAAACATCAAGGACAACAATGATCCTCAAGTAGAGACACCGTCTGTCAAGTCTTGTAGATAGAATGTCCTATGTGTTGTCTTTGTACTCTCAGGTCCTAAGAGTCTTTAGATGTTTTAATTAGATCTGAGATTTTGGCATAATGCCTCGAGATTTTTGTATCTTGCCTTGTACAGTTAACAGGGCAGTTGATGTTGTGACTCTCGAGATGTGATATTACAGAGATGTAATGGTGAATCAATTGTAAATAACTTATCTCATTCTTTTATGAAATAGTTCGACAGTTTATGGACCTTTGTGTAAAAAGTTTTAAAATTTTGTGATTTTCAATAATTCTGCTGCTAACGAAACGTTTCCGCATTAGTTTAAATTCGTTGATTTTGTTTTCACGAGACGGTCGCACATGAATGGTATACCTCATCTCCACAGGGAATAATAAAAGACGTAATATATATGTGTAGTATATTTGCATAGGGTAAAACACGATTCACATTTAATGACCCCTTGCCTTGTCTCTTATACTATTGGGTTGATAACAGTTATACATGTTCTTCATATTCCTTCTGAAAATATAAGATGTTCTACTTATCAGTTTGGCTATTTAAACTACTTAATCTGCATCATCAATTTTACTTATATCATTTAACTAAATATGTTCATCCTATTAATAGTATTATCTCTCTTCTCTATAATTTGCATGTGTTTATAATAGTTTTTGGAAGAGAGCTATATCTCTCACTGGGACGTTGGTCTCACCCTATGGGTTTCTAAATCTCTTAGGTGGTCGTGCACGATGGGGTAGAGATCGTGCGGTTGAGGTTGAGTCACAAGAGGAGCAGTAGTTGTTGAAGGTTGGATATGCTACTAGTATTTTTTAGTAGAGTCCTACGTGTCGTCCCTATACTCTCATGTTCTTGGAGAGGTTTTGTAGACATGATGCAACAATATGAGGTTTTTGCCAGTATGACATGGTTGTACATATATGGCTTGAATATATGTGAAAAATGATATGTAATATCTTTGGTATGATATATGATATATGTGTCATAGTTTATGGACTCATATGTAATATGTGTCTGCTTTTGTGGTTATATAAAATTGGTTTTAATTTTTCCATGTTTCATGGTAATCTTGGATGTTAGTGTTAATTATGTGCTTGTTTTGAGTAATCTCGTTTCAACGTGACTGGTGTGTCATAGTTAGGCGGGTATCAGAGCTTTAGGTTCATTGAGTCTACAAGGACATAGGACTAGGGTTTGTGTATATTCTAGTGACATCCAACATATATGATGGTAACTTCTACTTATGCAGAAGAAGAAGAAGGGAAAAGATATGTGTGGAGAACACAAAGAACATGTTGAGAGCAGTGTTATTTCACTAGAAGGTGGTGCTAGGAGGCAGACAAAGGTAGATGGAGTGCCTGAGGTGCCTCAATCTAACCCAATAATTGTGGTCAACCCCACTTTTCAATCCATGTTTGGATAGTTTATGGACACGACGACGCATATGGTAGATAGAATGCATGTACACCAACCAAGGGTAGTGTTGGACATTGGTGGGTCATCGAGGAGGAGAAGATACCCAGTGTGATGATCAGTTGGGAAGATTTTTGTTGGGAGTTTGGAGCCAAAACTTCCCATAGACCTATCTAGATGAGAAGATCTCGTAGTTTGAGAAGATCCAATAGGGATCTATGACAATCAATGAGTATGAGGCAAAGTTCATGGAGCTTCTAAGGTTTTATCCACATATGGATGCTACATATAAGGAGAGGATCATACACTTTGAGAAAGGTTTTAGCTTCAAGTTTATGATGATGGTGTCAGCTTTTGATAATAGGGAGTAGTTTGCCATGTTTGTGGAGTCTGTGAGGCAGATAGAATGGTTGGTTGTGGAGAAGCGTGAGGCAAATGCTAAGAAGAGACCGACTCAGTATCAGGGATAGTCTTATAAAGGCGCTAAGAAGCCTAGGTTTTCAACAACTCAGTCCCAATAGAGGTCAATTGTTTAGTCGTAGTGGTTTCTAAGAAAAGGTAGAGGCTGTAGTTTTCCACCAACTGGAGCTCACAATGCGGCATCAGTTTCAGTCATAGGGCCCTCTAGGTCGCAGTTTGACATGAGGACCTGTTATAGGTTGGGACAACAAGGACATGTGAGGTCTTTTTTCCTAGTGAAGGATGAGGAGGTGACACAACAACTAAGACTGAGTCAACAAGGGTCATAGTAGTGACAGTTCAATAGTGGTGGAGGTAGAGGACACAGTCAGGCATCATAGGTTGTTTCGTTGTTGGGGGGGGGCGACAACAGGTAATGTCTTGATTCTACACTATGAGTCAGTCAGAAGGAGTAGTCAACCCTCGGTTCATGACATGTTAGATGGAGTTATTTCATTCTGATTTGTCTTCTTCCTACTTTATATCCTATTTTGGTTGACCCAGGTGCAACACACTCTTTTATCACTGGAGAAGTGATAGCTAGTTGTTCTTTTCTTGTTAGTTTTATATTTGATAGTCTCCGGTTAGAAACCCATTTGGTTGGTTCCGCTGAGTTGTGGGAGGTGTGTCCATCATGTGTTCTTTCTTTCTTAGGACTCAACATTTAGGACCTTATACCACTTGATATGCATTGATTTGATGCGATCCTTGGAATGGATACATCGAAGAAGTATCAGGTGGTCTTAGACTATAGTTCCAAGGTGGCAAGATTCTTTGACGGTAATGTTTCATGGGTCTTCCAAGGAGATAGGAAGATTCTTCTGATGTGCTTGGTAATCAATGACAATAGAGAGGCTGATGAGGCAAGGTTGTGAGGCATTTTTGGCACATGTGGTGGATACTTAGGTGAGGAGTCCTAGTATCCAGGAAGTGTCAATTATTCATGAGTTTGAGGATGTGTTTCCAGATGAGCTCCCAGGTGTTTCCCCTCCTAGAGAGATTGATTTTGAGATCAATCTAATTCCTAATACACAGCCGATAACACAAATACCTTACATGATGGCACCAGTAGAGATGTAAGAGTTGAAGAAGTAGTTACTAGAGTTGCTTGAGAAAGGTTTTAGCAGGATGAGCACTTCCCCTTGGAGTGCTCCTGCGTTCTTTTTGAAGAAAAAAGATGGTTCTATGAGATTGTGCATCAATTACTGGGAGCTAAAAAAGGTGACAATCAAGAACAAGTATCCCTTGCTACAGATAGATAGTTTGTTTGATCAGTTGAGAGGAGTTGTAATTTTCTCCAAGATAGATTTGAGGTCAAGATATCATTAGTTGTGGATCAAGGCGGATGACATGCCCATGTCATGTTTTAGGACTAGGTATGGTCATTACGAGTTTGTGGTTATGTCGTTTGACCTAACTAGTACACCAACAATGTTCTGAATGAATAGGGTGTTAAGGCCTTGCCTTGACCAATTTGTGGTTGTGTTCATTGACGACATCCTAATCTACTCACATGATAGCCAACAACATGAACAACATCTATGGCAGGTGTTGACCTTGTTGAGACAACATAGGTTGTATGCCAAGTTCAGTAAGTGTGAGTTATGGCTCTTTTTTGGGGCATGTGAAATCTGCTGAAGGTGTTCATGGACCCTATGAAGTTTTAGTTAGTTTTAAAATGGAAGCATCCTAAGACATTGATCAAGGTTTGCACTTTCCTTGACTTGGCAAGCTATTATAGAAGGTTCATCAAGAACTTCAGCACAGTGATGTTACCCCTAACGAAGTTGACAAGGAAAGATGTATTGTTTGTTTGGGATAACAAGTGTCAGCGTTCTTTCCAGCCTTTAAAGGAAAATCTAACTAGTGCACCAGTGTTGGTTCCTCCAGAACAAAGGAAGGGCTACATCATTTTCTGTGAAGCATCAAAGAATGGTTTAGATTGTGTGTTGATGCAAGACAAGAACATGATTTCTTTTGCTTCACGACAGCTTAAGAAACATGAGGAGAGCTACCCGACACATGATCTAGAGTTTGTAGTTGTGGTCCATGCCCTGAAGATTTGGAGACACTACCTTCATGGCAAGAAGTGTCAGATCTTCACTGAATACAAGAATCCACAATATATCTTCTCAAAAAAGGAGTTGAACATGTGGCAGAGATGCAGGATGGAGTTAATCAAGGATTACGGTTGCACTATAGATTACCATCCAGGGAAGGCTAACTTGGTAGATGATGCTTTGAGTAGGAAATAATATTCATCATCGTTGGCTGAGAGGGTGCAGTTGTATTCTTTGGTGCTCCATAAGAGAGACATGTCAGTCTCCTTGTGTCAGATGAATGTACAATTTGAGGTCTCCTTTTTGGTAGGCTTGTTTGCCCAATTACAGGTGAAGCCTATGTTGAGGTAGTAGATCAGAGACACACAACATAATGATATCATGATACAGTAGATCAGAGTAGAGTTTGGCATTAAGAAGAGTGATGGCTTCCACAAGTCAAAGTATGGGACAATGTGTTACCATAGTAGAGTAGTGGTACCTGATATTGATAATCTGAGGACGTTGGCTATGGAAGAGCCTCACTCTGTGATGTACGCTATGCTTCTAGGTACCACCAAGATGTACCACAATATGAATATCTGTATTGGTGGTCTGGCTTGAAGTGTGACGTAGTTGAGTACGTGGAGAAGTGCCTTGTATGTCAACAAGTTAAGGCAAAGCATCAAAAACCTATAGGAACTTTGCAACATTCCCTATATCATAGTAGAAATAGGATCATATTCACGATGGACTTTGTGGTTGGACTTCCTAGGATAGCCAAATGTCATGATTCCATTTAGGTGATCATTGACATGTTGACTAAGTCTGTGCACTTTCTTCCTATGAAGAAAACGTATACAACTGAGGAGTTGGCATATGTCTATGTTGATGAGATAGTTTGTTTGCATGGTATCCCAGTTGCCATTGTTTCTAACAGAGATCCTCAGTTTACCAATCATTTTTGAGAGCATCTGCATACTGCCATGAGTAGGCAGTTGAGGTTTAGTACAACGTTCCACCCACAGATAGATGGACAGACTAAGAGGACAATACAAACTTTATAAGATCTATTGAGAGATTGTGTCTTGTAGTTTTTGAGTCATTGGAGTGTGGACCTCATTTTGATAGGGTTTGCTTACAATAACAACTATCATATGAGCATCAACATGGCACCGTATGAGGCTTTTATGGAAGACGTTGTAGATCTCTGTTGTAGTGGTATGAGACTGGTGAATATCAGTTTTTGGATCCTGAGCTTGTATAATAGACAAATAGAGATGATTAATATGATTCAACATCAGTTGAAGGTAGCCTAGGATAGGTAGAAATCTTATGTTGATAATCATTAAAGGCTATTGGAGTTCCAAGTGGTAGACAAGGTGTATCTCAAGGTCTCTCCTTGGAAAGGCGTTTTGAAGTTTGGGAAGAAAGGTAAGTTGTCTCCTAGGTATATGGGATCTTACCCTATGGTGGCACACATTAAGAAGGTGGGTTACAAGTTGGAGCTACCACCTGAGTTTCATAGGTTGCATCCGATATTTCATGTTTCGATGTTGAGGAAGTCTCACCCTGACATGAGTTGGTGTTGTAGCCAGTGGAGGTTGAGTTGGATGAGGATGTATCGTGTGTGGAGGGTCCTGTTTTGATCCTGCATAGAAGGGTGAAGAAGTTGAATAAGAAGTATATCATGTTGGTTAATGTTTTGTGGCATCACCATGGTGTTGAGGAAGCCACCTGGGAGCTAGAGGATGAGATGCGTAGGAAGTATCCATCTCTTTTTGTGTAGGATTTTAGGGGCAAAATCCATGTTAGGGGTTTATGATTGTAAGACCACTGACATAGCTTAGTTCTTGATTTTGCTTTCTTTGCTTAATAATCTGCTTAAACCTTAATCTAATCATGTGATTCACCTTAATAACATGTGACTTGCTTATTTTTTTAGTTTGGTCCAGTTTGGTTGATGTTTGAGCTAGCTATGATATATGTATGCTTGTTTTGGACCAAGTTACAGTTTACCCATGTTAAGGGTTTATATTGCAATTTGTCACATGTTGGATGTACCTTTTGTGCCTTGGCATATGAGACAAAGTGATGCTTTGGGTCACCTTGTTGGACTTTGGTTGATGAGGTGGCATCATATGTATCGATCTAGGGTTTGCAAGGCTTTGCATGGGTAGTGGTGTCGACCATGTAGAGTTTCTTAAGTGTAGTGACCTTGGTGATGTGTCTTCTTGGAATGTTTTGACTGAATCACCTTGCCTTGGTCGGTTTGTTTCAACCTATGTGCTTGACCTTGGTTTTTGGTCGCAAGGGTTAGCTTGGTGTCTTGGTGTTTGGACCTTTGTCTTGGGTGGACATGAGTAGAGGTCACTACCATGCCATGCCTTGGTTTTGCTTCGATCAAAGGTAGGCAGTGGACCTAGTGGTTGCTACCAGGCTTTGTTTTAACACCCATTGATGCATGTTTGTAATAAGTGCTTGCATGGTTGTGGCTTTATGGGACATGTGTCCTTTTAGTGCTCTCATATCTTGACACCTCACGATCCTTACCTCCCTCTTATCCCTTGAGTATATATGCTCTCTCTTTCACATGCAAGTATCCCCTTTAGCTCTCTTCTTTCTTGTACTCATCCTTGAGCTTGGTGGAGAAAGAGAAGGTGCTGACCTTGGAGCTTTACTGGCCGATCACCTTTGCATGTGGTGATATATGGCTTGATCATCTTCCCTGTTGTGGTTCTTGGTGATCATCCTTCTTGTTAAGTAGTTATCTTTCTTTGATCTCGTTTCCTCTGAACCCTATCTCTTTGTTCATTCTCCTGGTCGTGAGACTATGGGTTACCATGGTAGCTATCTTTAGGAACTTCTCTCTATAGAGGTTGAGACTATGGTTTGACCATGGTAGTACCTAAGTGAGATGAAGCTTCCCTCTTTCCCCTTTCTTTTTTGTCCTAGGGTTTCTACCCTTTCTCTTTTGAGCTCCTTTGACCTTGGTGTGTTCTTCTTCTCTTGAGGTGACCTTGGTGTCTGTGGAATTGATCCAAGCTTGGTGCTTTTTTTCCCTTCCCTTGGAGCTCGTGGCTTTGGAGCTTGATCTTCATATTAAGGATGGTTATATAACTTTACCCTATATTATGATTGCACCTTTATCTTTCTTGCATGCTACTATTTAATCTCTAAAATGTGATTATAATTGGCTATATGATGTTATCTTATTTTAGGGTTTAAGATTATGTAGTATTCTTGCATAGTTTTCTCTTTCTCTTAACTCTAAATCATGAATCTAGACCCTTAGTGATGGTGGATGTTGTTATTTCTTAGATGCAATTTGGTTGTTGATCACCATGTTTACAGTTTGGCCATCATGTGTTAAATGGAGGTTTTGGTTCTTATGTGCATGTGTTGGACATTATTTTTCTCTCTCTTAGCATGGTCTCCTTGTTGATATTGATGATGGTTGTTTCTAGGGTTTTGATGCTCATCTTCTCTTAAGGTTTCATCTTAATGACGTTTGATTTTTTGATGTCTCGCTTATGATTCTTTCGACATGCTTTCCTTGGTTTCTTGGAGTTATCTTGACCATGTTGATGGTGTGCTAGGGTTCTGGTTTGGTCACTATAATCCTAACCCTAAGCCACTTTGGTCACTTCAAAAGTTTTGGTATTGGTCGTTACATGTTTTTCTTGGTATGGGTCACTACACATGTTTTAGCTTGTGGTCACTACATATGTATATACTCTCTTCTGGTCGCTACCCTCATCTTAATGTTACGACCGTTACACATGTGTGATTCATGTGGTCGCTATGTTTGATTACATGGTTTGGTCGATAGACATGGATTAGTTGGTCGCTACACCTTGAGTGTGATACAGTTTGGTCGCTACACATGTGAAGCCATTTGGTTGCTACACATGGTCTAGTTTGGATGGTAACTACATTTGCTAACCCTATTGGTCGTTACATGTGTCATGAGGGTTGACTGCTACAAATGGCTTTAGTCTTGTATGGTCAATACATAGTGTTGTTTAGAATGATTGATTAATCATAATAATAATGATGCTTAACCCTAATGTACACCAAGAATGTGGGAAGTGATATACCTAGGGTTTGATGTTAAATGCTATTATGAAAACTCTAGTTGGCTATCTATGAGAAACCCTAACCCTACTTCGGTGTATGAACATAATTTCTTGTCTTACTTGAAGTGATTAGCATGTTATGATGTTTTCTATCTCCTACTTGAGTAACCCTAATGTTACATGTTAAATGTACATCATAGCTGGTGATTGTTATGGTATATCTTATATGACACAGGGTGATGGTTATAGGCCTTTACGAGGCATGATGAGATAATGATATTGTGAACAAACTATGTGATTGGGTCTTATGACCTAGTAGAGGTTGTGTGCCTAGTTGAGGTGATATTCTCTAGTGTTGTGATGGGGGATGGTTATCCTAGGATGATGTGACAATGATGATGGCCTCGTATGGAAGTGGTATCATGTGATGATGTGACAAGTTTATACCTCATTTGTTTTATATCTTCCGACATTGCAACCTACATTTACTTTTGTAGAGTTTTTTTTTGGGTTTGTACGTTATAACTTGATTGATGCTAAAAGACACACAATTTTCAATAATTAATCAAGTGAAACCCTAATCATGTAGGTTGCTCTGAGCCATAGATCCATCTTCAACATCAATACTTGTTGGATGGTGAAACGAGTAATTCCTATGGGAAACTCGAAGCACATATTGTTGAATATGCGGGGGTGCAAGTTGAGGATATATCCTTGCATCCACAAACCTAGATTTGGAGGATGATTGTGGTTATACCCTGATAGGAGAACGGCTAAGGCCATGTCTTAGAGGATATGTTTTTCAGGGATGCTTGTGATCATACCCTGGCAGGATAACGGCTGCGGTCGTATCTCCCTAGTGTCGTTCCTATATACCAAGGCGGACTAGGTTGATTTTGCAGTTTGACCTTATATGTCACAACAGCAGACTCAGATTGACTGAGGGTGTGGGAGATCACAGAAGTTTGGCTCTCCTAGATCATGTATGGCACCGATTTTGACTTAGCAATGGTCAGTCAGAGCATGAATGATATACCTCATATCCATATGGCATAATAAAAGACGTAATACGACCATGTAGTATATTTGTTTATGGTCAAATGTGGTTCACATTGAATAACCTCTTGCCTTGTCTCTTATATTGTTTGGTTGATAACAGTTATACATGTTCGTCATATTCCTTCTAAAAGTATAAGATGTTCTACTGATAAGTGAAGTTGTTTAAACTGCTTATATCATTTAACTAAAATTGTTCATCCTGTTAATAGTATTATATTTCTACTCTATAATCCGACTGTGTTTATAATGGAGTTATATCTCTCGCCGGACATTAGTTTTACCCTGTCAGTTCCCACATCTTTTAGGTGGTTGTGTACGAGGGGGTAGAGATTGGGCGGTTGAGGCTGAGAAGCAAGAGGAGCAATTGTTTTTGAAGTTTGGATATGATTCTAGTGTTTTGTAGTAGAGTCCTATATGTCGTCCCTATACTCTCAGGTCCTTGGGGAGGTTTTATAGACATTGTGTAGTAATATGAGGTTCTTGGAAGTATGCCATGGTTGTACATATGTGGATTGTATATATGTGAACAATGATATGTAATATCTTTGGCGTGATATATGATACAGGTGGCACAGTTTCTGGACTCTGATGTAATATGTTTCTACTTTTTTTGTTATAAAAAATCAGTTTTAATTTTACCCTATTTTATGGTAATCTTGGAAGTTAATGTTAATTTTGCACTTTGTTTTGAGTAATCTCATTTCCGCATGACCGGTGTGTCATACTGCAGTTACTAAGCTACACACCATGTGACCATCCACATTCAATGTTGAATGTTAAATATAGGGAAATTCTCAACTACCCTACTCCTACATAATGTGTAATCCCTATACATGTTTCTACTTCTCGGAGTCACCAGACATGCCAAAGATCCCTCTAAGCTCATTCTTGATTTTTAGGTAGGATGATCATAGTACACAAGAGAGTATTAATGCCCGAGCCCATTCCCTAAGGTTCTATTAGAGTTTTAGAATAATGATCGGACCCACATTCTACTACTGGTCTTGGTTGCACACTTTGTCTTCACTCATGTACAACCCATGATCAAATTCTTAATAGGTCATCCATCCTAGTACTACACTTGTCTGAGCATACTTAGCTGCAAAGTACATATTGATGGGCTATTTAAAATTATGGTACACCTTGATAATATGGGTTGAACAATCAATCCTTCCAAATTCATTTGATTGGGGACATTAATTTTTGATAACTTATGATCTGCCCCACTTAAATTTTTGATTTCCTTGTCAAGCATTACCATATGGCCTCACATCTACTTTTTAATTTATGTACATACCCAAAATGGCTCATACACACCCATATCCCATTCACACCTACTATTATAAGGATGGATCCATCTTGTCTCAATCGATGACCCTTACTTCAAGCCTAAGCCACACTACTTAAAATTATATTTTTGCATCTCTATGTTGGCCCAACCTATTGATGAGGAATTGACTCTGATACCATTTGTAATGTCCTGGCGCACAACCCAAGGCTTTATTATAATTTTAGAAATGATGTTTGGACCCACAAGCCACTATTGTCTTGAGTTGTGGTCTTTGTTCTCACTCAAGTATAGCTCAGGATCAACTTTCCTATTGGACACCCCTCCTAGTACTTTTCTAGGATGAGCATGCTTAATCATACAATACTTATTGATGGGATGCCTATAAATAAGATGCACATTGGTGATATGGATACTACAATCATTCCTTCTAAGGTCATTTAATATGAGGACGTGAACCCTACAATGTTACAATCTCCCCCACTTAAGCTCTTGTCGTCCTTGTCGAGACTCAACTATATGACATCACAATTTCTTCCCATTTTCATTGCAGATTGAGCATGGCATGTGCACTCCTAGATCCCAATCATGGCTAGTAGTGCAAGGGTGTCTCCATCTCATCTCAATAGACATCCCTTTCCTCATGCCTGGACCGTATGACTTACGATTATAGCGCCACATGTCCATGTGGGACCCACCTACTGGAGGGGAATGGGCTCTAATACAATTTGTAATGTTTGTGCTCTCCTCCCAAGACTCTAGAATGTTTTAGAAATGATGTTTGTATCAACAGACCACTCTTGGCCTTGACTGTGCACTTTGTCCTCATTCTCACACAACCTGATACCAACTTTTTGACATGTCATCCATCCCGATACTACTCTGCGCTGACCATATTTAACCATAGAATGCATATTCAAGGGCCACCTCAAAAGGCACAATGGTTTGTATGGGTAGTCCAATCATTTATAAAGATAATTTAATCTGAAGCCTCAAGTCTTAAATGTTACAATATCCCCTACTTAAACTCTTGATGTCCACATTAAGACTTATATTGCCTGACAATTTCTTCCCTATTTCAAGGCACATGCACAATGGCCCACACACACCTAGATCCATTTCATGGCTACCAATGCAAGGATGGCTTTATCTCATATCAATAGATATCCCTTTCTTATGCTTGGACCAGATGGCTTACAACTACAGTTTCACATGTATATATATGTGGACTCCACCTAAGGCTTAAGTACCATTTGTGATGTCTGGGCCCACCACCCAGACTGTAATAGATTTTCAAGAATGATGATTGGTCCTAGAGACTATGACTGGCATTGACTGTGTGCTTTGTCCTCCCTCACGTAGATCCTATGATCAACTTTCCAACATGTCACCATCCTAGTACTACTCTGGCTCGAGCATGTGTAACCACATAATACCTATTGATGACCTACTATAAAAGGAGGTGCACCTTGATGATATGGGTAGTACAATCACTCCCTTTAAGATCATCGAATATGAGGTTCCAAATGCTAGGATGCTAAAGAGGAGATCTTGAAGATACATAAGCCATAGAAGAAGCTTGACATATGTTCTTTTCCATCAATTAACTTTTTCCTATATTAAAAAGTTCTTCTTCATCTCCACCCATTTTATGTAGGAATTTTGAAGTGACCTCTAAATGATTTAAGGAATATCTTTGGACTTCTAACATTCTTCTAGAATTTATCCCCCCCCAACTTCATTTTTGATCCATTTGCAACATTTCATCATGGCTAAGTATGTTAGTTGTTCATTCTTCTCAAATTGATTAATCAAGAATGAGTAGGAGTTACAACCCCAATTTTGGGTTCCTTTGGTGAGGAATGTAATTTCTCACATTAAAGATATTGGAACGAATAATAATATATTTTTTTTTGAATAAATGGATTTTGTTTACAATAGCCTTGATGATTGTGTTGTGGGCTTTATTGGCTATTGGGCCCAATAACAAGGAAATTCAATTAGTAAATGAATAATTGAGTTTTTGTGAAAAGAAAGATGTGGAAACCTCTAGAAGGCAAAAGAATATAATCCAAAGGTGGATTTCATGCCTCTTGGGTTCCTTGGGTTCCAAGGAGTCCAAAATTGCAAAGAGAAAGCAATAAGAAAAGAAAAGAATAATTAAATATTTCTTTATTAAGAAAGAAATTGAAAACAATGATAAAATGTGGAAAATAAGTGGAAAGAGGTATAATTGAGTTATCCTTAGTGGATTTCCGTATCCAAAATATTCCTAATGTTAAAAGGAATTCCAATAAGGAAAATAAAAAGAGATACAAAGAGAAATCCTCAAAAGATATTTTAAGAAAAAGGGAAAATGCAAAATAAAAAGGGTTAATATGAGAAATAGAAATAGATAAGAAGATAACAGCAAGAAGATATTCCCCAATATGGGAATTCATGCCTCCAGGTTTTCTTGAGGTCCAAGGGACCCAAAATAACAAGATAATGGTAAAGGGAAAAGGAATACTACTTGATTTTGGATTAATTGCTGAATAACTTGGATGAGAAGAAAACACTCTCAACCGTTGGAATTTAACCTCCAAATTTAATGAACGGCTAGATAATGCCAAGATGAAGTTTTCCCTAAAATTTGAGAAGAAAATGTTAAACGAGGAAAGAGAAATGAGTTTTCCAAGTTAACATGCTAAATTACCCTTTTTAACTCGTTTTTAGATTTTTGCTATAGAGGGGAGCAACGCTGGCCGTGGGATGATCATGTGGTCCAGAGGGCTACGAACCCGAGGGCATCTGTGCGTCATCTACCTCGAGTCCAGTGGGACTGGGAGATGAAGTTGAAAATTCATTTTTCTCGGTTTGGAAGCAATGATTCGATGAACTAACAAGTCCATCAGTTTTGGGAGATCTTTTCGAATAAGTTAGACCCTAACTTTGAGAGCTATCATCGACAAGGGGAGAAACTCCCAAACCGCAGGACTCCCAGGTCTTAAGCTTATATAAGGGAGGGCACTCGAAGGTGCCAGCATCCCTAAAAATTATCCCCATCGCCGCAGAGCTCGACGACGAGTCAAGAGATGTTTTCAATCGTCAGTTTTGATCAGACCTACCCCCCCTCTACAACCAGTAAACCACGACGGACTTCCAACGAGTGGTTCAGGGTGAAGGACGAGTCCGTTTGGGCGATTGAGCATCTCGTCAGGTTCGTCGGGGCAAGGTGGAACTTCATGGACCATAGCCACGCTAGCAGGCGCCAAGGATCTTGAAGTCAACTAAGTGGTTGACCAACCATCGAAACAGAGGATGGCGCGTCGCGAGGTTGAAGAAGGGACCTCGCGGGTTTACTAGAATGCCCCTCGTCTCCTACTATAGAGGTAAGGGTAGTTTTGGTCCTTTGCAATTAAAACAAAAGATAGCCCACGCGACTCTGATCATTGGATCCTGAGTGGACCAACGGATCATAAATCTAACGACCCATGTTTTCTAGGATTTGCTAATAAATCAACAAAAAGGGTTTTCTTTATAAAAATCATATCTTGATCTAGAAAGCTCGGATGAGAAAAATGTATACATGAAAATTGATCAGGAGAATGCGTAGAATCCAATAAAAATACTTTTAAAGCTTAATTTGGTTCATATTTGCAAAAGTGGGCTAAGTTAATGAAAAGTGCTTTGAAATTATGTTAGAAACCCTAACTGAAATTAATGGTTAAGTTCACGATGCTTAATTGGTGAGATTAAGTAATGGTAACCTTTTGAAACAGTAATGATGAACTTGAACCTGATCTAGATAATTTATTGCATGATTTAGGGTTTTACACCAGTTATGAATGATTAAGCACTTAGAAACCCGAACTTAGGGTAAAAGAGGTTCAGATCATATTTAATTCAAAAAATATGATAATATGTTGTTAAATGATGGTTCCAAGATATTTTGAATATAAAAGTTCCTAATCATGGATAGATACCCTTAATATGATAAGTAGGGTTTTCTAATGGATCAAGATGGAATTCATGACAAATAGAGTTCATATGTGAATTGGACCATAATGAACTATGAATTGGTGATAAATGCGTATAATAATCTTGTCATGGATTAAAGGGATAAAAATAATAGCTTTAATGTAAAAGAGGCTTAAAGAACTTAATTAATGGTTAACTATGCCTTTAATATGAAATTGAGGATTAGATGTGGAAATAATTAGGGTTGGTGATCAATTGCGTTAAATTAGGGTTTAAAATAGTAAAAGATGAAGGGAAACCCCAATTACAATAGAAACCCTAAAAGTGAATTAGAAACCCTAGGAAGTGAGCTAGGTTTAATGGATCTTGATGACATGAATAATAAAAAGGGAATTACGTCATTATTTCAGGATCTTGTTGAAAATGCTTGCTTGCTTGGATTCTTAATTGCATGGATATTTTTGTTCAAATCGTCAGATCAGGTATGTGGTTAATTATGAATAACCACCTTAGTTTCCTGAGGATTTTCCGGATGGTTAATCACATTGAATGCAAATTATCAGTTTGGATGTGCATACTTGCAAACTACAAAGTCACTGTGATTATCACATTAATAATAGAAGTATGGATTCTCACACTTACATGCCACCCTAATGGATGATGCCAAAGGTCAGGCCCAGATGGTTAGACTAATGGACACCTAGAGTGGTAACCCCAAGCACCAAGCTCGGGAATGAGAAGGTGGACTATGATATTGTATGACTAGAGGGAACCATGAGTGGTGACCCCCAGGAACCAAGCTCGGGATTGAGAAGGTGGCCTTAAGTCATTGGCAAAGGAAACTCTAAGGTGGGTATGCCAGGGTTAGGGCAAAAGCGGTGGAGAATGTCATATAGAAAAGTGTAAATTGGCTTGTTAATTAACTTGATTATGATAATTAGATTGTTATCCTTATGTGCAAACTTTTAGTTGTCCCCACATACCATTATATTTCGATATACTGGCCGATGTTTTGTTTGTCGGCGTTTTAGGAACAACAATTGAAAGAACAACAGTAAAGTGACAAATTGTGGAAATGAGAAATAAAGTGCAAGGAGGATTAGATAGAATAATTCAAGCTCTGGATAGATAGATTTCCAAAGTTTTCTAAGGTAAGCAAGGTTTTAATTTTATACCAAATTCCAGTTAGTTAGTAGAATTTCATAATTATTATTGATTATTTGTTGAACCTTTGATCCTGTTAATTGAATAACGGCTCTGACCTTCGGGTCTCCCTTAATTGGGGGTTACCGGGAGGCGGGGTCATTACAATTGGTATAAGAGCGTAGGTTCCTCATTTAATCTTTAATAATTATTAAATTTTATAAATTCTGTAGAACCCAAGGGAGTTATTAGAGGATTATCCGAAAGACAGAGGTGTTTAGAAAAGGATCACGACCGGGGGCTGGCAATATTTTCCTCTGCACCGCTAGTCAGAATACGAGGACTCTCGGATCTGTGTGACTGCCTAGCCAAAGTCTTAGGGTATGAATCAAAATAAGATACCTTTAGGACTCTCTCATCTTGTTCATCTCTTCGCAACTCAAATTCTGATAAGGACCTTGAGGATTAAGGTTTTCTCTCTTCTCCTCACCCTCTTGAGGTATGGGTAAGGTTGATAAGGATTAAGGAATCCTCCACCAAATTATAAAAAAGCATGTAAATAAGATGTCATGGACATAAGCTTAATAGATTAAGTGCAAACTAAGAAATAGATACATGCTTAGGTCGTACGACATAAGTTGTCATTGCCCTCAGGAGAGACCAGAGGCTAGACCTTCTTGTCAGGAGGATGAGTAGAGAAAGCGAGTCATGGAGGTAGAGATCTCCATTAAAGTAGAGACCTAGCACATCCTTTAAGGATGATGTTAATCCTAACCCTAAGTGGAGGTTAGAGAGAGATGGCATGATGAGTTAGATGACATGGTTGACTAGGTGTTTGGATAGATATGCTTTTGGTTTGCCATACGAGCCATGAGAGGTTGGATGACCTAGCACCTTTGGCGACCCTAGGAAGGGTCGTGCATGTTTGAGAAAAGGATATCTCCTTCATGGATGAGGTTAGAGAAGAACCTATAGAACCCTATGGGCTTGTGCAAGTGGGGTATATCTTGCACCCAGAGTATGTCAATAGTGCTGACAGTAGGATGAAACCCTAGACAAGGAAGCATGATGGATGTCTTACGAGATAAACATAAAGAGCTAAGGATAATCTTGAGACAAACATGAGTCGAGAAAAGGCTTCACCCAGGTAGGGATATGCTGGTAGGCTTGATCCAACTTCATGTAGTGAGGCTGGATGTGGAATTAGATCTAGAGAGAGAAAGCAGGACCCAAGAAAGAGGATTGGAAGCTTAGATTCTGAGATATGAGGAATAGTGGGGAGTGGAGGATGAAGCGACCTAAGTGGATGATAGTGGTTGCCTTATGCTAGACCCCTGGAGGCCGATGATACCTTGGTTGCCTTTAGAGGAACCAAACCCTAGAGAGAGGATGAGGCTTATGGTACCTATGTGCCTATGGGGTTACCTACTGAGATGAGACAAAGAGTGCCTTAGACCCTGAGGAGGTTTAGGTAACCAGTTGTGAGGCTTTATACCTATTTGGTTATCTTTAAGGAGGACTCAACTCTGGGGTGTTGCTCATATAAAAGGATCATGGGAGTGCATGACGTACCTTGGACATGCTTGATTCGTGGTTAAGAGGTTGAGCATGTAGTTGGATATCCAAAAGTGTACCTAGGGTTCCTGGACAAAGAGGGGAAGTGGTGTACCTAATGCTCATGATGAGAATTGAGTCTCTATAGTTTCGAGCATGGTACTCTTCATGTATAGAGGAAAAGGAAACCCCTTAAGTTAAGGTATGTTTGATGAACCCCTCACAACTAAGTTGGTTTAATGTTAAGGATGAGAACAAGTGTGACCTAGCATGGTTTGGTAAGTATCTTCTTATGCCTTAGTAGCTTGCTAGGGCTAAGCACGTTCATGTGGATGCATACGCTAAACATAAGGACGTGTGTGACTATTGTTATCAGGTGTAGTTTCCTCCCATCCTGGGAGAGGGACCCTTTTGTAGGGTGTATACCAGTTTTGTTGGTTTTGAGGTAACCTAAAGAGGTTTACGAGGATCTTGAGAAGCTAGATGGAAAGTACATGGTATGAGAATGAACCTGTAGACCCATAAATAGCCATCTCTAAGTGCATGTGGATGTGTTACCATGGAGGTAACCGGTATGGGGCCTGACCAAGGTAGGCAGGTTGCCATGACCCCTATGAAGGGATGAAAGTTAGTCAAGAATGCAGAGAGAGATGATGAAGGATTGGGTAAGGTTCTAAGTTGAACATGTACTATGTTAGAATCCTAAGTCTATCCAAGGGTCAGGTAGGGATAAGACCTGGAAGTAGGAGTTGCCTAATTCCCTAGTTGCACATGACCATAGGGACGGGAGGTAACAACTATCATTGTCTGAGGGCCATGGGTTAGGAGATTGATCACCTTCATGAACTCATGGGACCCAAAAGGCAGATGAGCAGGGCACTCTCTGGATGCATAAGGGAAAAGGGATGACCCCAAAAAGTGTCGGCACCCTACAGACCTAGAGGAGATGACCAAGGATTGTGTGGTGACCCAAGTAGGTTCTAGACCAGTTTTCCATGAAACTAACTTTGATATCAAGATGACTGAGAAGTAGAGACATAAGTTGCACGTTTCAACTTAGTTTTGAAGGTTTAATGGCAATGTGGGATGTACCATCTTTGCTCCTGGAATGGGAAGAACTCTGTATTTGCACGGCCGCCAAATGCTTATTTCTTCTTGTTATGAGAGGGAGAGATGGGACAGTATGCATGCCATACACCAAGGATAAAAGATGATGCGAGTTGGAACGTTGCTACAAGGTATGAGGATAGAGATAATAACATACCTTGGTGGAATGAATGATACATGGACATGTACAAACGATAAAAGTATTAAGATAATCACCTTGTAAAGATGTTCCTAGTAGAAGCTTTGTGAAATTTGCAAGTTATACAAGGTTGAGTTTGATCACCATTAGGATGAGCTCAGAATTTCTTGATGAAGACAAACTTAGAGTTTGAGATGAGATGATAAGTAGAATACATGGAGGTGTATGTCTTCAACATTACCTAACACCTAAGGATAAGAAGTGGTAATGAATGCTCTGGTTGAGATATAGCTGCCTAGTTAGCTAGAAGCTAGAAGAAGTTGAGGTTGTTCGACTAACCCTATGTTTGAAAAGAGGATGTGTTTTGGCTAACACACAAGAGGTAACAAGATATGTCGAACAAGTTAATGGTTGTTTGGTTAGCCAATTTAGTCCTTGATGTAGTAAAAGGATGGTGATAGAACATCAGATACACTTCTTTGGATAAGAAGGTAATAAAACCCTTTTGAGAGTGGTTTAGGGTTTCTGAGGTATCAAGCTTGAGGAATCATAACAATATATGAGGTCATGATATACCTTGGTACTACAAAGATAGTAAGTGATGGTAGCACTCTGGATGCTTAAAACAAAGTTGCATGTAGCATGTAGCCATGCAAGCCAGGAGGTGAAGGATGAACACCAGTAACCCAATGTATCGTTATAGAGGAGTCCCTGAGAGGGAATGGGAGTTCATCACTATGGATGTTGTGGTAAGTCTCCCTTTGACCCAGAAGGTCAAGATGCAATATGGGTTATGATAGATCGCCTTACCTAGATAACATGAGAAAGAAAGGAGTATTGTCAAGAGATAGATTCTGTTAAACTACATAAGATAGAGAGATGATTCAACTACACCATGATACAAGTTCAAAAGTTCTTGAGTATGACCTAAAGGTTCACTTCCATAAGGTGGAAGTAGGTACATGAAGAACTCAGTGTCAGTATTGCCTATCACCCCTAACTAATGGACAATATGATCCAGACTAGAGGGTCTGATGAGAGCAAGTGTGCTTGTTCAGGGTGATACAAAGAGACAGTTCTTAAGATGTGATGTTCACCACCATAGCCTTTATCGAGATGCAAGAAGTTCTAGAAGGAGGTTGTGTCGGTCACCACTTCATTATAAGATGATGTTGGTGAAGGAGGCCTTGTGAAGGTTAGGAAAAAAAACCACAGTGTGTGCAGATGAAGTCGCTTTGATCGTGCAATGGCTGAGAAAGATCCTAGTGGTGACATGAGTCATGAGCTGATGCAAGGCCAAACTCAACCATGTCCACCAATCCATCTCAAATGGACCCATATATCGGGGACTCAACTTTCTCAACTGTAGCTTAGAGGGGTCGAATTTTCACATCACATATTCTCCCACAGTGAATTGCATACTGGCATGCAATTCACTGTGGGAGAATATGTGATGTGAAAATTCGACCCCTCTAAGCTACAGTTGAGAAAGTTGAGTCCCCGATATATGGGTCCATTTGAGATGGATTGGTGGACATGGTTGAGTTTGGCCTTGCCCTCAGGATAACATGATGTGTAATGTGTTCCATGAGTCCGATCTAGAGCACTATGTGAGGTACCCAAGCCATATGCTGAGCCCTGAACCTATTCAGCTTTTGAGAGGCTGAAATGTCCGAAGTCATCTATGAGGGTAAGATATACCAAGGTAAGAAAGAACTCAGATGGAAGATTATGAGATGATGAAGGTTCTTGGGAAGCACCATGGAAAGGGTGAAGCCACATGGGAGCCGTGATGGACACATGAAAAGCTTATCCTGTTTGTTTGCTTGCTTGATGGAATTTTGATGGCAAAATTCTTATAAGAGGGGAAGGATGTTACAACCCCAATTTTGGGTTCCTTTGGTGAGGAATGTAATTTCTCACATTAAAGATATTGGAACGAATAATAATATAATTTGTTTTGAATAAATGGATTTTGTTTACAATAGCCTTGATGATTGTGTTGTGGGCTTTATTGGCTATTGGGCCCAATAACAAGGAAATTCAATTAGTAAATGAATAATTGAGTTTTTGAGAAAAGAAAGATGTGGAAACCTCTAGAAGGCAAAATAATATAATCCAAAGGTGGATTTCGTGCCTCTTGGGTTCCTTGGGTTCCAAGGAGTCCAAAATTGCAAAGAGAAAGCAATAAGAAAAGAAAAGAATAATTAAATATTTCTTTATTAAGAAAGAAATTGAAAACAATGATAAAATGTGGAAAATAAGTGGAAAGAGGTATAATTGAGTTATCCTTAGTGGACTTCCATATCCAAATGATTCCTAATGTTAAAAGGAATTCCAATAAGGAAAATAAAAAGAGATACAGAGAGAAATCCTCAAAAGATATTTTAAGAAAAAGGGAAAATGCAAAATAAAAAGGGTTAATATGAGAAATAGAAATAGATAAGAAGATAAAGGCAAGAAGATATTCCCCAATATGGGAATTCGTGCCTCCAGGTTTTCTTGAGGTCCAAGGGACCCAAAATAACAAGTTAATGGTAAAGGGAAAAAGGATACTACTTGATTTTGGATTAATTGATGAATAACTTGGATGAGAAGAAAACACTCTCAACCGTTGGAATTTAACCTCCAAATTTAATGAACGGATAGATAATGACAAGATGAAGTTTTCACTAAAATATGAGAAGAAAATGTTAAACGAGGAAAGAGAAATGAATTTTCCAAGTTAACATGCTAAATTACCCTTTTTAACTCGTTTTTAGATTTTTGCTATAGAGGGGAGAAACGCTGGCCGTTGGATGATCACATGGTCCAGAGGACTACGAACCTGAGGGCATCTATGTGTCATCTACCCCGAGTCTAGTGGGACTGGGAGATGAAGTTGAAAATTCGTTTTTCTCGGTTTGGAAGCAATGATTCGATGAACTAACAAGTCCATCAGTTTTGGGAGATCTTTCCGAAAAGTGAGACCCTAACTTTGAGAGCTATCATCGACAAGGGGAGAAACCCCCAAACCACAACACTCCCATGTCTTAAGCCTATATAAGGGAGGACACTCAAAGGTGCCAACATCCCTAAAAATTATCCCCATCGCCGTAGAGCTCAACGACGAGTCGAGAGACGTTTTCAATCGTCAGTTTTGATCTGATCTACCCTCCCTCTACAACCAGTAAACCACGACGGACTTCCAGTGAGTGGTTCAGGGTGAAGGACGAGTCCGTTTGGGCGACTGAGCATCTCGTCAGGTTCATCGGAGCAAGGTGGAACTTCCTGGACCATAGCCACGCTAGCAGGCGCCAAGGATCTCGAAGTCAACTAAGTGGTTGACCAACCATCGGAACAGAGGATGGCGCGTCGCGAGGTTGAAGAAGGGACCCCGTGGTTTTACTACAATGCCCCTCGTCTCCTACTGTAGAGGTAAGGGTAGTTTTGGTCCTTTGCAATTAAAATAAAAGATAGCCCACGCAACTCTGATCGTTGGATCCTGAGTGGACCAACAGATCATCAATCCAACGACCCATGTTTTCTAGAATTTGCTAATAAATCAACAAAAAGGGTTTTCTTTATAAAAGTCATATCTTGATCTAGAAAGCTCGGATGAGAAAAATGTATACATAAAAATTGATCAGGAGAATGCGTAGAATCCAATAAAAATACTTTCAAAGCTTTATTTGGTTCATATTTGCAAAAGTGTGCTAAGTTAATGAAAAATGCTTTGAAATTATGTTAGAAACCCTAATTGAAATTAATGCTTAAGTCCACGATGCTTAATTGGTGAGATTAAGTAATGGTAACCTGTTGAAACAGTAATGATGAACTTGAACTTGATCTAGATGATTTATTGCAGGATTTAGGGTTTTACACCAGTTATGAATGATTAAGCACTTAGAAACCCGAACTTAGGGTAAAAGAGGTTAAGATCATATTTAATTTGAAAAATATGATAATATGTTGTTAAATGATGGTTCCAAGATATTTTGAATATAAAAGTTCCTAATCATGGATAGATACCCTTAATATGCTAAGTAGGGTTTTCTAATGGATCAAGATGGAATTCATGACAAATAGAGTTCATATGTGAATTGGACCATAACGAACTATGAATTGATGATAAATGTGTATAATAATCTTGTCATGGATTAAAGGGATAAAAATAATAGATTTAATGCAAAAGAGGCTTAATGAACTTAATTAATGGTTAATTATGCCTTTAATATGAAATTGAGGATTAGATGTGGAAATAATTAGGGTTGGTGATCAATTGCGTTAAATTAGGGTTTAAAATAGTAAAAGATGAAGGGAAACCCCAATTACAATAGAAACCCTAAAAGTGAATTAGAAACCCTAGGAAGCGATCTAGGTTTAATGGATCTTGATGACATGAATAATAAAAAGGGAATTACGTGATTATTTCAGGATTTTGTTGAAAATGCTTGCTTGCTTGGATTCTTAATTGCATGGATATTTCTGTTCAAATCGTCAGATCAGGTATGTGGTTAATTATGAATAATCGCCTTAGTTTCCCGAGGATTTTCCAGATGGTTAATCACATTGAATGCAAATTATCAGTTTGGATGTTCATACTTGCAAACTATAAAGTCACTATGATTATCACATTAATAATAGAAGTATGGATTCTCGCACTTACATGCCACCATGATGGATGATGCCAAAGGTCAGGCCCAGATGGGTAGACCAATGGACACCTTGAGTGGTAACCCCACACACCAAGCTTGGGAATGAGAAGGTGGCCTATGATATTGCATGACTAGAGGGCACCATGAGTGGTGACCCCCATGCACCAAAATCGGGATTGAGAAGGTGGCCTTAATTCATTGGAAAAGGAAACCCTAAGGTGGGTATGCCAGGGTTAGGGCAAAAGCGGTGGAGAATGTCATACAGAAAAGTGTAAATTGGCTTGTTAATTAACTTGATTGTGATAATTAGATTGTTATCCTTATGTGCAAACTTTTGGTTGTCCCCACATACCAGTATATTTTGATATACTGATCGACGTTTTTTTGTCGGCATTTTAGGAACAACAATTGAAAGAACAACAGTAAAGTGACACATTGTGGAAATGAGAAATAAAGTGCAAGGAGGATTAGATAGAATAATTCAAGCTCTGGATAGATAGATTTCCAAAGTTTTATAAGGTAAGTAAGGTTTTAATTTTATACCAAATTCCAGTTAGTTAGTAGAATTTCATAATTATTATTGATTATTTGTTGAACCTTTGATCCTGTTAATTGAATAACGACTCTGACCTTTGGGTCTCCCTTAATTGGGGGGTTATCGGGAGGTGGGGTCGTTACAATAGGTTTCTATTTCTTGGTAATCGGGGAGTATTCCCCATACCCACTCATGTTGAGAAAGATTATTTCATAGTTTCATGCAAGTATCCATCATTTGTGTGGCAAAAATGACATGTTTGTGTGTATGTTTTCTTGACCATATTTCATATACTCAATGTGCTCTTTATGCACAATAGAAGAGTGATCTAGAGTGGGAATAGTTTATAACATATTTCACAACATAATCAATGGTTATGGTTAGGATATTTTTTTATTTAAATATGGACTACATGGAAAAATTATGTGTTTGAAAATGGCAGTGATATGGGTGTTTCTACTAATGCCAATAATGGTAATGGAAATAAAAAGCATTCCAACATGTGGTATTTCTTGATAATAATTTGGTTTATATGTGATGAGGTATAGCATATGAAAGACTAAGTCCAAAATCTATCTTTTTAACTTATAAATTGTTGCATAACTACTAAGTTACTTTGCTTTGGTTAATCCTATACTAGATTTAATTTAATTTGATGCAATCTGACTCTTCTAAGCAAGATGATTGATACTGCTAAATGTGACAAATTGAGTACCCAATGATGGAAGATATTTTAAGATATGAACTCAGTAATAATCATCCAACTGACTTATGGTTGATCAAATCAAGTGTTTTACTTCAACTTAAAACTTTTTTTAAGTGAATCTGTATTTAATAGCTTTATTAGGGAACTTTTTGAACATGTTAGAGTAAGGTCACTAGTAACTAAATGAGCATAGTACATTTATACTCAATACAATTCTTTCATAACCATTAATTTGTTTATTCAATTTATACCTCATATACACTTGTTTGTCACCATCCACTTTTTGCCATTTCATATTGGTATATGTTATATTTTCTCTTGTTTCTCACTTTTAATTATTTGATCCAAATTGTATGTGATACAAAAGTATGTTAGAATTATTTATTCTCTTTGATCTAGGCATTGACTTGGCTCTTATTGTGGTTCACCTAGCAAATAAGGTTCAATCATCAGTTCCACATCCATGACCACTTTCTTTTGATCTATAAGTTTCACTAGTAACAACAATAAAATATAAGAATTGTCCACTAATAGATTGCCATCTTGAGTACAATCAATATGCATGGGGCCATTATTGCGGTAGACATTGAGGTGAGAAAAATCTTTATCACCATTACCATCATGCATATTTTGCAGCAACATTTGATATAGAGGCGCCTCCTTAGAGGATTCAAATATTTATATGGCTAGGTATAACATCATGTTAGCACTTTAAAGACTATTGGTCCCTATTGATGGTACCCACCAACTTTGATTTTCATTAACTTTGAGGGGATGAGATAAAAACTTGAATTCTCCCTATTAGTGAACTCAATCGATAGTTGGCTCAATCTATTTAAGTTTTTCCAGTAAAATAGTATCCATCAAGCATAGAATCTTAACTGAGAAGATAACTTACCAACTTTAGTCATAGGATAGATAAAATATCTACTATGCTTGGGAAAGGTTCAAGGATCTCCAATGAATGCATCCTCATTATAGACTTGATGCATGTCTTTTAATGCATGCCTTCTACAATGTGTTGTTCTATAACACTCACATGTGTGTTAACTCTACAACAAGTGGAGATGTCTTGAATAAAACTCTCAAAGAAGCATCATACATCATTGATATGATCATAATATACCACCAATAGTCTACATAAAGCACATCTTCATCCCCCACTTCTTTTAAGCCAAGGAAAGCATGTAATATTGTGTACATGGTGTTGACATGCTTACAAAGAAGATGAACATATCACCTAATGATATATTGCTAGACATATTGCTTTAATAAAAATTTATTTAGACAAACTGACATCACATAATTTAATATTGGAAAGATGTAATTCTATTAGGAGATAAGTGGACATGCAGAAGTATGACACATATTCCAATACCTAGAATCAGAGATAGAGAGATAACCCCAATTTATTTGATCTTTATGAGAACCCAAACTAACAAATTATGAGGTAGAAACATTCACATAACCAAAACTACCCACATTAAGGGAATTAACAGCCACCCAATAATGGCAACAACATAGCCAAAACTTCAATGCTTCTCAACATATGTCACAATCAAAATTGGTCCTTGAGTTCATACTAGATTACTTCATGTTGACAAGAATAGAGTAGAAGGAAGAGTTTGTCTAAGAAAGATGAATATTGAACATTGCCATTTAACAACTTCATTCAAAACTAAATGATATTGGCACTCATACACGGGTCAAAATATGATCCCTGAACATAGATACTTTCTCCATGTCAAAGGACACCCATAGGATACTACCTGTCCAACTAAAACTAAAACTGGATCCATGGAGGACTCTCTTCCCTTCGAAGCACCTTGAGTCAAAATTGACAGTCCAACTCTGGTCTCTAAAAAGCAGTTCCTTCATGTGTTTCGCCAAAATATGATTTATTATTATTATTACTGTTTAAATCTACTTGTGTTTTTTATCATAGAAATACAATGTAGGTTGCATTTTCTTGAATAAAATAGCTCGTCAAATTTAATTTTTGAAAATAGATACATGGATATCAACATACTTGCACACTTTGTGTTACAAAAATTAGGACCCATAGTTGATAATGTGCTTAATTACACGTTCATACATCACAACCGTGTCCTAACTAAGTTTGTTTTGCAAAATTCAGAATAAAAATGTGTCTTGCCACACAATGTGTTAGATTTTTATAAAATTTGGCAGTAACAAAGGAACATTGAGTGTGAGTCAAACCCATGATGTGTTAAAATTTTAGTCGAGTTTAATGAATCAAGCTACACTCCATGTCATTGCACCACACATCAGACCCATTATTTGTATATGAATCTATTGTAGGTCCATTAAATTATTATTCGTTCCTTAAATGACATGTTAGAATTTGGAGAGAAAGTGACAACAACAATCCTACATCGTGTCTTGAACACTACATATCGGTGATAATTAGGTTTTCTGGATTGACAAAAATTTATTTTGGGTCATTTAGTTCAAAATGTTTGGCTAGATCCTAAATTTCCAAAACATTTTCAGGTTGAAATACTTGATCCTAACCCGACCCTAAAATACTTTTGCTTCTTTGGGGTCTGGCCCACAAATCTAAAAAGAAGAGCACAAATTTTAAAACAAAGCAAAGTTTTGTAGTTCTTGAAATTAATAAAGCATAAGCATAGATTTCAATGTAAAAAATTAAAATGTTTTAAGGAACACATGTAAAAATTAAATTCATTTTGACAAGAGTTTTTAAAACAAATTGAAATAAAAAACAATTTATTATTATATAACAAAACAATAAATCTAAAACTAAAAAAAGTATGTACAATTGATAAAAATAAACATAATGAGATGTCTTTTATAATTTAATAGGCCATTCAACATGTTAAACTTTAATAGTTTTCAAGGGAATGGTAGCTTGGTGGTAGAGGCCCGAGCTCCCCAGAGTAGGGATCCAAGTTTAAAACCTCTCGGTGGTACGCTTAAGTCAGAAGTATCACGTCAGGTAGCTCATCTCTACATGGTTTACATGTTCCCCTATTGTGAGGGTATCACGTTAGGTAGCTCGTCTTATTTTTCCAGTTTACTCTAATATGTTTTGAATTTGGACTTATTATACAACAACACCATTATACAACATGTTTGTTTCAAAAATTTCATGTAGTTATTAGGATAATGTTGCATCTTTATGATCACATGGTATAACACACCATTATAGGTTGTGTGATGTGTAAAAATGGCAAAAATCCCAAACACAATATTTCACTTGGACATATGTATCATTAATCCCCTCTGGATCCCGTAAGCCCCATATTTAGCTCTCACAGTGATATAGCCCTTGCCACCTCTCCCCATTCAACTCAAGGAGGCGATTGTGGAACCTCTTAGTTATCATATCACCCTCTAATGTCAGACCCCACCCTTTCCTACCTCCTTTGATGATGAAATTCCTTCTCCACTGTAACGATCCAAACTCAGAATCTAAACTTTTATATTAGTCATCATGATTAGTCCAAAACCTCTTCATTATCTGGTTAGTTGATGAATTATAACTTGATCATGTGAATGAGTTAATACTAGACATTTACTACAACAAATGTGTCTTAAGCCAAACTCAAAATTTACAACCTTAATGGAGAACAAATGAGAACAATGCACATAATGGAAAGGTTTTCCATACTCGAAGACTTAGGTAATTAATTTATATAAAAAGTATTATTTGATATTTTTCTATATTTGTACTACATGCTTGTACTGAGGAAGTTATGCATTTTTAGTATGCATTTGTAGATAAGCATGTAATTAACATGGAAATAACAGGCGGTCAACAACATTGTTGTTCAAGACCAATCTCTAAAAAAACCATAACGTTTTTTATACATAACAAATTTTGATAAAATTTACTTTTGTGGATTTGTAAATTCAATCCTCTTTCTAACAAAACCATACATAGAAATTATAGAGGTCCATAGGCAACTTTCATGGTCACTAAGGAAGAACCTTGGTGAAGGAGGTCGTACAGAGCTACTTTCTTATGATTCTTGGTTGAAGGCTCCCATTCTCCTACCCTCTTCTTATATTAGGTTGGTTCCTCCCAAACTTCGATTACCTATTGATTTTACTTCCCCTTACCTCTATTCACCTCATTTTGGAAGCAAAATTTTGATTTATCCCCACCCCTTCTTCTTTTCTCTTCTAAACCAAAAGAAGGATGATTTGAAAACAAAACTTGACGGAGGAAATTCTGATTGTGTTTTTCTTGCTAGATTTTGAGTTTTTCTCTTCAAAATCAAGGTGAGAAAATACACTTATGTTTAGTAGGTACTTCTACCTTATTTTCTTCCTTGTCTTCTCAAAACTACTTGTTGAATAAGATAATGTGTGAAACATGTTATTGGACTTGATTTGGTATGTCTCTCTTTGAACTTGGTCTTGCTACTAATCTAATTAAACACAAACATGTTCTTAGTGTTGTAACTATATGCACATTGGATTCTTGCTCAATTTTCTTTTAAGAAAATAATGTATGGAATTCTTCGAGTATTATCTTTCAAAATAGATTCTTAGAAGAGTTTTCAGCCCATAAAATTTACAAGAACATAATATAAATGACTATTTGTTGTTATTATAATGATTCATTGATATTTGTGATACTAATCTCTTGTTCTTGAGAACTTGTTGCTCAACATAAGCTTATTAATGCCAAAAATGAATTTATAACTAGTTGAAATTTAACTTATACTTATCTAACATTTGTGGTAGTAATAACTTGTGAGAACCTCAAGAAAAAGGGTTGATTGAGTATTGGATGCCTTGGAAGAAGGTTGGATATTTGTATGATAATCTTTGTGGCCCATTGAGGCTTGAATGCAGCTGAATGATAATGAAATAAATTCTTATTGAATTTTTCATCTTGATTATTTTTCACCCTACTGTATGTTGTGTTTTTTAAACTCAATTTATATTGTAAGAAAAGGTTGTTTGCATGTTGTGATAATGCTCGAATATTATTTTTATGTATTTAATCTAGTTTTCTCATATTCACTTATAGGTGGTATATGATGAATATGATTTATATCATATCTCTTATATGGGGAACTGTAATTTTGGATTTTTGGGTGAAATAAGAGATTATATTTTAGTTTTTTTTGTGGTTGAAACGTATGTTTTAGGTGTTTCGTAAAAATGATATAAATGATGCATACTGATGTCAATTGCATGATTTTTGGTATTCAATTCAGGTTGATGCTAATGCATGAGTATTGGTGGTTTGTTTAGGTTGTTTTTTTCAAATATGTTGGTAGAAATTTGTTGGGGATAATGAGTTTGATTTCAATAGTTCTGCAACATTCACTGTAAAAAAACAACAACATGTCACATCATTTGTTAAAAAATAATAGATGGGTTATTATAACTTGTCACATCAACTTTCAGTCATGAAATGCTTCCATAAACGTCCACCACAACAAAGCTAAAAAATGGAATATAAACACTAATTTTTTATTAAAATTCTAATTTTATCATTTATTTAAAGTGATGTCTCTCAACTAAGGACTGTCATCTCTAACTTTAATGTGACAGTTTTTGAAAGACACCAAATATCTAAATTCTTGCAACACTCACATAAGTTTTGGTGTGAAAGTGATGCCTCGTTATCTTTTCCAAATGCCTCAAATTTGTATTTCTATAGTAGTGTCATGTTGAAGAAAAATATATCTTTATAACCTCCACCCAATCCCCTCTATTCTCTAGTAACAAAGTGCCAAAATACCTCTATCCAATATCTTTGAAAGTCCATGTACAATATTCAACTTGGGGAAACAAACACATGATCCTAAAATCAACGAATAGTCAGAGTAATTTCAAGAAATGATGATATACAAGAATGTTTTTGCAATGAGGTTTCAACATCCCCATCACTGCCATACTTCATGATCATGTTCATGCCATAAATGAGCTTGATCTCCCAATACTGCTGTAACGTGCGGGCCCACTGCCCAAGGCTATAGTAGAGTTTCAAGAATGACGACTGGCCCCACAAATCAACGAATAGTCAGAGTAATTTCAAGAAATGATGATATACAAGAATGTTGTTGCAATGAGGTTTCAACATCCCCATCACTGGCATACTTCATGATCATGTTCATGCCATAAATGAGCTTGATCACCCAATACTGTTGTAACGCCCGAGCCCACTGCCCAAGGCTATAGTAGAGTTTCAAGAATGACGACTGGCCCCACAAATCACCACTACCTTAACTGTGCACTTTGTCCACACTGACACACAAGCTAGGATCAACTTCCAGACTGGTCACCCATCCTAGTACTACTCCAAGCTGAGCACACTTAACTATGGATTTCTTTAGTGATGGACTTCTTGAAAAGGAGGCGCACCTTGGTGATATGGGTAGTCCAATCATTCCTTTTAAGATCATGTTATCCGAGGCCTCAAATCCTGGGATGTTACAATCTCCCCCACTTAGACTCTTGACGTCCTCGTCAAGACTCAACTATAATGCCTCACCTCATAATCTCTTCCCCACACAAGGGTGGCTACATCAATCATGGATAACCCTTTCCTACATGCCTAGATCGCATGGCTCAAGACTGGCATGCCATGCCCATGTGGGCCCCACCTACTGGAGGGGAATTGGCTCTGATACCATTTGTAACGCCCGAGCCCACTGCCCAAGGCTATAGTAGAGTTTCAAGAATGACGACTGGCCCCACAAATCACCACTACCTTAACTGCGCACTTTGTCCACACTGACGCGCAAGCCAGGATCAACTTCCCGACTGGTCACCCATCCTAGTACTACTCCAAGCTGAGCACACTTAACTATGGAGTTCTTTAGTGATGGGCTTCCTGAAAAGGAGGTGCACCTTGGTGATATGGGTAGTCCAATCATTCCTTTTAAGATCATGTTATCTGAGGCCTCAAATCCTGGGATGTTACAGCTACCCTTTGGGAGCATCACCTTTTGCATCCTCTCCAAGATGCACAAGCTCAAGTTGAAATGTGTGACACCCAACCCCAAGATCAGTGTACAATAACGCACTGATGGCAAGTATGCTACATTGTGAAAAAACCCAAAACAAAAAATATGATCCATGTGTAGATACAACACCAATACTTATATAATTTGTTTCCAATGTATCTTGACTAAGAGAGTCCATAAGAGCTTCTTGTTCACTCAAATTAGTGGATATCATGTTGATGAATGTTATAGTTTCTTTGGAATATTTTAAACACATTCCTAAAACCCCAAACCGGTAGATTATTGAATGTTTATAATAATATGCTTGATGAAGGATGCATGTTGAGTGAATTTGTTGTTGAGGTTTCATAGGATCACTTAGACCCAATAATTCATTTATCTTTGGAGGAGGACATCAGTGCCTTCTTGTAATACCCCTAACCTTACTTTTTATTTGATCATGCTTGATTAGCATAATTAGATGTTTATGACATTAATGTAACCATGTGATATGCCTTGACATCATGTGACAAACTTATGTTTCAAGTTTCATTCAGTTTGGATGTTGTTTGGGTTAGTTTTGCATATATGTGCTTGTTTTGGACCTAATTGTAATTTACCCTTACAATTTGTCATAGGCTTGTTGTTTGTTACATGTTTTGGCATCATGTTGGAGAGTGTGGCTCCCCAAAGCCTTTTTGTACCTTGATTTGATGTGGTAGCATCATGTGTTGATTTTTAGGGTTTGCATGGATGCCTGAAGTGGATGGTTGACCTTGATACATGTTTGACTAATAAACTTTGGTTTTGGCGGTCGTCAAGGATCTTGTGATCCATGATTCTTAGTAGTCGATGAGATTTGATGTGTACCTAGTGGTCTTAGCAATCCATGATCCCATGAACCCTCCTTAGTCTCCAAGAAACCCTAGGGTTTGGTTTAAGCGACCGTTTGCCTTTTGATCTTCAGCGATCATTGATCTTTTGGTTCTCCTTGGATGTTGAGAATATCAGCAATTAATGACCTTTTCTAGACCATGTTATTCACTTATCTTCCTTGGTTTTAATGCCCTAGTTGCATGTTTGAGTTTGGTACTTGCATGGTCTAGTCTTGGTGGACACATGGCATGTTGAGTTGGACACCTAACCTCCCTTCTCTCTCTTCAACCCTTGGTTATATAAACCTTTGTCCTTGCATGCAACTAAAAACTTTTCAATCTCTCTCTCTCTTCTTTCCATTGGAGCTTGTCCCTCTTGTTCTTAGTGGAGAAGGTGGAGCTCAAGTGGTCGATCCATCTTGCATGTTGACCTAGGGTTTGGAACAACCCTTCTTTGGTGATCGTTGGGTGATCCTGGCTTCCTTCTTGATCTTGGCAAGTGATCTTCCCCTTTCATCTTTGTTTTCCTTACTCTATTCCATTCTTCTTTCTCTTCTTGGTCGAAGCCATGGTTTTCCATGGTAGTGCTTGAGTTGAGTTTAAAGATCTTCTCTCTTCTTGGCCAAATCCATGGTACTTCATGGTAGTGCTTGAGTTGAGGTTGAAGAATTCTCTTCTTGACATTTGTACCTAGAGTTTTTCTCTCCTTCTTTCTCTTTGACCTAGGGTTTTGTTCCTTCTTTGGAGCTGGAGCCAATTTGTCTATGGAGGTGATCAAGCTAGGGTTTTCAACCCTCTTTTTTGGAGGTTCCTTGTTGTTGGAGTTGCTTCTTCTTTTGAGGCGAGTTATATAACTTTCTCCTCGATTATTGTTGCACTTACCTTGCATGCAAGTTGTAACATCCCAGGATTGAGGCCTTGGATAACATGATCTTAAAAGGAATGATTGGACTACCCATATCACCAAGGTGCACCTCCTTTTCCGGGAGCCCATCTCTAAAGAACTCCATAGTTAAGCGTGCTCAGCTTGGAGTAGTACTAGGATGGGTGACCAGTCGGGAAGTTGATCCTGGCTTGCGCGTCAGTGTGGACAAAGTGCGCAGTTAAGGCTAGTGGTGGTCTGTGGGGCCAGTCGTCATTCCTGAAACTCTACTAGAGCCTTGGGCAGTGGGACCCATGTCTTACTAATGGTATCAGAGCCATAACCTCTCTAGTAGGTGGGGCCCACATGGGCATGTGGCATGCCAGTCTTGAGTCGTGTGGTCCAGGCAAGTTGGAAAGGGCTATCCGTAGAGACGAGATGGATCCACCCTTGTGCTGGTAGCCGTGGACGGGAGATGGGTGTCCATGGGCCATTGTGGGTCTGCACTGAAATGGGGTCAGATTATGAGGCCATATAGTTGAGCCTTGACGAGGACGTCAAGAGTCTAAGTGGGGGAGATTGTAACATCCCAGGATTGAGGCCTTGGATAACATGATCTTAAAAGGAATGATTGGACTACCCATATCACCAAGGTGCACCTCCTTTTCCGGGAGCCCATCTCTAAAGAACTCCATAGTTAAGCGTGCTCAGCTTGGAGTAGTACTAGGATGGGTGACCAGTCGGGATGTTGATCCTGGCTTGCGCGTCAGTGTGGACAAAGTGCGCAGTTAAGGCTAGTGGTGGTCTGTGGGGCCAGTCGTCATTCCTGAAACTCTACTAGAGCCTTGGGCAGTGGGCCCAGACGTTACACAAGTAATCTACCCTAAAAACATAATTACATTTGAAAGATGATGTCCTTGATCTGGGGTTTATATTTGCATGGTAATCTTTAGTAGACAACTTCCCTTTGATTAACCCTAATCTTTGTACCCAAAAATTTTTCTTGGTGATGGAGGTTTTTGATGCATGCATGCTGGTGAAATGGTTAGTTTTTCCTCCCTCATAACCATGGTTTTGTTTTCTCTCATGGTGATGGTTGACGTTAGGGTTTTGGAGTTGACGTTTTTCATGTGTTTTATACCTTGGTGGTTTTCAGTTTCATGGTGATGACCAAACCGTTTTGGTTTCTATGAGGTCACCAAGTTTTTCTCTCTCTTCATGTGGTCGCTAAGAATGATTGATGTTAAGTGGTCACCAAGGTTTTTCCTTCTTAGCGGTCAATGAGTTTTTCCATCTTCTTGGTTTCTAACTTTTCACCTATGTGGTCGCTAATATTGTTGGATCTTGGGTGATTGGTGAGGGTGGTTGCTAAGGGTGGTCAATATCAGTGGTCGATGAAAGGGTTGAACCCTACTGTCTTTAGTCACCAACCTTGTGTTTTAGCAGTCATCCATATGACTGATGTTTAGCGCTTAATGAAGATGATGTTATGACCTAGTTTTCTGCGGTCGATGAAGGTGATGTACGTGTCTTCAGCAGTCTCCAACCTCACTCATCCTTTGGCGGTCGATGATGTTTCTAGCTTATATAGATGTGATGTTTTATTGAGTTTAGATTGATGATGTTTGACCATGTTGCTTCCATGATTGTTGTAGATGATAAAGAATTAGGGTTTACATCTATTGTTGATTTGAAACCCTAATTTGGTTACCTTGTTGAACCTTAATCCTAGTGTAAGTACAAGATGTTGTTGATTAGCTTGTTGTAATGACTGCACTTTCAACATCTCCCAATTAAGGAAAGACCTTCAAGTTGAGATACATTACCTATATTTCTAAGGATCGAGACTTAGCAAATAATAAATAACAATAAAATAATTTCATTTATTCCAAATAGTGTTTACAAATTGTACAAATATGTACCTCATGAAACTAACACATGTTGAAAAGAAATAACTATCTATCTAATCCTCCTTTAACTTATCTTTAATTCTCTCAGGTAATTTCCATCCAATTTATCCCAAGTTGACATCTTCATAATTAGCATGTTCCTAAAACCCTGACAAACAAAATGTGGTTAGCATACTTCTATACTGGTACGTGGGTTCATCCAATAATCACAAGCACATATAATCCACCACCAATGATTTGCACATAAGAACATGTATTTCCTTTCATATTCAAACCCATATCTAGTCTACTATCTTAGGTGTATCCACTATCCATCGTTGGACTTAGGTGTGATACTCTTCAATCAGTACAACCTAGGGTTCATGAAATCATTATATACTTTATGAGATAATCATAGGGACTTAATAATTTACATGAAATAAATAAACATCCAAAAGATATCATTCATTCAATCTTCAAGAAACATCAACAAAAGTCGGAAGGTGATACATGTAATCATAAGCGTGACCTTGATGGTGAGCCATGCATATTATGATATAACTTTACTTTATGCATATTTTCCAAGCAAGCAAATCAAGCATTAATATTTGCAAGTACATTTATCCTAAATTGTCACCATCCACTTCCCTATGTGACTAGACTCAGCTGATTGTAGCAGTTCAATGACAGCGCCCTCCTTCAGTCATGGATAACGCTGTCTGGCACCCCACTTCTTGGTCTATGAGGTCGTCATCTCCGCGTGAACATGAGAGTACTACTGAAAACAGCGTCACGGTGATTCTTAGCACCACGCTTCTCAGCCAAGGGCAGGGCTCCTTCCTCGTCTCCATTCGACTATCCTAGACTCCCTCACTGGTGCCTCCTTCCACCATCCCCCTTCTTCACACTGTGAAATGATCCTCTCTCTATCATCGGTTCTCAGGCCCCACAAGCCAACTCTTGCACACAACATTGACTCCTAGCCAGCCTTCTTACTGCCACGATCATCATCTCCAGTTGCATGCTTTAGGTCCCATGCCCATGGAAAATAGAGCAGGCGAGGGGGAGGGGAGACGTCGACTCAGTGAGGGTGTTTATAGAGATGAGGTTACATAGGTAGCATAGATGTGTGCGAAACCACCATATATATATATATATATATCGAGAGAGAGAGAGAGAGAGGCTAGAATACCCTCGAGTGTATAGATCGCACGGATACACTCAAGTGTATTTGCATATTAAGACTATTTTTTTGTAAGATGTAAGCCATTGATCTTCATTGTCATACTATAATTGGGCTATATAGAAATTTTGAGCACATTTGGATGAGTGTAAGTTACTCATCCAAGGGCAACAAAATCAACGCACGAAACTAATTTGAAATGCATAATTTTTGTGGTCTTTATAACATGAACTATAAATGTCCAAATATGCTCAAATATTTTATATGAGTTATTCACAAGATGATTAAGAAGATCAATGGATTATATTTTTGAAAAATATATTACACCATGAAAAACTATTTGAGTGTATTCTGCTCCGAATACACTCGAGTGTATTCTAACCTAACTCATATATATATATATATATATATAAATATATATATATATATTCTCATTTTCCTCTTCTCCTTTACTTAATGCACAAGGGAGATCCAAATGTGGCAAGGGACTTTATGATGTTCCATAAGGAAACCATTACTCCCTTCTTCTTAGGCGTTGAAAACATATCCTTTTATTCATAATTTTTCACCAAAAGAAAAGGGAGAAAGGCAAGGCACATTTTTTTAGGGAGGAAATAACTCCATCCCTTTATATAAATCTCTCGAGTTTTTGTTATAAAAACTAATATTTCTAGAAGGAAACTCCTATCTTCCCATCAAATAGGAATTGGCAACATCGGTAAAAAGGAACAACCAACAAATACCTTTCTCTTCTCATATTCGATTCTTGGAATATATGGGAATAAGTTCAATATATAAAACTTGCACCTTGAGGTAAACAATTACAATTACTTAATGGAACATCATTTTTATCCCAACTTATATAATCTTTTCACTTTATTATTATTTTTAAGTATATGAAAAGTCATGTCAAATATTCATATTTGATGCCTTAAACATTGTGTTGTCCATAATGGCTAGATAATATTCCTTTAATTATCAAAAAATCATGTATGTTATTTCCCGTTGGAAACTTGGCAATTATTCAATATTTCAATTAGGCAATATTTCAAAAAGCCAATATCATTAATTCAAGAATTCATAAAAACATTACTATTGATTTTTGCACAAAAACTCTTATATTTTTGTAGCATGCTTTCAAGGACATATTTGCAACCCAAATAGTCTCATAAGTACATTATCATATCAAAACCCATTTTCATTTATTCATGTATGAATTCCTTTATTTAACTTGTGCCACAAGCACCCATGCCACAAAAGACATTATTATTTCACCAATAATACCATTAAAGAGTTGACTTAGCAATTCATGGCTCACGTTTATATAATTCAATTTTACCAAAATGAATGATATAATATTCACCCCTCCTTAAAAGGATTTTCCCCAAAATTCAAACTTTGTAAGATTAGTGAGTGTTAACTCATCTAGTTCCAATATGTGGGGTTAGCAACCCTATTTTGATATCTTTAACATCTTTCATTGATATGAAAATTCCTCATATTATTACTAGGATTGGCACTTGAATGCAATTCAAGATACATCCACATCCCTAGTATTTACATATTATCATCTCATAATGAATAAATTTCCATTTTATACTTTCAATTTTTGGTTGATGACTACCTTTTCATCGTAGAGTCCAACCTATCATTCATTTATTTGCACATAAGGGCGAGGCAACACCTCCAACCCTAGGTCAAGTGATTAAGTTACAAACTTAAGGTATTCATTATCATATGTTAGTTTTAAGCATATCATGTGTTTACCCAATCTCTCTCGCTCATAATGAGATGAAATAAGTACCTGCTTGCATCCCAAATACAAAGTTCATCCCATTCCAAGAGTAGAGACGGTATATTCACACATTACCTCAAAATTCCATATTTTAGGTTGAATCACTCTCGATATGACTCCAAACTATGCTTACTTTTAATTCCATAACATTCTTATATTTAATGAAATCAAATGTCATTTCTCACTCTTGAGTTTGTACACAACTCTTTTCATTATTACATGACTTCTTGTATCTTTTACATTTTCCCCTCAGGTATTATGAGCCTTAGCCACTTCCTTGAGGTCTCTAGGGGTATAGGTACTTTTTGGAGTAATCTCATATTTATGCATATAGGCAGTGCCCTTCACATACACCCCTTGGGCCACATGAACATCATGAAGGTCACAAACCTCTTGAGACATGGGCCTCGAAAAATATAGTTGTTACCTCCCAACCACATGGTCTTATGGATTCAGGGCACAATCAACTCCAAATCCCATTGGTTATATGTACCTTTAATACACCCTACTTGACCTTAGCATTGACTTTGGACTCTCCCCTTCCCAAGGGTTTCTTGGAGATGTCACAACTTTAACCATTTTAAGCACATTATTTTCATATGCAATTCTTTCTTTAAACTAGATTTCCTCCATCTCTTGCAATGCTCCAGGTTCATTTTATGTCCCCTCATTGGACTCATGGTAATTTTCTCATTTGGGCTTGGTCACATACGGCCATTCACATCCATATTGACTTTTCTTCATGTTCCTCAGAGATGACATATTTGGGTTCAAAGAATAATACTCAATATACATGCTTCCATCTTTTATATCCTTATTTCTTTACACCTTAGGTGACATTTAAGGCTACCTAAATATTTGAATTGATTTGGTCAACTTACCTTTCTAGGGAAGGTCCTAACCTAGGGTGCCTTCATGGCTCATAGGAGGAAGTTAGGCTCTCTAGCCACAACCTGACCCAAGGTCTAAGGTTTTGCCTCCCTCATAGGTCATCTTCCCACTCTTGGGTTGACCCACCTCGGGTTGGAAAACTAGCCCTAAAGGTTTCATATTTATGCATTGGTTTATTATAGCATCTCAACCCTTTTTTAACTCAATCTCTGGATACCCTCTCATAGGGTTTCGTCCCTACAATGGACTTGGGCCACCTTCCCTTCCAGGGGCTTCGTGCCTCACCGGCCTTCCTAATGTAGGGCTTGACCTTTTATGACCTTCCCTATCTGGGGATTGGCTATCTACACTGTGGACTGAGGTCACTTTCACTACCTGGGGTTTGGTGCCATGTCAGCCTTCCCATCCATGGGCTTGACCTTCCCCTCTAGGGCTTGGTCATGATTTACTTTCCATATTCAAACTTATAGAAATAACATGGGGGTTTGAGCATGTTATATTCAGAATTTTCCTTTTTTCATCTTATCATCTTTTTATGCAAAATAAGCATTTCCCATTTTATTCTCGCCACCATTATCCTATTTTCTCAATGGTGTGCCCTCTCTTTAGGGGAGCCTCTTTATGGGGAACCCTCTCCTTAGGGTTTTAGTCCCAGTGGACATTCATACCATCCCATCCGGGCTTGGTATTTCTCTAGTTTTCCCATCCAGACTAGATACCTCATATGACCATCCCATCTGGGCTTGGCCCCTTAGAAACCTTTCCATCTTGGCTAGGTTCATAGTCATTTTATGAATGACCTTATTTCACCCCATACTCTTTAACTCACCAGAGATTGATATAGGGTTTGAGCAGGTTACATCCATAAATGCATTATTCATAGGTTTTTTTATGTTTCTTAAAACTTTTCCTCATAAATGCCTTGTTCCACATACACATATGCATGGGAGACTATGTTACCTAATTTATACATTTTATATTATAACTCCTCAACGTTTATTTTCCCAGTCTATGTGGTATATCCACTCACTGTGGGTATTCAAACTCACTCACTAGAAGTATTGTTTATCCATCCCTTCCTCCAAATATATCATTAGGGCGATGAGTAAGTTATATTCATGTTTTCTTTTTCATGTATAACCCTTGTTTATTGTATATTTCCCAAGTATATTCAATTTTTTTGACATGCATCATGCATGAATTTCTCCTCATTCATGAATGGGAAACTGGGCCCCATAACTCATATATATTTTAGTTACTTCTCTTTAATCTTTCCCTACTTTGGGTTCATATAGGTAATATACTCTCTCACCTAGGCAACTCCCATTTTCTAAGATTAGGGTTTTATGTAAGGGTTAGAGAATATACCCTACCTCTTAGGGTTTCTATGTCCCTTGACCCACTAGGGTTTTTTCAAACCAACCGAAGTTACATCTAGGGTTATCCTCATAAGGAAAAACCCATAAAATAACTTTCTTTACTTATCCACATTTTTTCCACATGTACATTATTATTTCCTCATTATATGTACATTTTTTCCACATATAATTTATTATTCTCACATTACATGTACATTATTATTTCATAATTATATGCACATTAAATGGTGTAGGATGCCTTAATCCTACTTCTCAAAACCCTAACTTGAGATAATGAGGGAAATTCCTTTTAGGGTCTATTAAGCAAGAGCATGAGAAGTGGATGAAAGAGATGAGAAGAAACCCTAAAGGTATTTTACTTTGGGCAAAGACTTTTGACTTTATCCAGGAAGGATGTATGGGTTCGAGAGTCCTCATAAGCCCACTAGTGATGCGGATGAAAAATTTTCCGGCCCCCGATCGTGGTCCCTTTGAGAGACTATCACCTTTCGAAAATGTCCTAATAATTCCCTCATATTTCTATAGATTACTTGAAATTATAAGTATTAAATATTATTTGAAAAATCTGGGGCTTTGATACCAAATGTAATGACCTCACTTGCAGCATCCCCCAATTCAAGAAAGACCTTCAAGTTGAGAGCCATTACCAAAATCCCAAAGAATCCAGGCTTAGCAAATTATAAATAACAACAAATTATTTCATTTGTTCTAAATATTGTTTACAAATTGTACAATGATATACCTCATGAAACTAACACATGTTGAGAAGAAGTAACTAGCTATCTAATCCTCCTTTAACTTATCTTTAATGCTCTCAAGTAATTTTCATCCAGTTTATCACATGTTGACATCTTCATATTTAGAAATAACTAGCTATCTAATCCTCCTTTAACGCCTACAAACAAAACGCGGTCAGCATACATTTATACTGGTACGTGGGTCCATCCAATAATAATAAGTACATATGATCCACCATCAATTATTTGCACATAAGAACATGTATTTTCTTTCATATTCTCACCCATATATGGTCTACTATCTTACGTGTATCCACTATCCATCATTAGACTTATGTGTGATACTCTTTGATTAGTATAACCTAGGGTTCAGAATATCATTATTTACTTTATATGACAGTCATAGGGACTTTATAATTTACATGAAATAAATAAACATCCAACATATATCATTCATTCAATCTTCGAGAAACCTTGACAAACGTTAGAAGTAGATACATGTAATCATAAGTGTAACCACGTACCTTGATGGTGAGCCATGTATATTATGATATAACTATAATTTATGCATATTGTCCAAGCAACCAAATCAAGCATTTAAATCTACAAGTATGTATATCCTAAATTCTCGCCATCACTTTAATTAGATATAACTCTACTCGGCCCTAATCTAGGGTTTAGGGTTTCCTTGTTATCAAGTTCTCATTAGGGTTGTGCTTCATTATCCTAGTCTCTATGTTCATTACTCTAATGACTTTAAAACCCTAATTCATAGTAGTTGTAGCGATAATGATCATATCCATCATGTTAATGCATCATGAGAACTTATATTAAATTAGTCACATTGAGGTTAGAACAAGTTATATCATTGATGTTCAAGATCTTAATTACACATTTAAAGATCATCTATTCTAGAAAACACAGTCTCTCATCATTATTATCATGATCATCTTGATTTCTCATCTTATTCAACAATGTCAAATAAGAGCATAAAACAAGGGCTTTTTTGGTATTCAACATGTTAATACCCAAATCTAGGGCTTAACTACATTAATCACCACTTTAGCACATATTGCACTACATTAGAATTGGGTTCATATTTAAGTTTTAAAATTACTTTATTTAGATTATACATGTTCTCCAGATAAATTTTCATATAAAACTTATTTTCATTGCAACATCCTAGCAATTTCTATGATTTTTGCAAGATAACTTATTTACTAGCCAATAGCAAGATGACATGTTAGCTTTAATATTATATTACCAACTTACCAGTAAATGGCTCCTAATATAGGAGGAAGAGACTTGGTAGCCATCTGGGTCTTGAACATGCGAGCAAGGGCAAAGGAGTCATTTGACTCCACCCCTTTCCTTTCCTCACGTAGAGCTGTGCTTCTGTCGGCACGGACACGATCACGCAATTGTTGGTGCTGCAGGCAGGTGGTCACTGGCGCCCAGCCTCTCGATCACTGACATGGGCTCCTCCCTCATCATTGCTGCACAAGGATCCCCTACAGGACTCTCTCTCACTCTCCACCATCCTCTCCCTCTCTCCCTCATCGGCATCGTGCCTTCACACGAACACAGACGCACGGCGCTGCTGCCAGCACCATCTCTAGACCGTTAGTGATGCCTCCTTCCTTGGACATTATCCTGGCCTTACTCTCTCTCCCTCCCTCAGGCAGGGCACGATGCCTACCCAACTCCGTGCGGTGCTTTACAAGCACCACGATGGCGTTCTTCTGCCATGCACCCCTTGACCGCCTGCGACGTCGTTATGGGGAAAGCCAGGACGCCTCCGAGTTTGCATGTTACATCGATCCCTAGTTGCAGCCGCCTACCCCATTCTGCTAGCTATGCTCACCCCCACTGCCCTACGTGGCCAGACTAGACTGATTACAACAGGTCATAGACGATGCCCTCCTTTGGTCGTGGACAACGCTGTCTGGCGCCCCACTTCCTGGTCTACGAGGTTGTCATCTCCACATGAACATGAGATTACTGCCGCAAACGACATCGTGGTGATTCTTGGCACTAGGATTCTCAGTCGAGGGCAGGGCTCCTTCCTCCCCCCCGTTGCACTGTCCTAGACTCCCTTATTGGTGCCTCCTTCCATCATCGATCCCCCTTCTTGACGCTATGAAAAGATCCTCTCTCTGTTGTGGGTTCTCAGGCCCCGCAAGCCAACTCCTGCACACAACGCTGACTCCTAGGCAGCCTTCTTGCTGCCACAATCATCATCTCCAGTTGCATGCTTTAGGTCTCAAGCCCATGGATACAAGAGCAGGCTAGGGGAGAGGAGACAATGACTCAGTGAGGGGGTTTATAGGGATAAAGGTTACATAGGTAGCATAGATGTGTGTCAAACCACCACACCCCACACCCCCCCCCCCCACACACACACACACATATATATATATATATATATATATATATAAATATATATATATATATATATATATATATATATATATATGGGTGTTCATTCGTTGCCTGTGCGGGTAGCCTGGATTTTCGCTACCCTGCAGTCAAAAAAGTAACTGTCCTGACAAAAAAAGTAACTCTGCTGTCAAAAAAGTAACTATGGTGACAAAAAAAGTAACTTTGTACAAAATATACAGTAGATATATATAAGGACGAGTTTTTTGATTTTGGAGGGTCAAATGATATTATTTTTGGCTAAAATTTTTTGGAGAGCTAGACAAAATAGTCCTCTACAATTGCGAATTTTTTTTTTTGAAAAAAATGGTCGGAAGGGTGGGCGGGTAGCTACCCGCGCGGGCAATAAAGATGGGCCATATATATATATATATATATATATATATATATATATATATATATATATATATATATATAGAGAGAGAGAGAGAGAGAGAGAGAGAGAGAGAGAGAGTCAGGCTAGAATACACTCGAGTGTATCCGGAGTGGAATACACTCAAGTAGTTTTTCATGATGCAAATTTTTTTTTGAAAATCTAATCTGTTGATCTTCTTAAACACATTTGGATATGTATAGCTCATGTTATGATGACCGCAAAAATTATATATTTTAAATTAGTTCTGTGTGTCGATTTTATTGCCCTTGGATGAGTGACTTACACTCATCCAAATGGGCTCAAAATTTGTATGTAGCCTAGTTATAGTATGACGGTGAAGATCAACGGTTTACATTTTGCAAAAAATAGTCTTGTTATGCAAACACACTTGAGTGTATTCGGTGCGATCCATACACTCGAGTGTATTCTAGCCTGACTCTCTGTCTCTCTCTCTCTCTCTCTCTCTCACTCTCTATATATATATATATCTAGGTAGCATCTTCATATAGGGTAGCGATCCAGTGAGAAACATTCTACTGTGAGAGCATGAGAGGCATCTGAATAACTACAAACTAGTAACTATTTTTTAAAATCCAACCGTATATATGGAAAAAATATGATTTCATTTACTTTGTCACAAAAAATCATTGCAATCATACATTTTTTACATGTCCACATGTATACATATTTTACATCCAACGGTCAGCCTGAAATTCAATATAGAGCATCAAAAAATATTTGGTTGTTGTGAATGATATACAAATTGGATGGTGATAAAATTTTATAGGAAGGTAGATATTTAGGTATACTTGTAATATGTATGGTTGGATTATGAAAAAATGATCTATGTAGAGAGTTATTCAAATACCTCTCATGCTCTCACCAGATATGTTTCTCACTGGATCGTTGCCTTATATGGGTAGTGATCCAGTGAGAAACATCCTACAGTGAGAGCATGAGAGGCATTTGAATAACTACAAATTCTGGACTGTTTTTTAAAATCCAACCATATAGATGGAAAAGCATCATTTCATTTACTTTATTGCAAAAAATCATTGCAATCAAACATTATTTACATGTCCATATGTACAATATACACTTTTTACATCCAATGGTCAGCCTGAAATTCAATATAGAGCGTCAAAAAATATTTGGTTGTTGTGAATAATCTACAAATTGGATGGTAATAAAATTTTATAGGAAAGTATATATTAAGATATACTTGTAATATGTACGGTTGGATTATGAAAAATTGATCTATGTAGAGAGTTATTCAAATGCCTCTCATGCTCTCACCAGATATGTTTCTCACTGGATCATTGCCTTATATGGGTAGCAATCTAGTGAGAAACATCCTATGGTGAGAGCATGAGAGGCATTTGAATAACTACAAATTTTGAACTGTTTTTTAAAATCCAACGGTATAGATAGAAAAAGTATCATTTCGTTTACTTTGTCGCAAAAAATCATTGTAATCAGACATTATTTACATGTCCATGTGTACAATATACACTTTTTACATCCAACGGTCAGCCTGAAATTCAATATAGAGCGTCAAAAAATATTTGGTTATTATGAATGATCTACAAATTGGATGGTGACAAAATTTTATAGGAAGGTAGATATTAAGGTATACTTGTAATATGTATGGTTGGATTATGAAAAATTGATCTATATAGAGAGTTATTCAAATACCTCTCATGATCTCACCAGATATGTTTCTCACTGGATTGTTACCTTATATGGGTAGCGATCCAGTGAGAAACATCCTACGGTGAGAGCATGAGAGGCATTTGAATTACTAAAAATTCTAGATTATTTTTTAAAATCCAACCATGTAGATGGAAAAAGCATCATTTCATTTACTTTGTCGCAAAAAATCATTACAATCAGACATTGTTTACATGTCCATGTGTACAATATACACATTTTACATCCAACGGTCAGCCTAAAATTCAATATAGAGAATCGAAAAATATTTGGTTGTTGTGAATGATCTACAAATTGGATGGTGATAAAATTTTATAGGAAGGTAGATATTAAGTTATACTTGTTATATGTATGGTTGGATTATGAAAATTTGATCTATGTAGAGAGTTATTGAAATGCCTCTCATGCTCTCACCAAATATGTTTCTCACTAGATCGTTGCCTTATATGGGTAGCGATCCAGTGAGAAACATCCTACGGTGAGAGCATAAGAGGCATTTGAATAAATACAAATTCTAGACTATTTTTTAAAATCCAACCATATAGATGGAAAAATCATCATTTCATTTACTTTGTCACAAAAAATCATTACAATCAGACATTGTTTACATGTCCATATGAACAGTATACACTTTTTACATCCAACGGTCATCCTGAAATTCAATATAGAGCGTTGAAAAATATTTGATTTTTGTGAATGATCTAAAAATTGGATGGTGATAAAAATTTATAGGAAGGTATATATTAAGGTATACTTGTAATATGTATGGTTGGATTATGAAAAATTGATCTATGTAGAGAATTATTCAAATGCCTCTCATGCTCTCACCAGATATGTTTCTCACTGGATTGTTGCCTTATATGGGTAGCGATACAGTGAGAAACATCCTACGGTGAGAGCATGAGAGGTATTTGAATAACTAAAAATTCTAGACTATTTTCCAAAATCCAACCATATAGATGGAAAAAGCATCATTTCATTTACTTTGTCGCAAAAAATCATTGCAATCAGACACTGTTTACATGTCCATATGTAGAATATACACTTTTTACATCCAATGGTCAATCTAAAATTCAATATAGAGCATCGAAAAATATTTGGTTGTTGTGAATGATCTACAAATTGGATGGTCATAAAATTTTATAGGAAGGTAGATATTAAGTTATACTTGTTATATGTACGGTTGAATTATGAAAAATTGATCTATGTAGAGAGTTATTCAAATGCCTCTCATGCTCTCACCAGATATGTTTCTCACTAGATCGTTGCCTTATATGGGTAGCGATCCAGTGAGAAACATCCCACCGTGAGAGCATGAGAGGCATTTCAATAACTACAAATTCTAGACTGTTTTTTAAAATCCAACCATATAGATGGAAAAAGCATCATTTCATTTACTTTTTCGCAAAAAATCATTACAATCAGACATTGTTTACATGTCCATATGTACAATATACACTTTTTACATCCAACGATCATCCTGAAATTCAATATAGAGCGTTGAAAACTATTTGGTTGTTGTGAATGATCTACACATTGGATGGTGATAAAAATTTATAGGTAGGTAGATATTAAGGTATACTTGTAATATGTACGGTTGGATTATGAAAAATTAATCTATGTAGAGATTTATGGCATATATATACATATATATACATATATATAGACATACATATATATATAGAGAGAGGTTAGGAAGTGTGTACCGGCCGGTACATGTAACTTACGTGTACCAGCCATTAAAATAGCATATGTAGAGTATGTTGATAAAATCCAACCATATGGATTGATTAAACTCTATATAGATTAGATGTCTTTAAAAAATCATAACCATATCTTATGTATATCATGAGATATAGCCATACATCATTCAATGGTTTATGCAATTTCTGTCACTTACCATTGATTAGAAAATAGACATTTTCTTTTATTGTATGCTCTATGAATATCAGATTACAATGATTTTTGGTACACATCTTATCTAAGGGGTATACTATACATCCATAAGGTTGGATTATTCAATACAATTTTACAATCCTCATAAATGAAGGTGGGTACATGTATGCTACATGTACTCGGGTACACAATTCTTTTAGCCATATAGAGGTACAATTCTTTTAGCCATATATATATATATATATATATATATATATATATATATATATATATATATATATATATATATGTAGAGAGAGAGAGAGTCAGGCTAGAATACACTTGAGTGTACAGATCGTAGGAATACACTCAAGCGTTTTTGCATATCAAGACTATTTTTTGTGTAAAGCATAGATCTTCACCGTCATACTATAACTAGGTTACATAAAAATTTTGAGCCCATTTGGATGAGTGTAAGTCACTCATCCAAGGGAAAAAAATCGACGTACAAAACTAATTTGAAATGTATAAGTTTTGTAGTCTTTATAACATGACCTATAAACCCTTTATTATTATTTTCAAGTAAACGAAAAGTCATGTCAAATATTCATATTTGATGCCTTAAACATTGTGTTGTCCATAATGTCTAGATAAATATTCCTTTAATAATCAAAACACCATGTATGTTATTTCCCATTGGAAACTTGGCAATTGTTCAATATTTCAATTAGGCAGTATTTGAAAAGCCAATATCATTAATTCAAGAATTCATAAAACATTACTATTTATTTTTGCACAACAACTCTCATATATTTGTCACATGCTTTCAAGGAAATATTTGCAACCCAAATAGTCTCATAAGTACATTATCATATCAAAAGCCATTTTTATTTATTCATGTATGAATTCCCTTTATTTAACTTGTGCCACAAATACCCATTCCACAAAAGAGATTATTATTTCACCAATAATACCATTCAAGAGTTGACTTAACAATTTATGGCTCATATTTATATAATTCAATTTTACCAAAATTGAGGATATAACACTTGCTTAAGTAATTAGTATGATGATAGAGTATTTTATCTCCTAAACTGTTGTAACCCTGATTTAATATTGTATGAACACAATGGAGATTGATGCAAGAATGTGATTGAGACTATGTATCACATGTATGATGATGTGCTTTGTTGAGCCATGAAGAGATAATGATGATCTTGCATGAAATGATGTGATAGCTATATGACCTTGAGTATGGTCTTGTGTCCTAATTAAGGTGATATCCTCTATGTGATGTGTGATAAGGGATTGGTATTCCATGGTGATGTGATAATTGTGATGGTATCATGAGTGGAAATGAATAGTACCATGTGGTGATGTGACAAGTTTTATGTTTACTACATTTTATATCTTCTGATGTTGCACTCTACCTATGTTTTCTAGATTTCTTTTAGGGGTTGCTTGTAACTTAATTGATGCAATAAAAGACACCCAATTGGCTTTAACTAATGAAGTGAAACCATAATCATGTAGTTTCCTTATGCCATAGATCCATTCCAGTGTCAGGACTTGTTAGATGGTCAAACGAGTATTCCTAAGGGAAACTCAGAGTGTATATTGTTGAGTATGCAAGGTGCAAGTGATTGTGTGTCATTGTCATCTTGATCCCATGTGTATGGAGGATGGCTATGATCATGCTTCAGTGTGATAACAGTTTTGGTCATATCTCAGAGATTTATGTATGTGATATTTTAAGGGAGACAATGGTTGTACCTCGGTAGAAGGTTTTTTTATACCCTGGTGTCTAGTGCCAAGACTTATATACGAAGGGGGATAGGTGTTTTGTAGTTTGACTTTATATGTCACTGTGGCAGACTCATACTGACCAAAGACAGTTGAGATCTAAGGATTCCAGTTTTCCTACATATCTTACATGACATTGATTTTGACTTAGTAGTGGTCAGTTGGAATTGAGTGGTATACCTCAATTTCTCAGGGATAAATAAAAGATGTATTACAGTTGTGTAGTATACTATGTTGGGTTAAACACGATTCACATTGGATGTTAAACCCTTGTCTTATTTCTTATATTGTCCAGTACATGACAGACTTACATGTTCTTCATATTCCTTCTAGTTATATATGTTGCCATGCTTATCTGATTAGTTTGTGTAATATGCTCAACCTAGTGGAACAGTTTAAATATGTTGTAGGTTCTTAAACTGCATAATCTGTTTAATTTTCTCATTTAACTAAATCTGTTCATCTTTTTTAATAATGATATTTTTTTAACAATAACCTTTGGTTGAGAGTTATATCTCTCATTGGGACATGGGTCTCACCTCATGGGTTACAACATCTTTTAGGTGGTTGCTAACAGCGTGGGTAGGATCATGCTATTGAAGAAGAGAGGCTTGGATATCAGTAGACGTAGAATGTTGGATAACTTTTGTTGTTAGTAGTAGAGTCTAGAGTCATTCTTGTACTCTCAGGTCCAAGAAGGGATGTGTCTGTAGATGTTGTATATCGACATGTGGTTTTTGGCAGTATATCTATGGTTATATATATATATATATATATATATATATATATATATATATATATATATATATATATATATATATATATATATATATATATATATATATGGCATGTATATGTGGTATGAGATCTTTTGTATACAAGTTGTGGATGACTCCATTGGACATATGTAAAATACATGATTTGGTATGTGTCGATACATGTTGATGGATCTTTATGTAAAGTTTTTGGACATGTTTGCAATATGTAAATCGAATTTAATTTACCCTTTTTTGGTGCATGGTTTAATTAGTAATTGATCGTGTGCTTTATTTTGAGTAATCTTGTTTGTGTGGCATTGGGATTTCACACTTCCTTTTGATGGTGGTAATGTTGTCAACTCTTGTAACGTCCCCAAAATTCTACCTACTTCAAAACCCATAGCAGACAAGAACATAAAATCTAAAAACGTTAGACAATTATATCAAAGATCGATGCAAAATATTTATGTGTGCATACATGAACAAACAACCATATAAATACATCAAATTATTTCTCAACATTCAACATTTACATTATTATAGGATGAGCTATCACAACATGAATTATAGTTACATATTGAAAGAAGTTTTATAAGTCTAGGAACATGTATTCTAACTAGGACCTTATACAATAGATACAACATGTACATTGCTCACTTCCCACATTTTCTCCCATGCTAGCTGAGAACCTAAAACATACGTGAAATAACAGATCAACACACAAGGTGTTGTGTACATGGATAGAAAGATACATATATCTTTGGTTTTCATAACTTTGAAAAGATTTGTAGAAAGAAAGAAAGATCATAAAAATTAATTCTTTATTAAGCGCAATACATTGATTTTAGTCATTTTTCTAGATGAGTTGCGTTATCAAGGTGGACTAGTACCAAAACATATATGTCGGACCATATCTCGTGTACCAAGTAATATAGGGAACTTCTTGTACACCGTGTCCTCTAGGAAGGTGTACTAGTCAACATTAATCCATTCCCTCGTGAGAGGGATGATGAACACCTTAATAACTACAAATCATCCACTCATAATTTATGTTTTTAGGTGAAAAAACATCGAGTATTACATAGCAATATTGCATCCAATATTTGCAAATAAAAGAGGATACAAACATATCATGATTTAAACCTAGAAAACCATAGTCATATAATTAAATAAATCCCACCTACCTAAGTTTAGAGATTCCTAACATATCTTTGATCATATCATATTCTTTTCATTATCTGAATATAGAAATCAATCATCATTAATACATGGTTCATCATTATTATTGATATTTAGGCCCAATTATGCTTTTTGCCCAACCTAGGTTCAAACTGAGATTAAACGTATGTATGATATTTTTTGCTGATCAGGAGATCATTCTAAAGGTCTGATCCAATTTTCATAATATTATGATGTTTTTACTATTTAAATAACTAACATGATGTTAAATGCATGTATTTAGACTTTAATAACAAAAGACCTATCATTGAGCAATATTGTTCATTTGAGAATCCAAAATTGGATTTCAATCATCATTATGATTCTGGAAGAATTTATCACAATTAATATCAACTATATGCTATTTATTTCATTTAATGAACCCTAAAAAGGGGTAATATCATCTAATTTAGAATTCATAAATGTGTAATGCTCAAAGGTCCAATCTAAGGGTCTTATCATAACTAGAGATTTTCCTAAATCTATGCATATTTTGGGGTAAATTTTGGACAAGGGAGATAGTTTTAATGCATTTTCAAAGAAAATGTCATTTTCTAGACATTATGAGTATTTACCTTGTGTGGCGGGTCCCACTGACTGAGTGGCAATCTCTAATTGTCCCAAGATGGCTGGTTCGTGGTTGGTCTAGCCATTGGACCGACCTCACCATCTCCCTTCCCTAATTTTGTTCTTTATCCTTGTCGTATGTGTATCAGCCACAAAACTCCTCATGGATCCCCTTGACGCATGGGGGCACATTGATCGGACTCGGTTGCTTCTGCATTAATCACTTCTACAAGGAAAGATCCTTGATTGGTGTGCAATGGAACTTCAGTGTCCAAAGAGTGATCTATCTACTCTATCGCCCACCAAGATTATCACCATTTCCACCTAGATTGGTTCTAATGGCGTGTTCTCCATGCCCCCCCTTGAAACAACACCGTCAATGACTTTGGTTTTCCCAGAGTGGACTTTCAAGGAGCCTTAAAGGAATAGTTATGTATCTACACTGAATTGAAGGGGTACTCCTACGGCTTCTCTTTATAGCCTAGAATAATTGGAACTCTGACGTGAAGGGTGTGGTGCATGGTTGGGCTCGAAGAAGGGTGATCGAAAAATTGAGAGTGTAGGGGTACTGGTTTGATAGGCAGGGTTTGTAGGTAGATTGAGAAACTTTTAGTACACGGCCAAAGAAACTAGGATCTTTCCCCAACTTGGACTTGCATCTACAGAAAGGCGGAGGAAGATGACGAAGATACCTCCCTCCACGCCACAACCAGGATACTTCAAGGACCACATTGTCTCTATTTGAGATTCCTATACCATAAAAACAAGGATTTGAGGCATCTCCCTATCTTCTTCATCTCTGGACACCATCTGTGAAATGCTTGGAGAAGTATAAAAAAGAGAGGTTTTGATATTTTGGCTTAATGCACTAAACAAACTCCCTCAAGTTTTTTTAAATAGCTCTGAGATTATAGGATGACATTCTCCTATTAGAGTTACATGGAGATTGTGATAGACTGGGCAAATAAGACTAATGAATCATTGATTTGGTTCCTTCTCCTCAATTCTATCGGAGGTGGATGACAAACAAAGATTATTAGATCTTCATCCAATGGTTTTTGTGTATCAGTGCAACCACTAACCCTACTCTAGATATGCTTATAGTGGATAGGTAGGAACCATGTAGTCCATCAATTGTTGGCTACATGATAGGCTAATATAAGTAGGGACCTAGATCAGACCATCTTTGATATGTTCAACTAAATCTTAATTATTTCTCAAACATCAAACTCCTTGTCTCAAAGTAGGAAGCTTCACATCACTTGAAATTCAAACCATAGGTTATATATGAAGCATTATAGAGTTTAACTTTGTTCAAGACGCCAAAATATAATGTTTGATCATCAAAACTAATTCATCAAATTACTCCTTATCTGGGGCATTATGGTCAAATGTAACTCTAATTTGATATCAAAGTGAAATCAAATGACTTTAGTACACCTAATATGACCGTGATGCAACCATTCGATTTTGTGCATACTACTAATGGATGTTTAACTACATGAATACTTAATTTGATTAAAAAAAATTATTCATCTCAATATATCTAGTCTATGTCATAATCATCAGTTATGTATATAGTCATACTTTTGATGAAAAATCCATGATTGAGTTACCAATCTCTCACCTTGGGTCGACTTTGTATAGAGCATACATGGTCCTCAAATGCTATATTGGATATCAAACTCCTAATATCAGGGTTATCACATTCACCCCACCTCATATTGGATTTCATCCTCAAAAATCAACTAATCTCATGCTCAAGATGATATCAAAGAGTTTCTACTACTTATAGTGCCAAGGTTATCATAGTCATATATTCATCCCAAGTTGACATTATAGGATCTAGAGCATCTAGGGTGCACCCACCCCTCCTTATATAGATTGAAGCATCATACCTGTTTTTTTACAGGAGTCAAAGCATCATTTATCAGCTCAGCCATAACATGACATTCTTTTTCACTAAGATTTGTATCACCTATCTCCCTATGAAATAGGGTTTTATTCGTACATATGAAGTTCAGAATTTACTATTCAAAGTTTCATTTTTCAACCCACTAGTTTGTGCAATGTGATAATAAACTTTCATATTTACCAGTAGTGTCACATTTAACATCATTATCGTGGTTAATGATTCACATTACATTAGGTTTTCACTACTTGAGAAGGGCTTACTTAACAAGCTTGAATTAGGGTTTCACACTGAAGTGTGAGAGTTATTCTTAAACTAGAAGCGTGGGTTCAGAAGGATTGAGGTTAAGCACTATATTCTTTGATGATGTAATATATGAACGAAGATACCTTTATTTCAAGCTCATGATTTCATAACTTATATCTTTCTTGTATGACAATAGGGTAAAGAGAATATACTAAGTCACACTTGTCACGATTTCAACTTAGATATAACATATATGATATGTGAAGGATATATAGAATAGGTAAAGCTCATGAGCGACTCTTCATACACAACTTTTTATCTCAAGTGAGGTTTCTGACATCATATAATAAGAAAGAGAAGAGGAGGGATCATCATATATGAGTATCTTATGCACAATGCATTTTACTCTCAGAGCCAAATTTCATATATCACCTCACTTGTAGCTAATGATGAGCTACACAAGCTTAAGTCACTCAAGCTAGGACCTAACCAAGTCAATGGGTTGACTTTCTCATCATCAATTTTCTACCCATCACTTCTTTTTACCCAACTCTCACATCTAGTATTTAGATCATATACATGAAACATGCATAAGACTCAACTCACATACTCAGGAGTAAACCATCTTAGCACACATTATTTCACATATATCTCATATTTCTCAAATTTTGGAGATTAGGTCCTCTGACCTTCTCCCTATGAATCTTACTCTCTCTGGATTTCATCATGTGTCTCGTCCCAGCACTAGGTTTCCTCCTTTGTACAAGATCTTCACGAGCATGCATATTCAACCTTGTCTTAACTTAAATTACCCTATGTACAAAAAGCTTACATAAAAGATAGGGTTGTAAATGGTGCGAGTACAGTGCGGGTATGACTATACCCAGAACCATACCCATCTAATTTAGTGGGTATGGATACAGGTCTAGACCCGCATAACATAATTGTTAGACATGCGCCATACCCGGACCCGCATACAATACAAGTATACGGTACCGGTCCGTGGGTATACAGTTCTACATAAATTTTGATATTTTACATTACCAAAGATATATTAGTAAAACATAAAAATGTATTATTAGATTGTACAATAATACATATTAATGACAATTTATACAAAATTTCTGTTAGAAAGCCACAGAAGCCCAAAGTGGGAGGGGGAGGTAACGAATCTGACATCAATGAACAAAATAAACTAAAAATAGGTTCGTGGGAAGAGGAAGAGGCCACGCACCTTTGAAATAGTACGCATATTGAAGGATCAACGTAGTGGTTTGCTTGTGGATCAAAAGTTGATGAGGCTTAGGCACCTTGATCATGAAGTCAACAGGATCTAGATAGATCGGAGTTGTAGGCCGCGGAGGAAATCTAAGAACCTAGAAACCGCACCGAACAAAATACGATCAGGAAGTCGGTAGAAACGTAAAGTTTGCATGATTCAACTCATGGACCCTGGTCGTAGCTATAGCAGGTATTGCTAGCTGGAGTTGGTGGTGCCAGGAGTCGTGGGCCCCGGAGTAGGCAATGCCTAAAGTGGGCGATGTTGATTACCAGCCGATGTCGGACACAGGTGGCTGGGAGTACCAGTGAGCACCTGGAATCTAAGGACTCTAAGTCAGTTGGGCAAAGTTTGCCGAGCGCGGGGATGAAGGTTTCTAGTCCGGAGTAGCGGGTGTGGCGTAGCAGTTCGCTTGGAAATCTGGAGTCGCATCTGGAGTGAGAATGGAGTGAGAAGGACTCTTTGCCTGATTTTGACATAGGATCGAAACCCGGTTTGGCCTTGTCTTTATGTGCCAACTCCGCCAAACAAGTGTCGGTTTGAGGTTTTATTATGTTTGGTTCGCAACTCTGAAAAACCCATGTTATGGATAACGGAACTCTCTAACCTGGGTTCTCCCAGTCACACACAGGACAGGATTTCGGTCCACAAACTGGTTTTCGCGATCTGATCAAGTTTATTCGCCTCCCCTCGCCCCGACGGTGCTTACCCATCCTGACACCCCCTTCTTTTCTTTTCCCCTCTACCTACTCTATCTTCTACTCTCTGGTCTGTGTTCTCTCCCGAGACCTCGACGCACTCGTCATTACTATTGTCCATGAGTTAAAGCTGCCTCACATCGTTTCCATCGGCAAAGCCATGGCAGGCGAGTGGTGTAGGGATAACCCTACCCAATGGAGTAGGCAGAAGACCAGGTCAATCAAGCGGATGTATGGGTGTGGTGACTCGTCTGCAAGCGTCGAGCTACACCGCCAGTCTACATGCCGACAAGGAACCCTCCCGAGTTTTCATCTCCCATCAAAGCGGCCCATTTCATTGTGTGCAAGCCGTGCAGTAAACTCTAGCAAGGGCAAGCGTTGTCACGCCTGCTATATAGTTATGCGCTTCATCAGCGATCTCCTCCCTTTTCACCTTTGAACCCTCCACACACTCTTCTCTACCGCCACCGCTGCCGAGCCACTTTACTGGGAAGTCGCCGACCTGCTTAAAAGGTTTGTCGCCGCCAATCCTTTCTTTCTTTCTGTTTTCTAGCCTCCTATCTTCACTCTTGTAACGATTTCTCTCTGAAAAGTAATGTGTATTTCCCTCTGAATTTCTTGTCACATGTTTTGTCCCTGACAATGTGTGGTCGTGCTCCTGTTTTCATCATCTCGGCTGAGCAGGTATTTGTTCTTATCAAATAACAACACATTTTCTCCTATTCCGGTTGCCTGCTTGCTTGATTCAGACAATATTGTTGTTGTATTATGTCTACGAGTAACATGGGTCATTGGGATGATTTGTAAAATCACATGATTGATGGCTATTGTATTATCCCCATGATATTGATGTTGTATTGTACATGAGTAACAAGTAGGGCTCAGTTTTGCTGGTCAGTTACCAGGAAACCACAATGGAGGGTATAGGGATTTAGTAATTGTGTGTAACGACCCCAAGTTGATCACAAACACCGATTCTAATAATTTTTCAAACCAAGTAATTCATACAACATTCCCTTGCTATGACGAAATGAAGTATCTACCAACCCAATCTACTAGAGTAGGTGAGAATTATTGTCTGACCCTTGTAATTGATCTCTCTATTCTTGTAACATTGTCAACACTCCAAGTATTGCACACTAGACCATCATGCTCTTTTCTTCTGTTGGCCTAATGTTAAATATTATTGATAACATACTAAAGAATAATTGTAATTAAAAAATTTCCATTATCCACAAGGAAAACACTACTCTTGTTTTTGCAATACATGTTCATTAGCCAAAGGCACTTTACTCCAACCATTGATATATTTATTGATTATTTTTTATGTGTCACCAATAAACAACATTACAAGAGGCAAGCATACAATAAATGGGGGTTTTCGATAATCTTCTCAACACAAATTTGTATGCACGAGCTTAATTTTTTAAGGGACTTTTTATGTGCTTATTCTAGCACATTGTAACACACTAGGTCAGATCTTTTCTTATTATAGCATCTTGTTCCTATTGTTGTTGACCTTGTCACAATCTCGCTGCATCTCATGAGATTAATGGTTACTTTTCACTAATTCATCAATATGTAGTCTACATATACTACACTTGCAAGGTTGATGATTCATAACAAATTTATTACAAGAAGATAATTTATTCATGTATTCTCAATGATGCATGTTTTGTTTCTGAGATGCCAAGATACTATCCTTGATGTGGTTTCTTTCATTTCTATCAACCCCCAAAGAGTCACAATAAATTTGGATCTAGCTTGATAGACATAATCACCTCATTGAAGATACCTCAACCACTACAATGTTGGATGCGTTATTTTCACTTATTTCAATCATAAAGTCCATTCCAATGAATATGGCATAGTCTCGATAATTTGATCATATACTATATTTATAATGATCTTCTTCATTCCATGTGCACTCCAGCATAATGATCTTCTTCATTCCATATTCACAACCTACAGAACATAATTTCAAAGGTGTCCTTGTTAGATGTTTTATTAGTTAGGGAGTTATGTTTAAGGGGGGGTACACATGTTGTATGCATAATTATTGATTGTTTCTTTTACATGTTGTCTGATATCTTTCGGCATGAGTAACTAATGCAAGGAAATTTCAAATTAATTATCGCTAGCCTTCACTTGAAGATTTACTGCTCCCTTTTTATTTGTTTGAAGCCTTGAAGAAAATTATGCAATATGGTGCTTTTAAAACTTCTACAGAAATATCTTGTTGAAAATTGGATGAAATCATATGCAAAAAATCTTTCTAAATTGTTGCTGAAGTATTTTATTTTTCCTAAAAATGATCTATATTCACCTGAGAAGACTAAGAAGATAACCATGAAGAAGTATTATATGTTTTTTGTTAATTGACTTTCTCTTGAGCTTAACCAGATATTATAGCCCTTTTCTAACTAGGAACAATGTTACTATTGTACACACATCCATATGCACTTCAACATATCTTCCTCAAAGCTCAAGTATTCACAACCTACATAACATAATTTCCAAGGTGGCCTTGTCAGATGTTTTATTAGTTAAGGAGTTATGTTTAAGGGGGAGTACACATGTTGTATGCAGAATTGTTGATTGTTTGTTTTACATGTTGTCTGATATCTTTCGGCATGCGTAACTACAGCAAGGAAATTTCAAATTAATTACCACTAGCCTTCACTAACTAATATGAGTAATATAATAATCTTAAGTAGTCACTGGATGGATAATGATTTATTAATGTGAATGTATTGGATGGATGTTAATTTATTAGTGTGAACCTGAAGGACCCAATATTGATATTTTAAAAAGGTTTGAATTACTTCCAAGCCTTGAAGATTTACTGCTCCCTTTTTATTTGTTTGAAGCCTTAAAGAAAATTATTCAATATGGTGCTTTTGAAACTTCTACAGAAATATCTTGTTGAAAATTGGATGAAATCATATGCAAAAAATCTTTCTAAATTGTTGTTGAAGTATTTTTTTTCCTAAAAATGATCTATATTCACCTGAGATTTATCATTTCCTCTAAACACAGAAGACTAAGAAGATAACCATGAAGAAGTATTCTATGTTTTTTGTTATTTGACTTTCTCTTGACCTTACCCAGATATTATAGCCCTTTTCTAACTAGGAACAATGTTACTACTGTACACACATCCACTTAAGATCAAATATTTTAATAGCAGACATATATCAATATTTTCTAATTCTTACCTCTAATTCTACCTGTAAATATTTTAATTTGTGAGCTCAAATATTTAATAGCAGGCATATATCAATATTTTATAATTCTTACCTCTAATTCTACCTATAAATATTTTAATTTGTGAGCTCAAATATTTTAATAATAGACATATATCAATATTTTATAATTTTTACCTCTCATTCTACATGTAAATATTTTAATTTGTGAAAGATGGACTTGTGGTCAATTGCACAGACTTGATGTGAAAGATGGACTTGTGGTCAATTGTGCAGACTTCATGTGAAACAATTATGTTTTGTGATATATGTTAGCTTGAATGAATGATTTTAATTTTCATGTACGACCAAAATGTACACCCATTACTATTCTACTGATTATATTGCAAATAATCTAACTATTTTGGCTAATCTGTATTCCCTCTGAATTTCTTATATGTACCGTCCCTGACCTTTCCAATGGCCGTGCAACTCTCTTCAACCTTCAATTCGGCTTACCAGGTATATCTCATGACCAATACGAACACGTTTAATGTGAATGCCATGCTGAATGGTTGCTATTTATGTACTTTTCCTATAATGAACATATTGGATTATGTGTTTGCTACAACCATATCGGATTGATCTGTTAGAAGTACATATATATTGATGTGTAATCTCATATATGATGACATGTTTATATTTACACATGATAGTTTTCGCATATATTGTTTGGTCATGGAAGGAACCCGACTAGTAGCATTGCAACGAAAGTGATATTCATAATATGTGTTCATAAACAGGTTCATATTTCTCTAGGGAGTTTGATTTTGTGCTACAAGCCCTAATTTTATAGGTGACTATTTGTTCAGTTAAAAACTCGATGGAAGAACCTTAGGAGATATTATGCAAATCTAAAACTGGTGACCAACGAAACAACTGATGACAATGTACAAATTTTGGATCTTATGTCTGGTCCAGCTAATGGATCTTGTCTTAGACTACTTCAATACAAGTTATTGCTTTCAACTGCGCACACTCATACTAGGTTCGTATAAAGGTTTCATTTAAACACCCTGATTAAAGTGATATATTTCAGTGTCATTGCTACTATGGTTGCACCAGACTCAAGGTTCCATATTATCTGGACGAAAGAGTTGGACGAGGCTCTGGTTGCGGCATTGAGGAGACAATATGACCTGGGTAGGTGCGTCGATGGAATATTTACTAGGGATGCATGGAGGGAGATGCTACATGATTGGCATATCAGGATGGGGAGGAATGAGGGTACATTGGAGCAGTTAAAACTCAGTGGAAGAACCTCAGGAGAGACTACGCAAAGATAAAATTAGTGACCAACAAAAGGGGGGTTGGATGGGATGACAACAAGCACAAGCCAATATTTCCGGACACCCCGGAGTGGAGGGAGGCACTTGTGGTATGTCTAATAATATACACACCCTGAGTATTAAATATTAACTTAAACTTGTTAATATTGGCCTAATCAGTAGTTGTCCCCTGCTTTAGGAAAACAGGGAACTAGCGAGATTGATCAACAAACCATTCTACCACTACCACGACGTCGATATGATGGGGGAGGAACATAGCTAGGGGCCATCATGCAATGTCTTTAACCGACCGACAGCCTCCTTCTGATGTTGCATCTGAAAATGATGTTGTTGCTGACCTAGATGCATCTGATTCATTTGTCAGCCTAGGTTGGACCGGTCCAACCAGTTTTGCTAAAGACATGGGTAATTCTAGGACGCAAAGTGAGGACACCAACTGCGGATCACACAACCAAGGTGTTGGTGCAAGGACTCCCACCACAAACAGATGCAGGAAGTGAGCGTCAAGCTCATAGGACAGTTGTGTCCTGTCTAATGATGTCGTTTCCGAATTCACAAAGGTGTTTTCCAAGGTACATGAGATGGGCAGTGGAATTGTTGCTGGGTCTAATGACAAACATGAATATCAAACCATTTTGCACCACTTTCATGCAAGCTACCCTGACGACCCTGTCCCAGTTTTTACCACTCTTGTGCATGCCATAAAAGATCCAGCAAACTGTAACATTTACCTAAGCCTTATGGACACCTCACAAAAAATTACCATTTGGTTGCAAGACCTGTGGGAAATGAAGAACACGACTTCTAGAGCTTCTGGATCACAATCACCCTTCATGCCACCACCATAACCACAATCTCCACCGTCGTCGTTTGCTAGCACAAGTGGTTACAATAGTAGAGGTCCTGCCCCGCCGCTATACTTCTGAGGTTGTCTACTTTTAGAACTATATCAGTATGCTACTTTTTATTTTATGAACTTTCTTAAAATTTGTTGTTGTACTATTTAATTCCTTTGGGAACAATCTCTGAACTATGGTACTATGTAATGGTTTATCTTGTTATTTTCTATTTGGTTAGTATTTGCTATTTGGTCGCTATAGCCCTAATTTCATTTCTGCAATATCTCGATATTTTTTTGATGCAGGTAATCACTTTTAATTATAGATGTGATGGCTAATATTCATCCATATGAAACAACTGATGACATTCTACAACTAGTGGATCTTATGTCTGGTCTAGCTAATGTCATTGCTAACGCAATATCCTACCAAATAGCTGACCAAATATCCCACAATATCATGCAAAATTTAGACGACGCAGCCACACACCAACCAATACCGAGATCGATTAGTATTAGAAGCGGCCATCAAAAGGTATTAGAAATAATAACTGGCCATGAAAGGAGGGCATACAATATGTACCATATGCTATCCAATACGGTTTTAGCCTTTTTTGACATACTTTAGGATTGAGGTTTGTTGAAAAGTACCAGAGGTGTGTCATCGGTAGAGGCAGTTTGATACTTCCTTCAAATGGTTGGCCATGGCCATACCAATCATGTTCTAGCTGTGGACTACATTCATAGCGGTGAGACCATAACCAGAAAGTTTAACGAGGTGTTTGATGTAGTGTGTGCTTTGTGCAACAAATATATTATGATGCCAACTGCATCCACAACTCCACACCGCTGCATCGGCGAGAGTTCATGATTTTACCCTTACTTCAAGGTATGACCATCACTTAGTTGACCAGTGTCCATTCCGTTATTAATATAACCACTATCGTCATCATTGAGTTTGGTATTTACTTGCGTATTTATTATATACTTGTCTTAGGATGCCATTGGGGCAATTGACGGGACACACATCCCCGTTTTACTAAAGCGTGATAAGCAGAACCGATATAGGAATAGAAAAGGGAATGTTTCCATGAATGTCATGGTTGTAGTAGACTTCTCAGTGGAGTTTACATATATCATGACTAATTGGGAGGGGTCTGCTGCTGACCAAAGGGTACTTCACGCAACTACAACCACAGGCAGGTTCAAAGTACCCACTGGGAAGTACTATCTTGTTGATGCAGGGTACGCTAACACCAAACACTTTCTTACACCATATCAAAACATTTCTTACCATATAGCAGAGTATAGGGGTAACAGAAGCTCATACACCAGCAAAAAGGAAATGTTCAACCACCAACATGCTCAACTATGTAACGTTGTTGAGCGAGCCTTTGGTGTGTTGAAGAAGAGGTTTTCCTACTTTCATAAAGGAGCAACTTTACCCATGCAGTCTCAGTCTCAGATTGTAATGGCTTGTTGTGTCGTTCACAATTTTATCTGGTGCCAAAATGATGGTGATCCTATGATGGATGAAAACTTGGATGAGCCTCATACTATCACTAACATCTTGAACGAATTGAGTTCTCTCCAACAAACAAGCGAGGCCAATGCTAGGGAGGGAGATGTTTTGCGCAAAACTGTTGCCAATTCTATGTGGGAAAATCAGTGATATATACATATGTTGTCTAACTTGCACACATTGAAACATGTTCTACAACATGTTTCACTTACTCCCTTTTCGAATTTAATTTTGTAACTTAACGAACAACTTTTGTTCTCAAACTCTATTGTTGACTAGAATTTTGCCTACTTCTAAACAATGTCAAATTATGTCTCATTAGCTCTTTTGTCTAGAAATGGACAACGGCATGCCGTCGTATCTATGTGGTCTGCAGTGCACCATATGAGTGTACATGGATGCCACAAATGTGGCAAATGGACGGTTTGAAGACAACAATCCCTACATGCCATATTTTACATGTGGTAGGGGTCTTGTTCCAACCAGATGCCATATGAGGTTTCCCGTGCAGCAAGTACAACCTATAGTGGCCACACTGACTGCGAATAGGGATGCAATGGTATCACAACTCGCATATGCACCTAGCGAACGCAAATTCTGGTAAGAACACTGTGACTTTGTATGTTCAATAAGAGCAGACACTGATAGGCAACAAGAAGAAATTTCAAGTATGTGGGAGAGGTGATGATATCTTCGCCACTGACTTAAAATAACAAGCGATAATGACTCTTCAATAGAGGAAGATAGATACAATACGTCAACATAGATATAATGAATCTTTGAAATGTTCCGCATATTATCTTTGAAAACTATGTCATGAACCCAACATTTTTGTATTAATCATCAATTTTGTTTTATTAGATGGTGATGACTCCATCTGAGGTTTCGAGGTGTGATGGTGGGCTAAATGTAGCCTTACGGCTTAACATAGAGGATGCAGGGTTATATGACTTTGGCATTCTGAGTCAAAGGGTGGGAGAAATGTATTACATATGCCCTACTCGTGTGATGCGACAGTACATCAATAAATAATAGAATGACCTTGTGGAGGCTACGCATTCGTTGCCATTAACTTTAACTTGGTACTACATTTTAGGGAAAAGACAGATACAAATACTTCCATTGGGCAGTCGATCTCCCCCTAACAACTGATTCATCAAATGTGGAGATTATGTTACTAATTATTGAGTGCAAGTCAGTGTGGGGCCAGGTGATGAACGTGAAGGACTTCGTTGAAATTCATCACAACTACGATGATATATACACTAACAAAAAGTATGAGCATGAGGTTCTAGAACGCAATGTTGCCAGTCTGGAGTAAGATTGTCGTCTGTTTGTGGACATCCCTTCACCTCACATGACTCCATAATGTTGAATGGCAAATACATTTACATTGTCTTCTCTATTTAGATTGATTATCAATGGATGTTATGAACATCATACCCTTGTTTAATTTGATGTTATGAACATCATACACTTGTTTAATTTAGGCACTTATATAAATGTCGTATTACATTATAAGTGTTATGAATTTTTATCTTAATGTTGGTGAATGTTTTATTAATGATGTATGCTATTAATCTAAATTTTTCTTAACGTTATGTAAAACCAAATAATACAATTAATTGTGATATACACCCTTACTTTTGAAATATATTACTTATATAATCTGTTATATGGCCGGCCAACCATCGACACCGTATTTTATCTGGTCTACCGAGCTTGATATGGTTCTTAGGGGTTTGATGAGAACCCAATATGACGTGGGTAGATGTGTAAATGGAGTATACTCTACACATGCTTGGATGGAGGCATGGCACCAGTTCCGAAACATAACAGGAGGCCCTTACATTTCATTACCTGATTTGCAAATGTGATGGCAATACATCAAGAGAGAGTTTGTAAAAGTAAACCTTTTCATATTGGGAGATATATTGCCTCCCCCCACATTGGCTATGCAACAAGGATTTGAACGCAACTTTATGATGATGCATCACACTTACCCACCTGGAATTTCTACATTCTTTACCACTAACAATTGAAATAAACAAATGAACTTGTAACATATAAGCTAAATGTTGTAGTTGTTTGTGTTTGTGTCGCAACATTTTATATGCTCTACTTTTGTGTTACAATATTTTTTTGCTACCATAATGTGATCAAAATTCCTACTTCATTAATATGTTTACAAAAATTGCATCACCTTCAAACTTATTATCAGCTAAGTTAGGTTGCATTATTTATTTGTAAAACTTATTGGCACAATTACTTTACCATTTTTATTATTTGTTCATACCTTTGTTTTTATTAATTTTAGATGTTGACATCACGTGCAAAGGCAAGGGCAAGGGAAAAATTCGAAAAACTTTTGATGTCTCTGACGAAAATTCAAAAATATGTTGAAGATAACCTTGTATGCCAAAAACCATGTTGCGATCACACAAACGAGGGCAAAATTGGAACCGATGAATAAGTCAAGGGTCGGGTCAGTCAGCATGTTCCTCATTTGTCATTGTTGTTTGATTGGCCAAAACACGACATCAAACAACAATACAAGCAGTCGGTACAGGAAGCATGCCATGTGTCATGGGACGAGTACAATGAGGCCATAAAGTGGGCCAACTAGGACGGGATGATGGCATGCGTCCCCTTTTTTGTTCGTCTCCCCTGTATGTTGTCGACGTAGTTCTCCCGTAAACAATTTTTTTCTTATCAGTAATAGTTTATGTTAACTAATTACGACGATATCATTATCATTGTTTTGAAAAGCGGTAATCGGTGTACGGGCGGAGAGGGTACCGAATAGAATATATACGGTATGCAGGAGTATAAGCGGGAGAATATTCAGTTTTAATCGGTTTTGATTTTTTTTAATATTAACCATAAAGATATGTAAATTATATATTGACCATATAATAATGACAATATAAGTAATTAGAAACATTTATAAGTAATAGACTAATATTGCATTCATAAGTAGTTAGAAAGATTGATGAAATTAGAGAAGAAAACTTTGATAAGTAATTACAAACATTGATAAGTCATAGACTAATATCACATTAATAAGTAATTAGAAACTTTGATAAGTAATAGACTAATATTGTATTAATAAGTAATTAGAAATATTGATAAGTCATAGACTAATATTGCATTAATAAGTAATTAGAAACATTGATAAGTGATAAGACTAATATTGCATTAATAAGTAACTTGAAACATTGATGAAATTAGGGAAAAAAACATTGATAAGTAATTAGAAACATTGATAAGTCATAGACTAATATTGCATTAAGAAGTAATTAGAAACATTGATGAAATTAAAGAAGAAAACATCAATAGTAAGGATCAGTTCAATAAACACTAACTATAAACTTATAGAGAAAACATGAGGAGAAGACCAAATATGTAAATTGGAAGAAGAGAATGTAAATGTAATGACCAATACTAGTATTAGAAAAAATTAATGTAAAAAAAATTTATTACTAGCATTTGATTTTGAAAATCACCGATTAATCGGTCAATTATTCCCCCGATCGACCGATTAATCGGTCATGGATCGATTATAGGCCGATTATTCATAATCGGAGCGGTAGACCCCAAAAAGGAATATTCGGCCGATTATTCGGCCTAAGCGGCCGATTTTCTGAACAGTGATCATTATTATCATTTGTTGTTAGTGACGATAATGTTATTTGTTTATGTTATGAACAAAATGTATTAGGCCAATTTGATATTTCATGTTGCTTGACAATTACTGTGTCGAATATGTTCAACTTTACATATATACAACATGCAAATGTCATTCAAGATAACAGTAGCATTTAATTAATTTTTAATCCCCACATCAAAATTAGCATAATCATATCTTATTTTCACTTTTCTAAATATACAAAATAACACCCATACAATACAAATAATTTTTTTTAATATATTCTGAACTTGGGTTGAAGTGGCATCACAAATACACATTCTACGTACTTGTTCAAACATTTTTTAAGAACAGGACAGAATAAGCAGATCCTGACTAGGTTGCCAAACAGAATCAGATTGCACACAGTCTCCAATCAGACCAGCTGACCAGAATCAGACTGCGTTATCAAACAAAATTAGACTGCATCCTGACTACCCCAACACCAGAATCCAGACTAACCCCGACTAACCCAGTCCAGATTCCAGAATCCCAGTCTTGTGCCAAACGTAGGCTTTGACTCTTACATGTAACATTTGTTAGGTTTAGAATTTAGATATAAAATGCTAGCCTTCAGATCATAACATGAGATATAGGCAGTTAGATTCATAAGATATTTATAAAGTAAATGGTTGATAATGCGGGTATGTGGTTCTAACGGGTATGGGTATGTTTATACCCATTAGTAGTGTAACATACTGAATCTCAGCGTCTTCCCTACAATTTACCCACTTTTGAGTTTTTCTTTGCTTTCTAGTCCATTTGGACCATTTTCATAAATTTCCCTTATTTTATATTCTTTTTAGACCCCTTGTGCAATTTGAGCACAATTCAATGTTTAAAATCACCTTTTTCCCTCATTTATGATAATGAAGGGGTGTTTGCACAAATAACCCAATTAAGGAGATAAGTGAAGGTAATTAGTGTAATTTGGTCATTAAGGATGGAAATAAGTAGATAATATTAATTTGGAGCTTTTTAGATAAATATATTAGTAATAATGTGTATTTGAATTAATGAGAATATTAACCTCTTTATTTTCTCTCTCCTATTAAGTGGATAAAATGTGTGAAAATGGGATGATATGGTGAGTTATTTCTCTTGAAATAATTAGGAGATGATTTCCTCGAAATATTACTCCCATATTTCAATTAATTAGTTTTCCATATTATTTCACCTCTTTTAATATACATGTAATAATGGACAACATATGAGTTATGAGCCTTAGTGAGCTTAAATATTAAATCTAATTATATAGCATGATGCTACACTTTAATGTGAACATGTGGTTAAAATTTGGTGTCATTTGGACTTCATTTGACCCTTCAAATCCATTTTATGAGCTTTTAATAAAGTATAACTATGGATTTTAATCGACTTCATTTATATCGAGTTGCAACACTAATGTTCGGTTATATTCATCTGTCACGCGCCCCAGGTCCATAGTGGACTCACATCCAATGGCTCCTAATCAGTCTAGATCTGATCCAACATTCGGGACTTCGTCCCCTACCTCTGACCAGCTGAACAGGTGCGGCGCCCCAGATCCTCGGGGCTGTTCTCCCTCTCCTCTCCACCTTTGTGTGCGATTCCGTTCCAATTGGCTTCGTCTCCCTACGCCGGTTCGAATGAACCCTTACTCACTGCCGCCCCCTCACCTAGCACAAAATGCCCAACCTGGGCCACCTCCTCCTCTCCGCCAAGGAGTTGCAGAGCGAGCTCCGACCCTCCCCACGCCAATATAAGACTGTAGAAAGGACCTCCGAGCTGTTAGCTTTCTTCCTCCTCCTCCAATTTCACCTCTACTTGCCTGATACTCCCCAACCTACTCAGTCTTCTTCTCTGGCGACCTCGACCTGCTGCTTGCACCTCCGACCACTTCAGACCAATTGCCTCCTGGGTGAGCATCCTTGACCTCCCCTTTTCCTTTTCGCTTCTTTGTTTTGCCTCGCGATGCCCCCGAACGTTGGGTCCTGTAAGCTCGCCGTCGAGCTCCGCCGTCACCTAGCCATCTCGTGCTGCTGTGCTCCTCCGCCGTTGTTGACTCTTGCCTTTGGCTCGTACCGCCTCCGCGAGGGTGATGATGGCCCCAGTTGATAAGTTTTGCGTTCGTTTCTCGGGCTTTGCCCTCCTTAGCGACCTCCCCTGCTCCGGTCAGGTTCTGACGACCTTGGCTATGGATGGCCTTGTTCAGGGGATCGTTGAGTCTACGGGAAGATAGGGAACCTATTTCCAACATATGTCCTTTATTGCACGCCCTGATGGCGAGTTGAAGCAAAGGAGCTCGAGCTCCTGTGAGCTTGCTCGCGCCAGGACCTTGGCTGGAAGAAGCCAGGTCATGGAATGACCAAGAGAGACATCCACAGGCAATGTAACGATTTGCAACGCAGGGGCAATCTCGTCATTTCACCCTGGGTTTTGTTTCTCGCTTGCAAACAATCGATGGTTCCAAATGACCCTGTTGCCCTCATCATTTTAATTGATTTGATTTGACGAGCAAGGGTATTTTGGTCATTTCACCTGTTATTACATCGAATTGTATTTTGATTTAAATACATGTCACTCTATAGTTTTCTTGCATTCTGATTGGTCGATTTTACTTAATTCATAGTAAATCGATCCATTGTCAGAAAAATGCAAATATATAGTCAATGGAAAGGATTTTTCATATAGAACTTGGTTTTATGGTTTTTGAGTCATGATTTGGATTCCTTTTTCGAAGTAGCCTTGAATGCCTTTTTAAGTGTATAAAATGTTCTAAAATACCTAATTAATTCATTTTAACTCCAAATGAGGAAATAAAATATGTTTTCTTATTCAGGAGAATATGACCAATCTATTAGACTGGGTTTTAAACCCTAAATCGTGGTTTTGTAAAAGTAGGGTTTTCCTATGCCTTATGCCTTTATATATACTAATACATATGTAATGGTTATAACTAGGGAAATATGGAAGGTGATGCAATGAGTTTGGTGAATGTTATGGTAATTAAATAAAATAGGTATGTGCACCCTATTTTAGTATGTGACACCTATTTATGTATGTGACATCTATGATGAATGTGAAATCTATGTGAATGTTTATGTGCAAACTACCTATCCTTTAGTTGGGTCTTTTCCAACCCCACAATCATTATTGTGCTAGCCTTGTTATCCTTCTAATTGCATTTATTGGCTCTTCACTTATTTTATGCTTCTAATGCCATTGTGGCTCATTCATTTGAATCATGTGGATCTTGCTACTACATATGTTGCCCCATTTACTTGGAGATTCTTAAATATTACTATTGCCTATGTTGGCTCATCTTTTGAAATACTTGGAAACATTGTATAATGTTGTTGCTTTGTTGGCTCCTTTATTTCTTGGAGTTCTTGGATATTGTTGTTGCCTATGATGGCCTATTTATTTATTTCTTGGGTTTTATTCCCAATACTATGTTGTTATCTTGATATACTTTTCACTCTACTGTCAAGTGAATGTTTATGCATGATATAGTTATTGGCCAATTGACAATGTAGTGTACATGAGTACAAACCACCCACAGGGCACTGGGGTTTTAGTCCCCCTGCCGGGCACTGGGGTTTCAGTCCCCCTGCCATTTTATATATTAGGCACTGGGGTTTTAGTCCCCCTGCCACTTTTTAGGCACTGGGGTTTTAGTCCCCCTGCCATTGGTGAGGTCCGGTAGATGCCTCACCCTACATTGAGATGATTTTGAGTCATAATTTATATTCATGCAAATGTGATATTTGTTGATATTGAAATGTGGTAGTTTTCTAAAATCTTATTTACCCAATTGCCTCTCTCTCCTTGAAACTCCTAGTGGAATCTTTTGTTATGAAATGCTTAACTTTATGATTGCCTTTATCCTATTATTGACACATACTTTTATCTTTCCCTTGCTGGATGACCCCAACCATCCAGGCTAGGATCAGAGTGTGCATGGAAGCATGGTGAACCTAAGGCTAAGGATAGGACAAGAAGAAAAGGAACATATAGCTTGCTTGGACATAGTTGCCCTTATATATATTAAGTTGTTTTGTTTGGAGACAATGTTGTATTAGTCTAAGTCTTCCTCTACCTAGATCCTAGTTCCTTGTATAAAGATGTACCCCTTTTGGGGAAAAATTATAATGTACTCTTTATACATATTGAATAAAGTCAAGATTTAAATTGCCGCTGCTACACAATTGATGATTTTGGTTGCCATGGTTTATAGTAGAGACTTGGTCTTTACAAGTAGACACGCTTAAATATGGGTCCAAGGGTATGCGGGTCTATGGGTTTGCGGGTACAAAATTTTAGACCCATGATGGGTTTTAAAGGGTATGGATTTGTAGGTATACGGGTATACCAAGACACATTTACAACCCTAATAAAAGAATTAGGTCGTATTTTCAAAATTGGGATCAAACCTCATATACAACTTATATCTATATGAAGCAACTTATGTTATTAGAGATAGAACTTAGATGAGATCATCCATGCTTATATTAACTACCATTCTATCATCTACTATATATGTATCACATATCTTGATAAGGCTCTAGACATCTAATCTAGAACCACTTTCTCTTCTAGATTGATGTCACTCCCTTTCACTTACATTGCAAGACTACATCTTCCTCTCTTGTGTATAGGGACACAATTTCATATTTAATTATATATATAATAAAATATTATATAGTTTTTCTTTGAGAAAGTAGATGTTAGCGAAAACTGTCGACACTCAAGCTAATTGAAAACAAAACCAAATCAGCAAAATTGAGTGGCCCACACACATATAGGAAGTCTAGTATCGTGCCACCTAATAAAATGGTGAGAAAAGGTGTAGACTAGTGTAGCTACCCAATACATATGAGCTCTAAATGGAAAGGGTTTCACACACTCATCTAAACCAAATTCTTGAACACATAGGTTCTAACCTAGAAGCTAAGTTAAACCTAGTTCCTATAGAACAACTTACTAATTTTCTAGAGTTTAAAGTGAAAGGTGAAATTTATTTTTATACTTCATGGTGAGAAATTGTCAGGTGTAGCCATTGTTTATGTTTTGATACCAACTATAACGTCCCCAGATTTTTCCTACTCTGAAACCCGTAGGAGACAAGAAGACAAAATTTGAAAATATTAGACAATTGTATCAGAGAGAGATTTGGAAGAATTATGTGCTATTACATGAACAAATAACCATAGAACTAGACCAAAACATTTATTAACATTCAACATGTACATTATTACAAGATGAGTTATTACAACATGAATTACAATTACATATTGAAAGAAGATTTACAAGTCTATGAACATGTATGCTAACTACGACCTTACACAATAGATACAACCAATACATTGCTCACTTTTCATATTTTCTCCCATGCTGTCTTTGAACCTAAAACATACATGAATTAGCATATCAACACACAAGGTCTTGTGTACATGGGTAGAAAGATACATATATTTATGATTTTCATAACTTTGAAAAGATTTGCAGAAAGAAAAAAAGATCATAGAAAATAGTTCTTTGTTAAACAAAATATGCTGATTTTAGTCATTTTCTAGATGAGTTACATTATCAAGGTGGACTAGTACCAAAACAATTATGTTGGGCCCTACCTCGTGCACCAAGTACTATGGGGAACTCCCTGTATATTGTATTTTCTAGGGAGGTGTAACATCCCAGGATTTGAGGCCTCAAATAAAATGATCTAAAAAAGAATAATTGGACTGTCCATATCACCAAGATGCACCTCCTTTTTTGGGAACTCATCACTAAAGAACTCCATAGTTACACGTTCTCAGCTTGGAGTAGTACTATGATGGGTGACCAGTCGGGAAGTTGACCCTGACTTATGCTTGAGTGAGGACAAAGTGCGCATTTAAGGCTAGTGGTGGTCTGTGGGGACAATTTTCATTCTTGGAACTCTACTAGAGCCTGGGCAATGGGCCCAGCCATTACAAATGGTATTAGAGCCATGACCCCTCCAATAGGTAGGGCCCACATGGGCATGTGGCATGTCAGTCTTGAGTTGTGTGGTCCAAGCATGTTGGAAAAGGTTGTCCATGGTGAAGTAGCCACCCTTGTGCTGGTATTCCGTGATCTGGAGCTAGGCGTCTATGGGTCATTGTGGGTCTGCACTGAAATAGGGATATATTATGAGGTCGTAGTTGAGCCTTGACGAGGACGTTAAGAGTCTGAGTGGGGAATATTGTAACATCCTAGGATTTGATGCCTCAGATAAAATGATCTCAAAAGGAATGGTTGGACTACCCATATCACCAAGGTGCACCTCCTTTTCTGGAAGCCCATCACTAAAGAACTCCATAGTTAAGTGTTCTCATCTTGGAGTAGTACTAGGATGGGTGACCGGTCAGGAATTTGACAACGGCTTGCACGTGAGTGAGGACAAAGTGTGTAGTTAAGGCTAGTGGTGGCCAGTCATCATTCTTGAAACTCTACTAGAGCCTGGGGTAGTGGGTCTGGGTGTTACAGGAGGTGTACTAATCAACATTTAGCAATTCCCATGAGGGGAATACTGAACACCTTAATAACTACAAAACATCTACTCATAATTTATATATTCAAGTGAAAAGACATTGAGTATTACATAGAAATACTACATCTAATATTTATAAATAAAAGAGCATACATGCATATCATGATTTCAACTAAGAAATCCATAGTCATATAATTAAATAAATCCCATGTACCTGAGTACAGATATTCCTAACATATCTTTGATCACATCATAATTTTTTCATCACTTAATTAATATCAATTAATCATCATTGATACATGGTTCGTCATTATTATTACTATTTAGGTTCAAATTATGGTTTTTTCCAAACCTAGGTTGAAACTGAGATTAAACATGTGTCTGATATTTTTATGTTGATCAGGAGATCATACTAACAGTTTGATCCAATTTTCATACAATTTTGATGTTTTTACTATTTGTAGAATTAACATGATGTTAAATGCATATATTTAGACTTTAATAACAAAGACATGACATTGAGCAATATTGTTCATTTGAGAGTCCAAAATTGGATTTCAATCATCATTAGGATTCTAAAAGAATTTTATCAAAATTAATATCAATTGCATGCTATTTATTTCATTTAATGAATATCGTATGATTTAGAATTCATAAACATGTAATTCTCAAAGGTCTGATCTAAGGGTAAAGTAGACATTTTCCTAAATCTGTGGATTTTTTAGGTAAATTTTGGATAAGGGTTACAGTTTTAATGCATTTTCTTTGAAAATGCCATTTTCTAGAAATTATGAGTATTTTACCTTGTGTGGTGGGTCCCACTGCCTGAGTAGGGGTGTAAACGGTGTGGGTATGGTGCGGGTCTGGCCATACCCATTTAATTTAGTGGGTCTGGTTCTGGTTCTAGAGACGCACAATAAAAATCTAGATCTAGATCATACCTATACCCACAATAATAGTGGGTCTATGGTGCAGGTATGCGAGTAAGCAACTCTATCTAAACATCATATTATTTATGTAAGAAAAATTATGACTATGTTCCACATATTCTAATATAATGAGATATTTCCATTATATAGGATAAAAAAATGCAATAGTATATTAAATAATATAATACTTTATAGATTGAAGATTAGTTGAGTTAATTATTTACATATTTATAGTCATTGTCATATTGATTTAATTATGTAGCATATCATATAACTATTTTGATTTTATGTTTACATATGTTGCTTGTGATTGTAGCTAGAATAGTTAATTCTCAATTAGATGACTAGTCTGAACCTTGTTATAATTAGAATAGTATGTAATGTCAAGTATTATATCAATTAGACTAGTAAAGTATGATGTAATAACATTTTATTTAAGAATTTATTTATTTATAGCGGGTATGCAATTATGTGAGTCTAGTTCCAAGAACACCCATTAGTGGACCCTCTTATATGCGGGTTTATGGGTATGCGGATCCACGGTTCTGCGGGTCAAAAATTTAGACCTTGACAGATGTATAAAGGATCTGGATTTGTGGTATGTGGGTCTACTTGTACCCATTTACAGCCCTATGCCTGAGTGGCGATCTTAGATTGGCCCAAACTAGTCGATTCGGGGTTGGTCTGGATGCTAGACTGGCCTCACGTTCTCCCTTCTCCAATTTTGTTCTTTCTCCTTGTCGTATGTGTATCAACCATGCAACTCCTTGTAGCTCTCCTCAATGCATGGGGGCATATTGATTGGGCTCAGGTACTTCTCCATCAATTACTCCTACAAGGGAAGATCCTTGCTTGGCATCCATCAAAACTTCAGTATACAGAGAGTGGTCTATCTTCTTTGTCACTCGCCACTATGACCACCAGCTCCACCCAGATCGGTTCTAACAGTGTGTCCTCCATGGTCCCCCCTGTTACGACCCCACCTCCCGATAACCCCCAATTAAGGGAAACCGAGAGATCGAAGCCGCACCCATGACTTCCGGATCAAAGGTTCGGAAATTAACCAAGAATAATTATCAAATTTAAACATACTATACTGAAAAGCTGTAAGAAAATAAATTTTTGCATACCTTTTTGAAAACTTGGATCGCTAAATTTCTATCCACTTAAGGATTCTACTCTAACTAATCCTCCTTGTATATTTCTTCATGTATTTCACACTGTGACGATTTATTGTTTGTCCTTTTGGCTTGTTCCTAAAACGCCGACAAACAAAACGTCGGTTAGTCAAAGCTGGTATGTGGGGGAAACAATAATCATGTAAATACATTAACAATGTAATCATTCAATTAATCATTTAACAACCAAGATTATATTTTAGATATAACTCTGCGATCCAAGAGTACCCTATCCTCTATGTTGTCCCCATTAAACCCCTCATGATTCACCTATAAGCGAACCAATTTCTAGGGTTGAGTCACATGGAACTACCCGTAAGTAACCCACTCCTTAACTCATGGCAGGCTAATGAGTCTCATGGCACTACACGTAGGTAGCCCATTTTCTAACTCTCGGTAACCTAGACCTTGCTCTAGGATTACCCCTTTTTTTCTTAGCCTTTCAAAGCAGTAGAGGTGGACCCAGATTCAGTCAGTTATATACGCACATTTATAGTGATAATCATAGTCACTTTATAGTTGCATGAATTAAATAAACATCCAACAGTTATTTTCAAGCAACCGATTAAAACTTCGGGAATCGCCGAGAAACTAGAGTGATTATTCATAAGCGTAACCACATACCTGATTTGATGAGTCATGCAGATTATTCAACATCTACTTCATGTATATACAATCAAGCCAATCAACAAATCCAAGCAAGTAATTCAATCATCACATAGTTCCTGAAAACTGAGTCTAATTATGCTAGAGTAGTACTAGGATGGGTGACCAGTAGGGAAGTTGATCTTGGCTTGCGCGTCAGTGTGGATAAAGTGCGCAGTTAAGGCTAGTGGTGGTCTGTGGGGCCAGTAGTCATTCCTGAAACTCTACTAGAGCCTTAGGCAGTGGGCTCTGTGTGGTTACTCTATTTATTACACACTTTATCAAGAATCTACTTTATTGACTCGGATTCACTTTCTAGGGTTTCTAATCTGCATTATTAATATCCATTAGGGTTTCTTACCTCAAGCTTTATCCATTTTAGGTCAACAAACCCTAAAATACTCTTTTCTATTTATATGAACCTTAATTGCTCAACTATTCATTTTAATAATCTTTTATACCCAAATTGACTTAGGATCATCATATCCCTATTTATTTACATATTTGAACAAATTAAACAATTAAAAGACATATTCATCTAATTATTGCTTTCAATCTCATTAATGCATAATCATGCACGAAACCCTAATTAAGCCAATTATATTAAAAGATCATCTTTTTAGATCCTATCCTCATATTTATCAACAACAGGTTAAAATCATCCTTTGAACAACATTAAATCCATCTATCATCAAATCTAAGGGTTTTTCATTAATTAAAACACTAAAGGTGATAACTTTATGTACTTTTCCAATTTCAAGCATATAAACTCTAAATTAGACTAATCATATGCAAAGTTCTTCCTTTTTGAACATAATGTACCTTTTTACATTTAACAGGTTAACATCAACTCTAATGATCCATTAAACCCTATTAAACTCATTAATCATATCAAAATAGTGTTTCTTAATCTTTAATTCATTAAAGATGATGATTTACACTACTTTTTGAATAGCATGCAAAATTAGGCTTCAAACATAATTTCTCTGTGTTCCTCTCGTTCTGAGGATCAAGTTTCATATATAACTTGTTTTAATCCGAGTTTCCTAGAATTAATTATGATTTAGCAAAAAGTTACTTACTTGACCAATCGGATGGCGCCACATCATCCAGCTCATGCAACGCGGACCGCCTTCAGTTTATAACCGAATGTCGATTTTACCCTCCACTTAAGAGGTCTGTCTTTGGCGCGCTGAGGGGTAGCATGGTCAAATGCCGCCCGGGCCTTCTTCTTCCTTGGATCTGCGGCAGCAGCGCTTCCCTAGCTGCGATGGAGCAGCTTCTGCGTAGCTCTAGCCTTCCGTTCAGGACCGGATCTTCACCGGAAGTGCCTCCCTTGCCTCCGCCGTCCTTGGACGCACCTGGGGTTCCGCCCAGATTGCGGCATAGGCGGCTCTTTCGTGGGCAACATGTCTGCAACTCGCGGCCAAGGTTTGGACCTCCAGCAGGTGCTACGTGGAGATGGGGGTACGGGGATGAAGGAAGAACATCGCTAGGCCTTCGTGAGAGTATCTCGCAACCAACAAGACTGCTTAACAATTCCCCATTGAACCAGGGTCGTGTTTCCCATCTTGGTTAGGGTTTTACGTGAAGGAAGAAGGAGAAAGGGGATTGCTGCGTGGGATTCTTTCCAGAACTCAAACCAAGACCTTACCCCTTTTATAGGGAAGAGAAACGAAGCCCTAGGATGGCTTTCCTTAAAGAAACGAAGTCCTTCTTCTAATGGGAATCGTTTTCCTTCAAAGAGAAGCAATTCTTCTCTCTTTCTCTTTCTCTCTCTCTCTCTCTTAGATATTTCATATTACTTGGATATTAGGAAATTCGAAATTCCTCTCCTTCACTCTCTTTATTTGCCTTTTAATCTATTGGCCACGAATATATATATATATATATATATATATATATATATATATATATCCTTAGGAAAATACTTCCTTTTATCAAATTTACATAATTAATGGATTATGTATTCCCATTATCTCTTTATTTTATAATTATGGTATTTTCTCTTCCTTTTCCTTTATTGGGGCTCCTTGGCACCCAAGAAACTTTATTATTTCGAAATTCTCTTTATTGGATATTTATTATCCTTCTAGATGCATCATTATACATTTTTTTCACATTATCTTGTTTATTTCTCATTTAATTATCTCTTTTTGAGGATTTCTTTTTATTTCTCTCTTATTTTCCTCATTGGAATTACTTTTATTATTAGCAACCTCATGGATACGAAAATTCCCCAAGAAAACTCATTTATGCCTCTTTCCTCTTATTTTCCACATTTTATCATTATTTTCCAATTTCTTTCTTCATAAAGAAATACTTAATTAAACTTTTCTTTTCTTATTGCTCTCTTTTTGGAACCTTGGACTCCTTGGTACTCAAGGAACCCAAGAGGCACGAAATCCTCTTTGGATTTGCCTTCTACAGGTTTCTACATATTTCTTTTCTTCAATTATCCATTTATTCGTTGAATTTCATTATTATTTGGGCCCAATAGCCAATAAAGCCCACCAAGCAACCAATCAAGGCTATTGTGAACGAAATTCATTTATTCACAACAAATTATATCATTATTTGTCCAAATATCTTTAATATGAGAAATTACATTTCTCACCAAAGGAACCCAAAAATTAGGGTTGTAACATCCTTCCCCTCTTATAGGAATTTTGTCCTCAAAATTCAAACAAGCAAACAAACGATTCAAGACTTTTCCATGTCCATCATTGGCCCCTATGTGGCTTTACCGTACTTATAGTGCTTCCACAGAACCTTTATCATCACGTATTCTTTTCTCTGAGTTCTTTCATCCCGGCGTCTATAAACTGCACAGGTGACTCAGGCCATTTCAGCCTCCCTTGGGGCTCACTAGGTTCATTGCTCAGCACATGGTCAGGGTACCTCACATAGTGCTCTAAATTGGACACATGGAACTCATCACACATTATCTTATCCTGAGGGGTAAGGTCAAACTTAACCTTCTCCACTAAACCATGTCAAAAGAACCCATACATCGGGGACTCAACTCTCTTAGTTATAACTTAGAGGGGTCAGATTTTCATGTCACATATTCTCCCACAGTAACTTGTATGTCAGTCTACTTTGCATCTTCTCACGACTCTCATCGTCTCTAGGATCCTTTCATCCCTTGCACAATCAAAGCGACTTCATCTACACGCACTGGGGTCCCTTTTCCAACCATCATGTGGTCCTTTTCTAACCATTATGTGGTCCTTTTCTAACCATCATGTGGCCCTTTCACCAACATCACCTTACTGAAGTGGTGACCGACACAAACTCCCTTACAGAGCTTCTTATAAAACCCGATACTGGCTATGGTGGTCATTGTCACATCTTTCATAGGACAAGAACTGTCTCTAGATATCACCCTGAACGAGCACACATGCCCTCATCAGACCCTTTAGTCTGGATCATACTAACCATAGTTAGGAGTGATAAACTATACGAACATTGAGTTCTTCATGTACCTACTTCCACTTTATGGAAGTGAACCTCTAGGTCAAACTCAAGATCCTTTGAACTCACATCGTGGTGTAGTTGGACCATCTCTCTCATGGATAGTTCAACCAGATCTGTCCCTTAACAGAACTCTTTCTTTCTCATGTCATCTAGGTAAAGCGACCTACCATAACCCATATTGCATTTCGACCATCCTTGGTCCTGAGGATACTTACAATGTCCATAGAGATGAACTCCCCTTCCCTTTCGGGGACTCTTTATCCTTTATATCAATGCACTGGGTTACCGGTGTTCATCCTTCACCTCTTATCATGCATGGCAACATACCACGTGTACCCTCATCTTAGGCATCTAAAGTACTACTGTCACTCATTATCTTGGTAGTACCACGGTGTATGGTGATCATGATCTCCTGTATGTCATTATTCTTCAAGATCAATACCTCAAAAACCCTAAACCATTTTATCAGGGTTTCATCACTTTCTTTACTTGAGGTTCTACCACCATCCTTTCATCGTATCCAGGACTAGACTGGCTAACCAAACAACCCTTAACTTTTCAACATATCTTGTTACATCTGAGTGTTGTCCAAACACCTCTCCTTTCCAAACTTAGGGTTAGCCAAACAACCTCTTCTAGCTTCAAGTCAGATGTATCTCAACCAGTGCATCCATTACCACTTCACATTCTTAGGTATTAGGTAACATTGAAGACATACACTTCCATGTATTTCACTTATCATTTCACCTCAAATTCTATGTCTATTTTCATTAAGAACACTCTCTGATTTCATCATCATGGTGATCAAACTCATCCTGGTATAACTTGTAAGTTCCACATAGCTCATGATAAAAACATCCTTATAAGGTGACTACCTCATTCTACTTAGTGTTTGCAAACCATCCATGTATCATTCACTTTACCAGGGTAGGTTATCTTCTCTATCCCCATTTCTCGTGGCGACGTTCCAATCTACATCATCTCTTATCCTTAGTGTATGGCATGCGTAATGTCCTATCTCTCACCCCCATAACAAGAGGAAATAAGCATTTGGATGTAGTCCAAATATAGAGTTCTTCCTGTTCCAAGAGTAGAGATGGTGCATCCCACCTTGTCAATACACCGTTACATCTAAGTTGCAATGTGCCACATTATGATAACAATCTAATCTTGAACCTACTGAGGTTTATATCCTTGGTCATCTCCTCTAGGTTTATAGGGTACCGACTCTTTTGGGCTTATCCTTCTTCCCTCAGGCATCAAGAGAGTGCCCTACTCATCTTCCCTTTGGGTCCCATGAGTTCATGAAGGTGATCAATCTCCTAACCCATGGCCCTCAGACAATGATAGTTGTTACCTCCCGACCCTATGGTCATGTGCAACTGAGGAATTAGGCAACTCCTACTTTCATCGGTCTTATCCCTACCTGGCCCTAGGAGAGACTTAGGATTCTCCATAATAGTACATGTTCACTTAGAACCTTACTTATGTTTTCATCATCTCTCTTTCTGCATTCATGGGCTGACCTTCGTCCTTTCATGGCAACCTGCCTACCTTGGTCACACCCCTTACTGGTTACCTACATGGTAACACATCCTCATGCACTTAGATATGGATATCTCTGGGTCTATAGGTTCATTCTCATACCATGTACTTTTCACTTAGCTTCTAAAGATCCTATGAGACCTTGATAGGTTACCTTAAACCAAAAAAACTTATATACACCCTACTAAATGGGTCCCTCTCCCAGGATGGGAGGAAAACTATCTCTTGTCAACAAGGTCACAAAAGCTCTTAGGTCTAGGGTTTACATCCACACGAGCCTACTTAACCCTAGCAAGCTTTTAAGGCATAGCAAATCACCTACCAAACCATGCTAGGTCATTCTTGTCCTCTTTCCTCAAAGTTGGATCAAAATCATACCTTTCTTTATCATCAACCTAGCTGTGAGGGGTTCATCAAACACACCTTAAACTTAAGGGGCATCCCTTTCCTCTATACATGAGGAGTACCCTGCTCGCTTCTATAGGAACTCAACTTCTCATCATGAGCATTAGGTACACCACTTCCCCTCTTAGGCCTAGGAACCCTAGGTTCACTTGTAGGTATCCAACTGCATGCTCTGTCTCTTAACTACGAACCAAGCATGCAAAAGGCATGCCATGCACTTCTTTTCATCATTCAACTCGAGCAACAAATAGGGTTGGGTCCTCCTTAAGGACAACCAACAAGGTACAAGGCCTCATAACCTGTTTACTAAACCTTTCTAGGCCTAAGGAACTCTTCTTCCTACCTCAGAAGGTAAACACCTATACTGTAGGCACATATGCACCAGATGATTCATCTTCACTCTCTAGGGTTTGGTCCCTCTAAAGGCAACCAAGATATCATCAACTTTCAGGGATCGATCATGAGGCAACCACTATCATCCCTTGTTCAGGGTTTTAGACTTCCAACCTTCTTGCTGGGTTTCCTTCTCTCTCTAGAGCTAACCCCCACATCCAACCTCACCATTAGAGGTCCTTTCTTCATGAAGGACCAACCTCACAAGCATGCTCTACATGGGTGAAGCCTAGGTTCAAACTTATGGTTGCTCAAGATCATCCATAACCCTTTATGCTCCATCATAATTCCTTATCCAGGGTTTCATCCTACTGTCAGCACTATGATGTGCCCTAGGTGCCAGCTATACCCTACTTGCACAAGCCCATAGGGTTTCTAAGGTCCTTCACTAACATCATCATCTAAGGAGCTATCCTTTACCCTAACATGCACGACCCTTCCCAGGGTTGGGTTGCCAAAGGTGCTAGGTCACCCATGGATCATATGGCATCCCAAAGGCATGTCCTTTCAAACACCTGGTCCAACTCATTTGTTATAACCTCATTTTTTTCCCAACTTATGTAATGACATTTGTAAATCTCATTTAAAGATAAATGAATTTTCATGATTGATGTGATGTGGATGGAAATGGATTTCATGAATGGTTGTTTGTGTGTTTCTTAATGGGCCTTGTTTTATTTGAAGCCCAAATTGATACAATTGAAGAATACATAAAGAAATTTCATAAAATAGGAAAAGGATATGGAATATTTCCCTAAAAATAGGATTTCGAGATAATGGATACCTTGGAGTTCAAGGAACTCAAAATAAAAAAAAAAAGATAAAAGAAATAAAGAAAAGACGGAAAATGTGATTAATATGATGATAACTTGCATATTAAGAAAAGTAATTGAATCCTTACTATAATAACTCCAAATTTTTTAGGAAGGAATATAAACCTATAATGAAGCTTCCCTCAAAATTTGGTAAAGAAAAGAGTAACCGTTTGAGAGATATTAATTATCCAAATTTCCTTTGATTTGGGGAACATAATTCAATTATTTGGGAATTGTTTTCCCTTTTTGGTTGAACGCGGTTATTGGTGGCCGTTGGATTCTAATCCAATAGAGTGGGGTCATCGTCCAGAGTCCCAAAGGGACTCGGACTGTAGCGCGTCTCAGGGAGATCTTCTCCTTGGTTTCCTAATTGATACAATGCACGAGCACTCAAGGGCAGAGTCCCTTTGAGTCCAGGAGACCAAGGCGGAGAAGATAGACCCTGGTGTTACCAGGTTTTGAACCAGGATCGTGAAACGCCCAATTGGGTTGGGATTAGGAGTGGCGGCCGAGTTGGGAACCCTAAGAGGGGACCTCCCATGGCCTATAAAAGGGGATCCCTCGATCCCTGGTGTCATCGCGAACTTGATCGGCTCCTTATTGCTTCCCCTAGCTCGCCCTCTCTCGCAATCAATCTTGCTCCGGCGAGAGCACCGCCGCGGCTCCGCCGCATTTAGAAGAGCATAGGACGAAGTACAGCGATCGCTCAATCGTGATCGGACGAGCATGTCAAAGTTGGGTGACAACGCTTGGATCGCGGACCACCGTGGTCTCAGGACGATCTAACGGACCAAGGGAGAAGGGCGCGCGTGCACTCAAGTGAGTGGGAGCGACTGACGCTGGACGTCGGATCGAGGCGCGGACCAAGGGGCGCACCGATCGAACGGCTGACAATTTTTGGTAAATACCCTTCTCTAACGAATAATCAGGAAAAAGTATTTTCCTTGCGAAAATAATAGAAATTGATAGGTTTGTCCTATGAGAAAACTTTATATATGAAAGTTGCATAGAAAAATGCAAGGAACACGATAAAAATAATTCCAGAACCTAATTCCACTTCGTTTTGCAAAAGTGCTTTATTTGGCTAATAAAGTTCATTAAAATTTGATGAGAAACCCTAATTGCATGATTAGAGGGTATTTTAGTAAACCAATAGGTCAAATCGTCAAGTTTGACTCTGATAATGATAATGGTAGTTTAATTTGTTATTTGAATGCAAAAATGCTTAACTTGGAATTATAATGTTTAAAAGAGGGTTAATTTGCATGGAAACCCTAATTTGGGATAAAAGGAGATAAAAATTATATTTTTATGAAATAAGGAAATCAGTTGTCTAATAAAGGAAATTCAATGAGAAATTAGGAGTTTTATGAAGATTGATAAATTAAGGATGATAATGATGAAAGAAGAAATAAAACCCTAATTTCTATAAGAAACCCTAATGTTGGAATTGAAATCCTAAATTGAATAATGATTTGGATAATTATTAATAAAATGAATTGGTACTTTTATTTCAGGATTTCTCTTCCTCATTGCTTGTTGATTGGGTTATTATCTTGAAAAGTGCAATTAAAGGTATGTGGTTACGCTTATGATTATCTCAAGTTAGTTTTCTGAGGTTTTCCGAAGTTTTCATCGATGACATGAATTAACTGTTGGATGAATTTAATTCATGCAATTATAAAGTGAATATGACTATCACATAATGTATATACCTTCTAGCGCAATCCTTGATCCTCTCTGTGTCGTAATGGCTGACCTGGTACATAGGCTACCTAGAGGGTAGATCCACCAGGTCATGAAAGACTTTGGTTGCCTAGAGGGTAAGTCCATCAAGTCACCTTAGAGAGGTTCCACATAAGTCCTTACAGGGACAACACAGAGTTGTGGATAAGTATGGATTGAGTAGTTTGGCTTAAAATGTAATCTTGATTGTTAAATGAATAATTTCATGATTACATTGTTAGCATAATTATTGTTTCACCCACATACCAGTTTCAACTGACCGTTGTTTTGTTTGTCGGCGATTTAGGTACAAATCCCAAAGCACAAACAGTAAAGTGACACATTGTGAAATCAAGTGTTAATGAACAAGGAGGAACTATTTAGAGTAGTTCATCTGTGGTTAGAAGTCTAGTACTTCCAATCTTTCCAAAGGTAAGATAAAGAAAAATTTTATTACCATTTTCAGTATAGTCTGTCAGAATTTAATAATTGTTATTGGTTATATGTCGAACCTTTGATCCGGAATTCATGGGTGTGGCTTCAACCTCTCGGTCTTCCTTAATTGGGGGTTATCGAAAGGTGGGGTCGTAACATTTGGTATCATAGCCTGGGTTCCTCATTTAACCATTAATAATTCTTAATTTTTTCACACTCCATAGAACCCAAGGGAGTTATTAGAGGATTATCCGAAAGACAGAGGTGTCTAGAAAAGGATCACGACTGGGGGCTGGAAATATTTTCCTCCGCACCCCTAGTCGGAATACAAGGACTCCCGGATCTGTGTGACTGCCTGGCCAAAGTCTTAGGGTATGAATCGAAATAAGATACCTCTAGGACTCTCTCATCTTGTTCATCCCTTCTCAACTCCAATTCTATTAAGGACCTTAAGGATTAGGGTTTCCTCTCTCTTCTCCTCACCCTCTTGAGGTATGGGTAAGGTTGATAAGGATTAAGGAATCCTCCACCAAGTTAATAAAAACACATGTAAATAAGATGTCATGGAATTAGCTTAATAGAGTAAGCGTAAAGGAATAGATACATGCTTAGGTCGTATGACACAAGTTGTCATTACCCTCAAGAGAGACCTGAGGATAGACCCCCTTGGCAGGAGGATGAGTGGAGAGAGTTAGTCTTGGGGGTAGAGACCTCCATTAAAAGTAGAAACCTAGCTCATCCTTTGAGGATGATGTTAACCCTAACCTTAAGTGGAGGTTAGAGAGAGAGATGACATGATGAGACCAGGTGTTGGGATAGACATACCTTGGATGCCTTATGAGCTATGAGAAGCTGATAACTATCTTTGGTAACCCAACCCTGGGAAGGGTTGTGCATGTTAAAGCAAAGGGTAGCTCCTTCATGGATGAAATTAGTGAAGGACCTATAGAAATCTTATGGCTTATGCAATTAAGGGATAGCATGCCCCAGAGTATGTCAGTGTTATGGTAGTAGGTTGAAACCCTGGCCAGAAGGGCATGAGCTAAGCATAAAGAGATATGAATAATCTTGAGCCAAATATGAGTTGAGCTTAGGCTTCAACCACATAGGGGTTTGCTTGAGAGCATGAGCCTTCATAAAGAAGGGACCTTTAGTAGGTATAGTTGGAGGTGGTTTTAGCTCTAGAGAGAAGAAGTGGGACCCCAGCAAGAAGGTTAGAAGTCTAAAACCCCAAAGCTTGAGGAATAGTGGGGAGTCGAGAATGAGGCGACCGAAGTGGATGATAGTGGTTGCCTCTTGCATGATCCCTGGAGGTTGATGATATCTTGGTTGCCTTTAGAGGAACCAAACCTTAAGAGGGAGGATGATGTTTCTGGTACCTATGATATAAGTGATTACTTACCGGATGAGATAAAGAGTTCCTTAGACTTAGAAAGGTTTTGTAACAGGTTATGAGGTCTTGTACCTTGTTGGTTGTCCTTAAGGAGGACCCAACTCTAAGTGTTGCTCGAATTGAAGGATGACAGGGAGTGCATATCATGCCTTTTGCATGCTTGGTTTGTAGTTACGAAATAGAGCATGCGGTTGGACACCTACAAGTGAACCTAGGGTTCCTAGGCCTAAGAGGGAAGTCCCTTAAGTTTAAGGTATGTGTAATGAACCCCTCATAGCTAGGTTGATGATAAAGGAAGGTATGATCTCGATCCAACATTGAGGAGAGAGGATAAGTATGACCTAGCATGGTTTAGTAGGTGATCTGTTTATGCCTTAATAGCTTGCTAGGGTTAAGTAGGCTCATGCGGAGGTAAAACCTAGACTGAAGAGCTTTTGTGACCTTGTTATCAAGAGATAGTTTTCCTCCCATCCTGGGGGAGAGACACCTTTGGTAGGGTGTATATCAGTTTTGGTTAGTTTAAGGTAACCTAAAGAGGTTTCATAGGATCTTGAGAAGCTAAGTGAAAAGTACATGGTATGAGAATGAACCCGTAGGGCCATAGATATTCATCACTAAGTGCATGCAGATGTGTTACCATGGAGGTAACTGGTATATGGCTTGACCAAGGTAGGCAGGTTTCCATGATGCCTATGAACGGATGAGAGTCAGCCCATGAATGCAGAAAGAGAGATGATGAAGACTTGGGTAAGGTTCTAAGTGAACATGTTCTGTAATGGAGAATCCTAAGTCTATCCTAGGGTCAGGTAGGGATAAGACCGATGAAAGTAGGAGTTGCCTAATTCCCCAGTTGTACATGACCATAGGGTCGGGAGGTAACAGCTATCATTGTCTGAGGGCCATGGGTTAGGAGATTGATCACCTTCATGAACTCATGGGACCCAAAGGGCAGATGAGTAGGGCACTCTCTGGATGCATGAGGGAAGAGGGATGACCCCAAAAGAGTCGGTACCCTATAGACCTAGAGGAGATGACCAAGGATATAAACCTCAGTAGGTTCAAGACTAGTTTGATATCATGATGTTTGTGATGAAGAGACATATGTGGCACGTTGCAACTTAGATTTAAAGGTGTACGGGCAAGGTGGGATGTACCATCTCTACTCTTGGAACAAGAAGAACTCTGTATTTGGACTGCATCCAAATGCTTATTTCCTCTTGTTATGGGAGTGAGAGATAGGAAATTACGCATGCCATACACCAAGGATACGAGATGATGTAGGTTGGAACGTTGCCACAAGAAATGGGGATAGAGAAGATAACCTACCCTGGTAAGGTGAATGATACATGGATGGTTTGCAAACACTAAGAGGAATGAGGTAGTCCCCTTATGAGGACATTTTTATCATGAGCTATGTGGAACTTACAAGTTATACCAGGTTGAGTTTGGTTACCATGATGATGAAATCAGAGAGTGTTCTTAATGGAGATAGACATGGAGTTTGAGGTAATATGATAAGTGAAATGCATGGAAGTGTATGTCTTCAATGTTACCTAATATCTAAGGATGTGAGGTGGTAATGGATGCTCTGGTTGAGATACATCTGATTTGTTTGACTAGAAGCTAGAAAAGGTTGTTGGGCTAACCCTAAGTTTGAAAGGGAGATGTGTTTTGATAACAATCAGATATAACAAGATTCGTTGAAAAGTTATGGTTGTTTGGTTAGCCAGTCTAGTCCTGGATGCAATGAAAGGATGGTGGTAAAACCTCAGATGTACTTCTTTGGAAGAGAAGGTGATGAAACCCCGACTAAGAGTGGTTTAGGGTTTCAGAGGAATCGATCTTGGAAGAATCATGACATATAGGAAATCATGATACACCAGGGAAAATGGCAATAGCACTTTAGATGCTTAAGATGAAGTTGCATGTGGTTTATGACCATGCAAGCCAGGAGGTAAAGGACGAACCCCAGTAACCCAAGGTATCGATATAGAGGACAAAAGAGTCCCTGAGAGGGAATGGGAGATCAACACTATGGATGTTGTGATAGGTCTTCCCTGGGCCAAAGAAGGTCGAGATACAATATGGGTTATGGTAGGTCGCCTTACCTAGATAATATGAGGAAGGAAGAGTTCTGTCAAGGGACAGATCTAGTTGAACTATCCATGAGAGAGATGGTTCGACTACACCATGAAGTGAGTTCAAAGGTTCTTGAGTTTGAACTAAAGGTTCCCTTCCATAAAGTGGAAGTAGGTATATGAAGAACTCAATATTAGTATAGTTTATCACCCCTAACTATGGTTAGTATGATCCAGACTAAAGGGTCTGATGAGGGCATGTGTGCTCATTCAGGGTGATATCTAGAGACAGTTCTTGTCCTATGAAAGATGTGACAATGACCACCATAGCCAGTATCGGGTTTTATATGAAGCTCTGTAAGGGAGGTTGGGTCGGTCACCACTTCAGTAAGGTGATGTTGGTGAAAGTACCACATGATGGTCAGAAAAGGGACCCCAGTGCATGTAGATGAAGTCACTTTGATCGTGCAAGGGCTGAAAGGAGCCTAGAGACGATGAGAGTCGTGAGCAGATGCAAAGTAGACTGACATACAAGTTACTGTGGGAGAAAATGTGACATGAAAATCCGACCCCTCTAAGTTATAACTAAGAGAGATGAGTCCCCGATACATGGGTCCTATAGAGATGGATGGGTGGAGAAGGTTAAATTTGACCCTACCCCTCAGGATAAAGTTATGGGAGATGTTTTCCATGTGTCCAATTTAGAGCACTATGTCAGGTACATCGACCATGTGCTGAGCAATGAACCTAGTGAGCCCAAGGGAGGCTGAAATGGCCTGAGTCACCTGTGTAGTTTATAGACGCCAGGATGAAAGAACTCAGAGAAAATATGTGATGATAAAGGTTCTTTGGAAATGCCATGAGTACGGTAAAGCCACATAGGGGCCAATGATGGACATGGAAAAGTCTTGTTTGAATTTTGAGGACAAAATTCCTATAAGGAGGGGAGGATGTTATAACCTCATTTTTTCCCAACTTATGTAATGACATTTGTAAATCTCATTTAAAGATAAATGAATTTTCATGATTGATGTGATGTGGATTGAAATGGATTTCATGAATGGTTGTTTGTGTGTTTCTTAATGGGCCTTGTTTTATTTGAAGCCCAAATTGATACAATTGAAGAATACATAAAGAAATTCCATAAAATAGGAAAAGGATATGGAATATTTCCCTAAAAATAGTATTTCAAGATAATGGATACCTTGGAGTTCAAGGAACTCAAAATAAAAAAAAATGATAAAAGAAATAAAAAAAGATGGAAATGTGATTAATATGATGATAACTTGCATATTAAGAAAAGGAATTGAATCCTTACTATAATAACTCCAAATTTTTCAGGAAGGAAGATAAACCTATAATGAAGCTTCCCTCAAAATTTGGTAAAGAAAAGAGTAACCGTTTGAGAGATATTAATTATTCAAGTTTCCTTTCATTTGGGGAACATAATTCAATTATTTGGGAATTGTTTTCCCTTTTTGGTTGAACGCGGTTATTGGTGGCCGTTGGATTCTAATCCAATAGAGTGGGGTCATCGTCCAGAGTCCCAAAGGGACTCAGACTGTAGCACGTCTCAGGGAGATCTTCTCCTTGGTTTCCTGATTGATACAATGCACGAGCACTCAAGGGCAGAGTCCCTTTGAGTCCGGGAGACCAAGGCGGAGAAGATAGACCCTGGTGTTACCAGGTTTTGAACCAGGATCGTGAAACGCCCAATTGGGCTGGGATTAGGAGTGGCGGCCGAGTTGGGAACCCTAAGAGGGGACCTCCCATGGCCTATAAAAGGGGATCCCTCGATCCCTGGTCTCATCGCAAATTTGATCGGCTCCTTATTGCTTCCCCTAGATTGCCCTCTCTTGCAATCGATCTTGCTCCGGCGAGAGCGCCTCCGCGGCTCCGCTGCATTTAGAAGAGCAGAGGACGAAGAGGACGAAGTACAGTGATCGTTCGATCGTGATCGGACGAGCAGGTCAAAGTTGGGTGACAACGCTTGGATCGCGGACCACCGTGGTCTCAGGACGATCTAACGGACCTAGGGAGAAGGGCGTGCGCGCACTCAAGTGAGTGGGAGTGACTGACGCTAGACATCGGATCGAGGCGCGGACCAAGGGTGCACCGATCGAACGGCTGACAATTTTTGGTAAATACCCTTCTCTAACAAATAATCAGGAAAAAGGATTTTCCTTGCAAAAATAATAGAAATTGATAGGTTTGTCCTATGAGAAAACTTTATATATGAAAGTTGCATAGAAAAATGCAAGGAATACGATAAAAATAATTCCAGAACCTAATTCCACTTCGTTTTGCAAAAGTGCTTTATTTGGCTAATAAAGTTCATTAAAAATTGATGAGAAACCCTAATTGCATGATTAGAGGGTATTTTAGTAAACCAATAGGTCAAATCGTCAAGTTTGACTCTAATAATGATAATGGTAGTTTAATTTGTTATTTGAATGCAAAAATGCTTAACTTGGAATTATAATGTTTAAAAGAGGGTTAATTTGCATGGAAACCCTAATTTGGGATAAAAGGAGATAAAAATTATATTTTTATGAAATAAGGAAATCAGTTGTCTAATAAAGGAAATTCAATGAGAAATTAGGAGTTTTATGAAGATTGATAAATTAAGTATGATAATGATGAAAGAAGAAATAAAACCCTAATTTCTATAAGAAACCCTAATGTTGGAATTGAAATCCTAAATTGAATAATGAATTTGGATAATTATTAATAAAATGAATTGGTACTTTTATTTCAGGATTTCTCTTCCTCATTGCTTGTTGATTGGGTTATTATCTTGAAAAGTGCAATTAAAGGTATGTGGTTACGCTTATGATTATCTCGAGTTAGTTTTCCGAGGTTTTCCGAAGTTTTCATTGATGACATGAATTAACTGTTGGATGAATTTAATTCATGCAATTATAAAGTGAATATGACTATCACATAATGTATATGCCTTCTAGATCAATCCTTGATCCTCTCTGTGTCATAATGGTTGACCTGGTACATAGGCTACCTAGAGGGTAGATCCACCAGGTCATGAAAGACTTTGGCTGCCTAGAGGGTAAGTCCATCAAGTCACCTTAGAGAGGTTCCACATAAGTCCTTACAGGGACAACACAGAGTTGTGGATAAGTATGGATTGAGTAGTTTGGCTTAAAATGTAATCTTGATTGTTAAATGAATAATTGCCTGATTACATTGTTAGCATAATTATTGTTTCACCCACATACCAGTTTCAACTGACCATTGTTTTGTTTGTCGGCGATTTAGGTACAAATCCCAAAGCACAAACAGTAAAGTGACACATTGTGAAATCAAGTGTTAATGAACAAGGAGGAACTATTTAGAGTATTTCATCTGTGGTTAGAAGTCTAGTACTTCCAATCTTTCCAAAGGTATGATAAAGAAAAATTTTATTACCATTTTCAGTATAGTCTGTTAGAATTTAATAATTATTATTGGGTATATGTCGAACCTTTGATCCGGAATTTATGGGTGCGGCTTCAACCTCTCGGTCTTCCTTAATTGGGGGTTATCGGAAGGTGGGGTCGTAACACATCTCTCTCTAACCATCACTTAGGGTTAGGGTTAGCATCATCCTCAGAGGATGTGCCAGGTCTCTACTTGCAATGGAGATCTCTATCTCCAAGACCGACTCTCTCTACTCATCCTCCTGTTAAGGAGGTCTATCCTCAGGTCTCTTCTGAGGACATTACATCTTATGTCATACGACCTAAGCATGTATCTATCATTTAATTTGCGCTTACTCTATTAAGCTTATGTCCATGACATCTTCTTTACATGCATTTCCTTTAATGTGGTGGAGGATCCCTTAAACCTTATCAACCTTACCCATACCTCAAGAGGGTGAGGAGGAGAGAGAAAACCCTAATCCTTTAGGTCTTTATCAGAATTTTTGTGATGAGAAGGGATGAATAAGATGAGAAGTCCTAAAGGTATCTTATTTCGATTCATACCCTCAGACTTTGGCCAGGCAGTCACACGGATCAGGGAGTCCTCGTATTCCGACTAGCGGTGCGGAGGAAAATATTGTCAGCCCCCGGTCGTGATCCTTTTCTAGACACCTCCGTCTTTCGGATAATCCTCTAATAACTCCCTTGGATTCTATGGAGTTTGTAAAATTTAATAATTATTAATGGTTAACTGAGGAACCCATGCTCTGATACCAAATGTTACGCCCCCACCTCCCGATAACCCCCAATTAAGGGAGACCGAGAGGTCAAAGCCACACCCATGACTTCCGGATCAAAGGTTCGGCAATTAACCAAGAATAATTATCAAATTTAAACATACTATACTGAAAAGCTATAAGAAAATAAATTTTTGCATACCTTTTTGAAAACTTGGATCACTAAATTTCTATCCACTTAAGGATTCTACTCTAACTAATCCTCCTTGTATATTTCTTCATGTATTTCACAATGTGACGATTTACTGTTTGTCCTTTTGGCTTGTTCCTAAAACACCGACAAACAAAACGTCGGTCAGCCGAAGCTGGTATGTTGGGGAAACAATAATCATATAAATACATTAATAATGTAATCATTCAATTAATCATTTAACAACCAAGATTACATTTTAGATATAACTCTGCGATCCAAGAGTACCCTATCCTCTATGTTGTCCCCATTAAACCCCTCATGATTCACCTATAAGCGAACCAATTTCTAGGGTTGAGTCACATGGCACTACCCGTAAGTAGCCCACTCCTTAACTCATGGCAGGATAATGAGTCTCATGGCACTACACGTAGGTAGCCCAGTTTCTAACTCTCGGTAACCTAGACCTTGCTCTAGGATTACCCCTTTTTTTCTTAGCCTTTCAAAGCAATAGAGGTGGACCCGGATTCAGTCAGTTATATACGCACATTTATAGTGATAATCATAGTCACTTTATAGTTGCATGAATTAAATAAACATCCAACAGTTATTTTCAAGCAACCGATTAAAACTTCGGGAATCGCCGAGAAACTAGAGCGATTATTCATAAGCGTAACCACATACCCGATTTGATGAGTCATGCAGATTATTCAACATCTACTTCATGTATATACAATCAAGCCAATCAACAAATCCAAGCAAGTAATTCAATCATCACATAGTTCTTGAAATAAATATGTACTCTATTTATTACACGCTTTATCAAGAATCTACTTTATTGACTCAGATTCACTTTCTAGGGTTTCTAATCCGCATTATTAATATCCATTAGGGTTTCTTACCTCAAGCTTTATCCATTTTAGGTCAACAAACCCTAAAATACTCTTTTCTATTTATATGAACCTTAATTGCTCAACTATTCATTTTAATAATCTTGTATACCCAAATTGACTTAGGATCATCATATCCCTATTTATTTACAGATTTGAACAATTAAAACAATTAAAAGACATATTCATCTAATTAGGGTTTTCAAGCTCATTAATGCATAATCATGCACGAAACCCTAATTAAGCCAATTATATAAAAAGATCATCTTTTTAGATCCTATCCTCATATTTATCAACAACAGGTTAAAATCATCCTTTGAACAACATTAAATCCATATATCATCAAATCTAAGGGTTTTTCATTAATTAAAACACTAAAGATGATAACTTTATGTACTTTTCCAATTTCAAGCATATAAACTCTAAATTAGACTAATCATATGCAAAGTTCTTCCTTTTTGAACATAATGTACCTTTTTACATTTAACAGGTTAACATCAACTCTAATGATCCATTAAACCCTATTAAACTCATTAATCATATCAAAATAGTGTTTCTTAATATTTAATTCATTAAAGATGAGGATTTACACTACTTTTTTAATAGCATGCAAAATTAGGCTTCAAACATAATTTCTCTGTGTTCCTCTCGTTCTGAGGATCATGTTTCAAATATAACTTGTTTTAATCTGAGTTTCCTAGAATTAATTATGATTTTAGCAAAAAGTTACTTACTTGACCAATCGGATGGCGCCACGTCATCCAGCTCATGCAACGCGGCCCGCCTTCAGTTTATAACCAAATGTCGATTTTACCCTCCACTTAGGAGGTCCGTCTTTGGCGCGCTGAGAGGTAGCATGGTCAAATGCCGCCCGAGCCTTCTTCTTCCTTGGATCCGCGGCAGCAGCGCTGCCCTAGCTGCGATGGAGCAGCTTCTACGTGGCTCTAGCCTTCCGTTCAGGACCGGATCTTCACCGGAAGTGCCTCCCTTGCCTCCGCCGCCCAGATCGCGGCATAGGTGGCTCTTTCGTGGGAAACAGGTCTGCAACTCGCGGCCAAGGTTTGGACCTCCAGCAGGTGCTGCATGGAGATGGGGGTACAGGGATGAAGGAAGAACATCGCTAGGCCTTCGTGAGAGTATCTCACAACTAACAAGACTGCTTAACAGTTCCCCATTGAACCAGGGTCGTGTTTCCCATCTTGGTTAGGGTTTTACGTGAAGGAAGAAGGAGAAAGGGGATTGCTGCATGGGATTCTTTCCAGAACTCGAACCAAGACCTTACCCCTTTTATAGGGAAGAGAAACAAAGCCCTAGGATGGCTTTCCTTAAAGAAACGAAGTCCTTCTTCTAATGGGAATCGTTTTCCTTCAAAGAGAAGCAATTCTTCTCTCTTTCTCTTTCTCTCTCTCTCTTAGATATTTCATATTACTTGGATATTAGGAAATTCGAAATTCCTCTCCTTCACTCTCTTTATTTGCCTTTTAATCTATTGGCCACGAATATATATAGATATATATCTCCTTAGGAAAATACTTCCTTTTATCAAATTTACATAATTAATGGATTATGTATTCCCATTATCTCTTTATTTTATAATTATGGTATTTTCTCTTCCTTTTCCTTTATTGGGGCTCCTTGGCACCCAAGAAACTTTATTATTTCTAAATTCTCTTTATTGGATATTTATTATCCTTCTAGATGCATCATTATGCATTTTTTTCACATTATCTTGTTTATTTCTCATTTAATTATCTCTTTTTGAGGATTTCTTTTTATTTCTCTCTTATTTTCCTCATTGGCATTACTTTTATTATTAGCAACCTCATTGATACGAAAATTCCCCAAGAAAACTCATTTATGCCTCTTTCCTCTTATTTTCCACATTTTATCATTATTTTCCAATTTCTTTCTTCATAAAGAAATACTTAATTAAACTTTTCTTTTCTTATTGCTCTCTTTTTGGAACCTTGGACTCCTTGGTACTTAAGGAACCCAAGAGGCATGAAATCCTCTTTGGATTTTCCTTCTAGAGGTTTCTACATATTTCTTTTCTTCAATTATCCATTTATTCATTGAATTTCATTGTTATTTGGGCCCAATAGCCAATAAAGCCCACCAAGCAACCAATCAAGGCTATTGTGAATGAAATTCATTTATTCACAACAAATTATATCATTATTTGTCCAAATATCTTTAATATGAGAAATTACATTTCTCACCAAAGGAACCCAAAAATAAGGGTTGTAACACCCCCTCTCTAACATTGTCTATGAGTTCACTTATTCGGGAGTGGACTTGCAAGGAGCCTTAAAGGAAGGGGTCTGTGTCTACATTGAGTTGAGGAGATACTCCTACAACTTCTATGTGTGGCCAAGGGTAACTTGGAACTCCGACGTGAAGGGTCTACATGGTAGTGCATGGTCGAGCTTGAAGAAGGGTGATCAACAAAATAAGGGTGCAGGGGGACTGGTTTGATAGGAAGGGTCTGTAGGTAGATTGAGACACTTTTAGTACACAGACAAAGAAAGTGTGATATTTCTCCAACTTGGACTTGCATCTATGGCAAGGTGGAGGAAGACAATGATGATACCTCCCTCCACGCCACATCCAAGCTATGCCTAGGACCATACCATCTCTATTTGAGATTCCTATACCAATGAAACAAGGCTTTATATAATCTCCATGTCTTCTTCACCTCCAACCACCATCTGTGAAAAACTTGGAGAAGTACATATAAGAGAGGTCTCAATCTCTCGATTTAATACACCACACAACTCCCTTAAGGGTTTTTAGATAGATCCAAGATTATTGGATCTCGTTCTCCTATTAGAGTTACGTGGAGATAACGATAGAATGGGTAGACAAGATTGGTGAATCACGGCTCTAGTTCCTTCTCCTCCCCAGTTCTATCAACGATCATTAGATCTTCATTTAATAATTGTTTCTTATCAATGCAACCACTAACCCTACTCTAGATCTTCTTATAGTAGACTGGTAGGAACCATGCATTCCATCAACTGGGTGGCTACAGGATAGGTTAATATAACTTGGGAGAGACCATCTTTGAATATTTGCAACTAAATCTTAATTTATTTCTCAAACATCAAACGCTGCCTCTCATAGTAGGAAGCTTCACATCACTTAAAATTCGAACCATAGGTTCTATATGAGGTAGTATAGGGTTCATCTTTGTTCAAGAGACAAAAATATAATGTATGATCATCAAAACTAATTCATTAAAATTACTCCTTATCTACAACATAATGGTCAAATGTAACTCTAATTTTGATCTCCAAGTGAAATCAAACGACTTCATTATACCTAATATGCCAGTGGTGCAACCATTCAATTTTTTGTATATTACTAATGGATGTTTAACTACATGAATACTCAATTTGACTAACAAAAGTTATTAAAATCAATATAACTCATGTGTGTCATAATCTTCACTTATGTATATAGTCATACATTTGATGACAATAATCCTTGAGATTGACCTCTTCATGATGTTATGGTAAGGAAATTATCAAATTTGGCTTCAATGCAATTTTCAGTTTTAATCATCCTAGTGGGTATTCTAGAGACATAGGATCCCACGGAAGTAGATATTGATTGAAAATTCGCAACACCTTAGACAATGAAGAAATCCTTATGATATTGGTTCATGTAATATCACCACTAATCCTTGAAGATTAGCCATGATCCAATGGTCCATTTATGTAGGGGCAAATTTAGGAACTCCACCACTTGTCCATATAGGAGGATGTTAGTTTGTTATAATTAATGATGTATATAGTATCATGGGGATAATGCATGTCGAAGGGTAATGTGATGGGTAGATACGAGGAAAAAGAGATAGTTATGAATGTCATCTTCCTAAATGGATAGAAATTTAGGGTTGTCCCATAGATTGAAACTTTGGCCGTAGTTATTGAGAATGTTTTTGAGTCTTTGGGTAGAGGTTGGGAAGTCAAGATGAAGGGTGGTAGGTAGAAATAAATTGGAAGGAATAAGGGCATTATGAATATGGAGGCAAGATTGATGTTTTCAATGTATCCGTGTATATTGTGACATGGAAGGAGCATGTCTAATGTCTAATATATGAGAGGAAGATGTGTATCAGTTGGAGTTATATCTTTGTAGACAATTAGAAGTAAGGTCATTAAAATAAGCGAATTCAATAACCTTCTTTAGGAAAACTACGAGTTTTAGGGAAATTTTAAGTGTCTTTCATGATGGGAAAATGGTGTAGATGGGTGGATAACATTTTCCAACAGAATCAAAATTCAGTCTAGAATCAAAGTTTGTTGCTTGTACAAAAATCTGATCATTTGTTTATGTTGGTGGATCAACATAATTCTAGAATGATTGTCCAATGAATAGTGTGACAAGTCTTTTTCTAACATATGGCATTTTTGGTCATCTCTTGGGTACTTAATTTGGAAATATGATCATATTGTATAAGAAACTATGGAAATAATAACCGAGTCATTTATGGCCCTTAAGGGTACACCATTTATAAAATATTGGGATGTTTTTTTTATTTTGAGTGTGTGAAAAAATTCAACAATAGGATGTGTGTGAATCTATTTAAAGAAGATGGCATTCCAAAAAATGTAGTTTATCAATAGTATGTACTAAACAATTAGGCGTGACAACAACACAAATATACTCTTTTCTCATGTCTATCACATGGGAAGGAGAGGCAGATGTGCCTTCATGTGTATCATTCAAGATATTAGAGATATAACTGGAAGATTTGAAAGGAGACAAAGTTGGAGGTCAGTGACTTGTAGGTTTATTCCTTGGACACATACAAGACCTAATTGTGGTCTTGCATTCATATGAAATGTGGAACACGGTGGACGTTCCTCCAAAGGGAAATATGTGTTTTGGGAGAAACATCCATGTTGTAGGCCAACTCATCTATTTCTACCCTCCCTCTCCATGTTTTTCTATGTGGGAGCATAGACGGGTACCTGAGTAGGTCCTTTATCAAAGTAGATGAGTATATAGAGTTTATTGGGGATTGGGGTAGCCATGACCTGAGAAAGGGAGTGATCTTTTGGGTTAGTTGTTATTGTCATTGACCCAAAGGAGGAACATGATATGTGATGTATAGTATACATGGATATATATCCAAGGACAATGTCAGTCATGCAGACAAACCCCTCCCAACCTTCAAGAAAAGATAAGGATATTACGTGGTCCATCCTCCAATTTAATGGAGAAGTACTCCCCGTGATGGATGTCGATGATCCATCCAAGATCTTTATTGGAAACCACTTCATCCAGAAACTAGGTAAGGGAAGACGTTTTTTCATCACCATGAGGTGGAAGGAAGTCAAGAAAATGAAACATTTGCCCATGAAAAGGGCTATTACAATTTAATGGAGCATATGAAAGAGGTGAACCAAACATAGGAATGATCTAGGGAAGAGGGTAAGTAGACCGCCTATAGACATGAGAGGAAGGGGATGGTGGGAAAGAGGATAGACAAGAACATGAGGTGAAGGATAAGGAAATAATCAAATGGAGGATTTATAAAAAAAGTAGAATGGGAAGGGAGCCAATTGTATAATCTATATTGATGACAGTAGTGGGGATAGACAAAGAGGGGTCTCTCACAAGAAAGAAGGGGAAATATCATCTGGTAGTAAGGTGTGATGTGTGTATCGACACAGTCATTTAGGGAAATATCATCTGGTAGTAAGGTGTGCATGGTTTTTATACATCTTTGAGACTAGAGAAGGATACAAGACCAATCTAGAGAGGCAAAAAGGGCAAAAATGATGGCATTCACTACATTGATGAGGAATTCTAGGTTAAAGAGAGAAAGTAGACATAATAACCATGGAAATAGTGAAAATAATCTACTAGAGACCTTACCATGTGCCAAAGGAGAGGAACTTACATGTGAAGAGTGCTTACTTTGAATGTCAAAACATCAGTTTTGCTATCCAATTTCCATTATGAAGTTGACAAAGAGATTCAATGTGTGAAAGTCGAATCTGGCCTACTCCCCGATGTCTCTATTGAGGGAGGAAAGGGGGACTGAGAAGGAACTCTAATAGCTACCTTCTATGAGATACTTCACATGTTCTAGGTATAGTTTACTGGGATGTATTTAGTGTTCTTCTTCTTATTCATTTTTTTATGAAAGGAGTTTGATACTTTTATTGTGATATTGTTTGAATACTCTCTGCTTGGTAGTCCTCAGGCGTTGTGATATATTATAGGGTAAATCAAACTGATACACTTTTATTAAACGAATACCCTTTTTAACACTCTCAAATAATAATTTCTCAGAGTAGCATGGTTTTGACATAGAGCTTTCACCTCAAGTTGTATTTTTCAATTTCCTATCAAAAACCGCAAAATTGTTGGACACTTTTTAATGATGAAATACTTAGTCCAAAATCCAAAGTAAAAAGTGAGACTTCCATTTAACTAAGTGGTGGTTTCGCCCACAATGCATTTGATAATACCACCACTTGAAGTACATGTTTCATTTTTATTTGTTAATGGTTTAATTAATTAATATATTTAAATAGAAGTGTCTTAAGTAATGTAGCAATTTCTTATTAAAATGTCGTAGACTGAGCACAAAGTGCGCTATAAATGATATGACAAACATGATATTATTTTTGTGAAACGGTACTATTTCAGTTTTTTGTATGAGGAATGTAGACCTGCCTAAAGTTGAGTGAACAGATTGAAGACAAAAATAAATTGTAACTGCGGGAGAATTTCATTCACCCCCCCAACACCCCCAGGCAAAATCAATAAGGAAATACAAAACCGCGGATTTTTATTTGGACAAAAAACCAAAATAACACAGTTTTATAAAAATATGTACTGAACGAGCACCAAAATCATCTTAATTTCCAAAATAGCGCACTTTTTGGGGGAAAGCGTCAAGATTTTAGTGTTTTAGTGTAAGTTGGTATTTTCCAGTGAAAGCACCAAGGTTGTGGCATTTTAAGCGAGAAGCGCCAGAATTTCGGCTTTTTCATATGAAAGCATCAACCGATTTGAGGTTTTCAAGTGAAAGCCCCAAAAAGTTGGCATTTTTAGTTGCAGAAGCTTGGCGTTTTTATAACCACCTTTAGGGTCCTTTACGGAGGTCATCGTTTGAGCCCCTCCACTACCTCGAAGTAGCCGAGCTTGGGGGCAACTCCTTCTCAGGGACCGTCGAGGGATGGTTCCTCGGAATGTCGTCGCTACAGCAGCTAGACCTCGAAGTAGGTGAGCTTGGGGGCAACTCGTTCTCATCACGGATCTCCGACTAGGTCGATTGCAGTGAGGGAGTTGTTGACGAACCGGAATAGGGAAGCTCGCAGATGCTACTGCTGGTAGCGTTCTCTTTGCGCGGCACGATCTCAGTTGGGCCGAAGTCAGAGATCTTGACCTGCCCGGAGCTGCTGACGAGGAAGTTGGAGGGCTTGACATCTCTGTGCACTATCCTTCCGGAATGCAACGCTAGGAGACCAAGTAGCGCCTGGAGAGTGATCTCACGCAGTGGGAGTTCGGCAATGATGCCACCAGGGCACCGCCGGTAGAGAGACTTGAGCATCTCGAGGTCCATGTACTCCAGGACGAACGTGAAGCTGCCCTGTCAGTTGCCGAAGGAGGAATGACGGACGTGCAGCGGACGATACCCGGTGCGCCCGCAGTGCGGCGAAGGACGTCGGCCTCCCGGCGGATCTGCCGAGCGACGGCAGCTAAAAACGCCAAGTTTTTGGTGCTTTTACTTTGAAAAGCCTAAATCTTGACGCTTCCCAGAAAGTGGACTATTTTAAAAATTAAGATGGTTTTGGTGCTAGTTCAATACATATTTTTATAAAACTGTACTATTTTAGTCTTTTTGTCCTTTTTATTCTACAAAAGCAGAAACCCCGCAACCCACCTATAACGGTATAAGTACAATATTGGATCACACTAGCGACCTTATATATCCTCCGTGCCCATGTAGCAAGTTGGGGTAAAACTTAAAAAGCGAAAGAAACAACACATATATGGACATGGGCGCTACTGTTGGCTCGCACAGAAGCATTTACGTACGGCCACATCTGTATGACTTCTTTTGAAAAAGAATTAAATGACAACAATGTCAAACCTTTCTTGTGCTCGAGGAGCGCACCTACCTTTAAGTAGCGACGTCCAACCTAAAAACACTTGCATTCCATCAAAGCTCTCGTGGGGCTGCAATGCATGAGGGAGGAACACCTATGTGCAGGATGAAGCCCAAAGACTCGTGGGGAACACCTACGTTTTAGGTGGTTCCTGCATCTTTTTCCATACAGCTTTGTAGGGGTACTGCCTGGCCCTCAAGGCAAGTTGGTTGCACTGTACCAAACGTACAGCATATGCATAACCATTCAGCTGTTTCAGAAATCGATACACCGAGCTCTATGGACTTCTTAAACTTCCATTGTGACCCATTTGTCCCGAACTCTCCAGTCTCTGGCTATCATTACTGATCATAACCACGTTTCTCCAGTTTAGTAATTCTTCAATTGCTGCATTTCTTGCATGTTTCTGGGTTGTTTTTGTTAACACTTATGTTCATCTTGTCGATATATCCTTTGTTGTTCCTGATATTTTTAACATGAAGCGATTGTCGCTACTTCTATCCTCTTTAGCTTGTTTCTTCACCCAAAGGCTGGAGCCATAGCGAAGTTCTTAACATTAGCCGATTCTCACCACTTCCTCCATACCCATACCATATATATATTATACTACACTGTTTAGATTCCTCCTCACCAGCTCACGCTGCAGAATGAGCGCAGAGGAGCTGCAATAATGGAGTATTGTGGTTGGGACCGGGCTCTCCGTGATTGGAATAAGCAGAATATCATCGTATCCCAGCATCGAGGTCCCGTGGTGGGTAACATATGGCAGATTGGCAACTTGACCTGTGATCAACTGTAGTTGCAGCAGATAAACCGGGCACCTTAGGCCGCGAATTAAATATAGGAGTTCAAAGACTTGGGGACAATTTGGTATTAAATATGCTCATACAGTTCAGAGGCCACGCAGATTTGTCATCTCCATACACGCAAGCTAGACCTGAAACTATTTATAAGACAACACCGCACACTTCGCGGGCAGATCTATGTTTGAGCACAAGTTTGGTGGATGTGGTTGCGAATTTATATAGTAAAAAACTTAAGTTGCATCCTTAAATTAAAATATCTAAAGTTAAAGTTTCATTCCGAGAAGAATTTATAGAATAACATCTTTTTTAAGTGAATGCATTCAGATTAGGACGTGTCTGCCTATGTGGCAGTGAATGAGCCCAAAATTCAGACGCTTTCGTTAGAAAAAGAGCAAATTTAATATTAGTATCACCAAATGGAGGTTATCCTGCCTTTGAGTTATGCAAGAAAACGTTGGAGGGGTTACTTAAAAACCGTGACAATTCTCTGGTAGTCCTAAAGCTAATCTCCAATGATATAGGATACTCAACCTTAAGTGACAAAATTAGGCTGCTCTAGAAACCCAATGACAGGTTTAACTCAATAGACTTAGCTAACGATCATTGCCTAATGCAACTCTAGAAAGAAGAGGACTACTTGCACACACTCACATGAGGACCGTGGTTGGCGCTGGGATCCTACCTAATAGTGCAAATTTGAGACTCTTGATTCTCGTTGAAGAATGAAAATCCAACGCAAATGGTGGTGTGGGTTTGAATGCCAAACCTTCACATTCACCTCTGTCAAGAAGTATTCGTGAGGGAGATTGGACATCGTATTGGGAAGATTAGATAACATCGGTATCAACATGTAGTTGCAGCGACGAGAAAGCATTGATGTGGAGCTAGAAATGGCTAAACAAGCAGTATCGGTCCTTGGAATGTCCAACAAGCTATCCTGAGTGGAATATGAAACCATCATGTTTATTTTTTGACATAGAAAGACACCCTAAAAAAGGTGTACAATAAAGGCGAATGTAACAACCGTGTTTAGGTTTACCTTCTAGAATCGACCATTTGTTCTTGTTCCCTTGGCTTGTGATAATTTGATATCTTAATATGATGATAATCATTTTTCTAATGCTTTGAATTATTAATAAACAGATGGTTGGTTGCTTGAATAAAACATCCAAGAGAAATGAAGTCAAACTAAATCTAAATGTGTAATAGGTCATGGATGAGTGAACCCTAAGTTGGGTTAGGGTTTGGGATAAGAAGGGGTTAATTCATAAAATTTTCAGTATGTAATATATTTGAGGCCTTATTGTTAGTTTAGAGAAGTGTTTAGCAGTTCTCTAGAGCTTTGAGAACTCTTTTAGATGGATCGATAATGCCTTGGTTTGTGTTTTGACTGCTTAGAATAGGGTTGTGTCTATTGGAGCAGACAAGTCAGATGGCCTACAAGAAATTAGGATGACTTTTGATGTTTACATGGGTTAGATCGGTCAATGTGGGAAGACATGTTGATGTGCAAGATCAATTTGGAGAAGTCGTTTGACCTTTGTACAAGTTGGTCCAACTTGTGGGTTCAGAGGACGTAACTTGATCAAAAACATGTAGAGGTCGATGTGAGAGAGCAAAGTACAGTCAAAGAGTTGGAAGTTAGTGTATCCTTTCATAAGTTGGTATGACCTTTCAGCTTGGTGGGGTTCAGTTCAGGTCATGAGTCATTTGAATTCTCCATAATTCAACTGACACCCATGATGTTGATCTCATTTTCCCAGAATCAGTCAACCTTCCTTAAGCAGCGTTAAAGGAGGTACTTTTGAAGATAAAGGGGGTAAATTTGGAGTTGGAAGGAGGTACATTTGGAGTTGTTAGTGATCTATAGATCATTTTTAAACTAGGGGGATTTTAGGTATCTTGATGTCCTTGTTCATGGCTTACATTCCAAGTGAGTGGGATACTTCCATCTCACTGATTCAGTGTAGAAAAGAGACGGGAGAATGGGAATACACCAAATTGATGATTGATAAATGTGATGCTTGTTGCTATGAAATGATTGTTGTATAACTACTTCTGAAATTCAAAATGAGACATCACTTTGTTAAAAAATAATAAAATCCCTCCCTTGCATCAAAATTATTAATAAGGGATAAAATATGCAATTGGGATGTGATGTTAGATTTCTAGACTAAAATCATGTCAAATTATATAGTGAGGTGAGATGACAATCTCACTCCTCATGCATATATAAGATAATCAAATGGAACCATATTACTACTTAATTACTCTAGAATGATGAATGCAATGAGAACTAATGATGTGAAAATTCCTCATAAAGATGTTGACAAAGCTTGTGCATGTGAATTATGATAAGTGATGAATGATGAAACATTCTTAGTAAGACCTAATGATTATATCTTAGTTCATGATGTGAAACTAGATGTAATTTGTATAATATACCCTTATAATATATGGTGTTGTATATTTTTCTTGCTATTGATGATGTGATCTACATCATCGACGATGAGTGGATGTCAATGACCTTCTTAATAAGAACATATGACATGTATAGTGATATGTGAATACCTAGTTGGAACTAAAGATGACAACTTAAGATGATAATGAGAATTGTTAATAATAAGAATGCTCTAAGAGGTTGGAGGAAGATATACCCATATAAGATAAATGACATGATGAATGCTTAACACAAGTACTTATAGATTAGCAATGAAAGTGGATTGAGAATGCCTACTGCAAAAAAATCAAAGATGAATGCTTAAGATATATTGTGGCTATGAGAGAGACAATGAAAGTGGTTATATTATGATGAGAAAGAAGTGGTCCATGTGGCATGCAATTGATGTAAAGTTTTGAAATGGACATGGAACCCTAAAAGTAATGTGACTAGTACACAAGTGAGAAATCAAAGCATACACATATTCATGATGACAAGTAAAAGATATGTGGTAGTATTAGAGATCTCATTGAGGTAGAGAGCATGTAACATCCCTGACCTGGGTTATGCTTTAACCCTAGATGTTTTATTTAAGAAAGATAATTATATGCGTGCTCTTATATTTTGAAAAGTAATTAAGGCTCAAGAGGAACTTATGTTTCAATTTTAGTCCTTTTTGAATAATGTTAAAAACAATGTTTTGCTCGTTTTGGACTAAAGTGCAAATTACCCAAGTTGAGGGGTTAACTTGCAAATGTTACATGATAAAATGTTCCTAAAATGTTGGAGCATCATAAGAATGAGAATGATGTTGAGGTATGGCTTCCATGAGCCTGAGCACCAAGAAAGAGCTTATTAAGCAATGTTTAAGCAATAAAACCTAGTTTTGGTGTAATGTGCAATTTACCCAAAACCTAGGGTTCAATATGAAAAATATCACTTCTAGAGAGTCCCTAATATTTCTTGGTATAAATTAGAGACAATAAAATCAGAGGGGCGTCTCATTTGAATCTCTTTAGAAGAGAGAGAATCTTGATATTAAAATAATTAAGATTTAAGCATAATTGAAACCCTAATTCAATTTAATGCAAAAATAAATATATTAATGGAAGTGCCCTTTGACCAAAAATGTGATGGTTGAATTTATATAAGTATGGACTTCTTTTTGCCTTGCAATGGAACCGAAATATCTAAAGTGAGTGGAGAGCCCACTCACATTAGTTAAAGAAAAAGTAATATCCACTAATTTTTTTATATTATTATTATATAGATTAAGGTGCTTAATTGTTTTCTTTTAATTCATGGATAAAGAAGAGGATTTTGAAGGGGTCGGATGATGGATTCGTATGCAAGGAAGTGAGGGGGATAAGTGGCACCAGTTTAGGGAATTGAAAGATTTTTATAACACTTTCTCTCTCTTGAATTTCCCTTATATACACTCCATTCTTTCACCCACATGAAAGGCTTTTTTTACTCTTCTTTCTTTCCTTGCTTTGGCCGAACACATGGGAGCTTAGGAGCAACAGGAGGACGTAACCCAACCTGTAGGTGAGCTCCTTAATCATCTTCAACCTTGATTTCATGGTGGAAATCGAAATTTAATGCTTATTTTCTTCTTTTCTCCATTCATTCTTCAACTTTAGCCATTCTTTTCACTCAAAGACTTGAGGACGGACCTTGGGAAGTTGAGAAAGCTTCATTCACCATTAAAGACGTGAATCTTGAAGCTTGGATTCAACTTTGAAGGCGGGTTATATAACTTGAACCCTTAAATATCATTATTGATTTCATTTCTTCATCATATGTTGATTTCTTTTTCTTTATCGAATTTCCTTTTGATTAATTGTTGAAATCACCACAAAGATCATAGCAAATTTCTAAGGTTTGTAGCTTGAATATGATGATGTCATCTTAGCACACACCTCAAGAAATATTAGGTCCTAACGGTTTTAACTTGAGACCAATCGGTCTCAAGACCGATTGAAACCAAACGGTCTCAAGACCGTTTGGCATCAAACGCTCTCAAAACTGTTTGGAGATACTTGCTGGTAGTTGTATGTTGATCCAATGGTTATAATTAATTGACTCATAATAGGTTCAGTGATGGATAATCCACTAATTACAAACTCTAATCGGGTTGAAGTGTTGAAACCCTAATTGAATTGAATCAATTTTATGGTTAATGGTCTAAATGGTCTCAAGACCATTTTAGGCCAAACAGTCTCAAGACCGTTTGGAGGTCAAGGGCTGTGATGGATGGTTGGATATCTAAGGGTTATAATTTGATGTACTCTCAATGGTCCAATTGATGAATGATTCAATGAAGCAAACCCTAATTGATTGGTTGAAGAAAACCCTAGATGATCCTTTCGGTTTCAAGGTAGTTTAGACCAAACGGTCTTGAGACCGTTTGAGTCCAAACGGTCTTGAAACTGTTTGGAATCAAACGGTCTTCAAACCATTTGAGATCAAATGGTCTCAAACTATTTGGAGGTCCAATCAGTTTTCAAGGCTGATTTATCCAATCAGTTTTAAATGTTGATGGGTGCAATCGGTTTCAATGTACATGTGATCAAACAGTTTCAAGGGTTGAGTGCCAAAATGCTTTCAAAACCATTTGGAGGGCAAACGGTCTCAACCCTAGATGCCAAAATGGTTTCAAAACCGTTTGGAGGGCAAACGGTCTCAAAATCATTTGGAGGTTGAGGGGTCAAAACTGTTTGGAGGTTCAATGCAACCAAAACCATTTGAAGACCTAATGTGATGAAAGATCAATTAACCCCATGATTATTAATGATGTTTATCAAAGATAATTACAATGGTTGTACCTTTAAGGTACTAGGGTGATTAGTACCCTTGGAGGGGTTAACCTTTGATGCTTATGGAAGCAATATCTCAATACACTATGCTAACCCTAAATGTATGTACTTGAATGAAGGGTTGACCTAATCTAATCAAGCTTGAAGTAATCAACATCCTAGAGAGGATGAGAGAGAGAGAGGAATTCATACATGTATAATAATCATGTAGTGGTTAAGCCTCAACACTTTCAACATGAATAAAATATGCAATTAGGGTATGATCCTTGATAAAGAGATATGAAATCCTAATCGAGAAGGTTGATGAGCCCTAACCCTAATTTAGGACAATGCTAGATGAAACCCAAATCTGGGGTAATGATGTAACCCTAATCTAGGGTGATGATATGAGAAATCCCAATTCAGGTTAATTTAATGAAAAACCCTAATTTAAGAGGATGCTTCATGAAACCCTAATTTCAGGTAAAGTTACATGAAACCCTAATTTGGGGAAAAGTTATAAGGAACCTTAATTCAAGATAATGATGTATGAAACCCTAATCTAGGATGATGTCATGTGAAACCCTAATGCAGTGATGTGATGTGAAAATCTAATCCAGGGTGATGCTATGTGATGCTATATGAAACCCTAATTTAAGAGGATGCTTCATGAAACCCTAATTTTGGGTTATAGTGCATGCAACACAAATCTTGGGCAATATGGCGATAAACCATAACCCTTATTTTGGGTAATTGGATGAGTATCCCTAATTGACATGAGTTTGGAAACCCTAATCCTAATGAGGGAATAGTGATGCTACCATCACATTGCATAGTGTTTATATGTAATTGATATAATTGTTATCATGTGTACTAATCATGCAGGTATCATGAGATGTTGGGCATAGCCAGGTATGAGCTATGATGTTTATTATTGAAATCGTTTTATGGGCCATGTGAGCCATAATATGCTTTGTTGCCTAGTAAGAGGTAACAAGAGATTAAATGGGCCTGGAGAGCCATGTGAGATGCTTGTGTAGCAAGTATCATGTTTACCTTGGATAGATGACCTGAAGGTATTAGTTACCTGATAAGTGGTAACAAGTGTTCTTTGATGAACTAAGAGTTTGAATACCCATATTCCATAATCATGATGATGAGATGTTAAGGGATGAGAATGCCCATGATGTGACAAGGGATTGAGATCCCAATGTTTTATAAAGCTTCGAAAAGTACTTGATAGAAGTATTACACTTTCTTTGTAGCATTTATTATAATAATTTATGTTTGAAAACCTGAATGATGCTAAAAGAATATGGTAATGTACTTAATTAATCAAGTGAAATGTCATCATGTAGAGCCCTGGCCATAGATCCATCATCGTCAGTAGTTGGTGATGGTGAAATAGGTTTTCCCACAGGATCTCCTGGAGGGCATACTGTTGAGTATGTTGGGGTTATGAGCGTGAATATCCTTACGCCCTAATGTGGGATTGATGTGAGATAAACATTAAATCTCTCAATTCTTCATTATATGTGTCGGGATGGATGTATCACGAATCTCCCGATAATGTTAATGACGGATCGATGTGAGATAAACAAGAAATCTCTCGATTGCGAAGAGAGTACATCCGCCACTGTAACTCTATAGTGAAGTTGCCAGTATATCCTGGAAAGCTATTTAGCAGAGACACAAGATGTCCTACATTTTGCACTCACACTGACTGAGGAGGATGAGGTCATGGAAATCCAGCTCTTCCTTGACCTATGTATGGTACCGATTTCGACTTCGCAATGGTCGGTTAGAGTATGAGCGGTATACCTCATCTCCTCAGGGCTTAAGTATGATTGTAAAATGTAATCATTCGTGTAGCGTATTTGCTTAAGGTTGAAATATGAGAATCATTGGTTGATGTTACCTTGCTTAGCATATCCTATATGGATAAATGTTATATATGTTCTTCATTTCCTTATTGGATAAGTGACATGCTTCTTTATCAAGCTATAGCTGAAATGATTTGAATAAGAATATTGCTCTAATCTATTTAGACATTGATTTATCTGATGTTGAATATATATGATTCCTCTGCTCATTTTTATTCTATTAAACTGCAATAATAATGTTTTTGGCATAGAGTTATATCTCTCGCTGGGACTGGGTCTCACTCCGTTGGTCACCAACACTTTTTAGGTAGTAGTAGTTACTACTTTTAATGAATCGATCTGAGATTTTGGCTTGATGCCTCGAAGTTCTTATGTTGCATGTGTATAGTTTTAACAGAGCGGATGATGCTTGTAATCCTCAAGAAGGGATGGTACAGGATATGTACTTATGAACCAGAATGTAAATAAAATACTTTGGTTCTTGACAAAAGAGTTTTCCGGTGTTTGGATCTCTTTGTAAATGGTTTTAATTTTTTGTGATTTTCAGTAATATGCTATTAATGATCGCTTTCACTTGGTTAATGACATTTTGCTCGAACAGTTTGCGTCAGAGCCTAATCTAGGTGTTGTGATTATGGGGAGAGTGTTAGAGTCATGGAATAACTCCCTGCCCTTGGAAGAAGTGATCTTGGGCCTTTGCACACACATCTATCATGTGGGATTATGAACCTTTTTCATATCCCCTTTGACTAGTTGGGCCCTAGGCCATTACTCATGTGAGAATCATGGTCATATTCTAGTACATGGGTTATGCATTACCATAGTGATGAAGATATGGTATAATATTAGATATAAAATATGACGAAACTTTAACAAAGAGGCCTAAATAATTTCAAATACAAAAATAATGAAGACATGGTGCTTGCGATATCGTTGTTCATTAGAAAGAGGCCTAGACATTTATTCATGTATCATTACATCAGTGATATATGTCCATGTTATATCCATAATTTCTCAATTATCCATGTTATAAACAATAAAGATATCCTAAATAGGCTTACTAGTTGAGTGGAAAGTTAATGTTTAGTAAGGTGACAACACCTTTAAAATGTGTTGTTCATATTTCCAAGTATGACGATTACGTAGGAATGAGTGGTTTGTAGTGGTAGTTCTAATCAGGTCATTGGTAGTATATTTAGGGTATTGGCACACAAGTTCTTGGTGTAATAAGGGTCATTATGTATGGTTTTGTTGTATAAATCTTCCTTGTAGATTTTGTAATGGTGTGCTTGTGCATGGGAACCTTATTGTGTGATGGAAGATATAACATAATATCTTAAGATGTGAAAAAAAATGCATGAAATATAAAATATTTAGAAGATGTGGACCAATATATGTGCCCTAATATTTTTGAAATGTGGATCTACTTGTATATTGTTAAGATTTCTTGATTTATATGAATTTATACTTATGAGTCCGCATCATATTTCTGATTTTTTCTAGGCTTTATCATGTTTAATATGTGGGGTTGGTTACTTTCCTATTATATGATTTGGGTTTAGTTGGATAACCTAGGTGGTTGTAAGGACTCTGACCTTCATTTTGGGCTTATCCTGTTTGCTTTGCCTAAACCCTGTGCTTAGTTGCTTGCTAATCACCTTTAGTGGTGATTAGGGTTTTCTTGTACTTTGTTGCTCTTCTCTCTCTTTGCTTCCTCTACAGTTGAGAGGAAGGGTTGGGCTCATTTCTTGAGTTGCCTTGGGCCTTGTAGAGGTATGTTGGGCTTTGTTTCACCTTGTTTGGGCCTTGCCTTGCCTTGCCTTGATGAGCTTTGTATCGGGCAGGAGCACCTTGTGTCGGCCATGGGGGTGTCGCCCATGGGTGTGTCGGCCAAGGTGGTGTGTGTGTGTGTCGGCCTTTGACCCCTTTGACCTCCTTGCTTTGGTTGTGTCACCATACCTTGGCATGTGGCCGGTCTCTTGATGAGTGGTGGCATAACATGTTGCATATGGTTTGCAAGGTGGCAATACATTGGACAAGTGTCCCTAAGTAAGATGACACCTTGCCTTGGTTCACCTTTGATCCTTTTCTATATATATCTTCCCTTTCAATTCCTTAGGATCCCTTTTAGCTCTTTGTTGCTCTTCTCTTCTTTGGTGCACGACACACCTTTCTTTGGTGTGCTTGGTGGCCGATCCCCCTTGGTGGAGATCTCTTCTTCTTCCTCTATCTTGGTGGGCGAACCCTAGGTGGACCTTGCTTCCTTGGTAAGCATCTTCCCTCTCTCCTCAGCATCTTCTTCTCCATCTTGCCTACTCTTCGGCCATAGTGGTTATGATCTTTGTTCTTTTTCTTGAGTGGCCGAAAGTGGTGTGCTTTGGAGCTAGAAGCTTAGAGCTTGGAGCTTTAGAGCTTGAGGAGCTTGCTTAAGGCGGGTTACATAACTTCTAACCCTAAATATACTACCTTCCCTTTTTGTTGTATGTTCATGTATGATCATGTTCGGCCATGCAACTTGTTGAATATACTTCTTTCTTAATTATGCCTTTGATCTTGTTGATATATGATCTTGTTTTCTCTTTTGGATATGATGTGGATGTATCTTTGGATCTAGTTGGCCGAACCCAAAGTTGAGGGTTTCCTTTGGTGGCAATACCCCTTTCTCTCCTTGGTCATGAGAAGTGAGTTTGAGGCCTAGTGTTATAGACAACACCCCTCTCTTAGTTGTTGAGAGGTGAGTCTATACTCTAGATGCTTAAGCAACACCCTTCTCTCACCATGGATTTGATAGGTGAGCCTAGGTGGAGTGTTGACCTAGATGTGGTAGTGATCCATCTTGATGTCCGATTTGTGATAAAGGGTTGTGTAAAACCCCTCTCTCTTGGTTGTTGAGAGGTGAGCCAATTCCTTTGATCTTTTAGGGTTGTGAATATGGTGACCTTGAGGTTGATGATGACCCTGTCGGGCTATGCTTCATGCTTTGCACGACATGCTCTTTAGTAGTGTTCCCCGACACCTCTTTGTCTAGGGTTTAACTCTTAGCTGATACATCAAGTTGTGTTGGTGGCTTGGTTCCTGATATGGCACTCTTGACCTAGGTAGTGAGATTGGGTGATACACCTTAGACCTAGTGCTCTGCACGATACCCTCTGGGGAGAGGTTGCCCGATACCCCCCCCCTTGCCTTGAGTTTGGTCCTGGCTGATATGATGAAGTGGAGATGAGCCTTGGGGGCTTGGTGCCCATTATGGTGTTTGTATGGTGAAACCTTAATAGGTGTCTTTAAGGGTTGGCTGATATGATGCTACCATGCTCATGGATGATATGGTTTGATGTTGTGGGTGATAGAGTGACTTGATCAATGGAGGTTGTCCCTTGTGCACGACACACACTCCTCTAGTTCTAGCTGCACAACACACCTCTGTGCTAGTTGCTCTCTAGTGCACGTTAGAGTGCAGTTTGGTTGGCTGTCATGGTAACATGTGCTTTAGGGTTTGAAACCCTAGTCTTTTATCTTTTGGTGAGGGTATGACCTTGTCTGATACCATCTTTGGTGAGGGATAGGTCTAACCCAGAAAACCTAGTTTATGGTTCTTTATCTTATAGTCACATATTTGTTGATAATGCGAAATGGATAATGGTTTGTAAACCAATGACTTGTTGGATGATTAAAAGTAATGTAAAATAAAGATAGTATGATGATAGTTTATGGATATGAAAGCATAAAGAGATGCCCACTTTTTGATAATAAATAGTGTGATTGATATAATAGAGCCTGATGACATGATAAACAGTGGAGTTGTATGCCTAGTGATTTTAAAGATGTCTCTTTTATACTAACCATGCAGGTTACAAGATGAATTCATAGCCAGGTAAGAGCTATGAGGCACATGTGTTTGAATGACACTGTATCATGATGATAACTCTTGTTGATGAGATATATATGTATCACCAGTATGGTAATATAGGTCTGAGGACCTGATGAAAGCTGAGTGCCTAGTGAGGTGTTATCCTCTTGTTGATGAGATAGGGATTCTTATCCCAAGTGGTTATGTAAGATGGTGATGATGCCTTAAGAGGCAGTGGTTTTCTGTAATAAGGGATTGAGATCCCAGGACGATGTGATGATGACAGTAATAATATAACTCACTGCTTGTATGTTTTACAACTTGGTTGCTTCAACAATCCACTTAAAATATACTAATTTATTACAGTAGAATATATCATGTAGTTTGCCCTAGCCATAGATCCATCATCGTCAGTAGCTGGTGATGGTGAAACGGGTTCTCCTGCAGGTTAACCTGGAGCGTATATTGTTGAATATGTGGGGTTTCTCCTGGCCGAAAATAGGAGGATTTGAGTGCAACTGCGGTTGCAGCCTCAAGATATATGGATCATGGTGAACAGGCCCATGGATCAAGATATGTGAAAGAGCATGAATGTGTTCATGGCTCAGAGCACGGTGAACAGGGCCGTGGCTCAAGTTTTACTAGTGTCGAGACCTGTACCAAGGTGGGCTAGAGTTATGGGTAGCTTGCGGAGCTGACCATGTGGCTGAGGCCACCTAAAGCATGAGACTGCGGTCTTGCTTTGTTTCTCATGCACTGACCACGAGGTGGTGAGGTCGTGGAGTCTGGCTCTTCCATTGACCTTATATGGCATCGGCTCTGGGTTTCGCAGTCGTCGGTTGGATATGAGTGGTACGGCTCACTTCCTTAAGGAATAATAATATGTAATTCAGCTGAATAGTGTTTATTTCTTAGTACAAA